>CM019177.2:62305665-62528128 GCA_009739505.2 Apolygus lucorum
CTCATCCGAGTCGTTTACACACTTCTCGGCTTAGTCGTTCGCAGCGTCGTTTCAAGCTCGCGTTTGTGAGAGTGAGAGGCCGCAGGGTTCGAGCCTAAAGACCCCTAAAGGCCTTCGCCAGAATTCTCGTAACGCCAACATATCGTAACGTCACGTAACGTTGTGCACGCATCGTCTTTCCGGGTTTCCGCTGTCGTTTCCTGGAAACACCAAAACCAGAAAAACTCCACGCAACGCTGTTGTACTGACTCTTATCTCTTTCCCCCTTTTTCTCGCGTACGCCCTTCCTCTCTCTCGTACGTGGAGAAGGAAAGAAAGGTAGGGAGTGGGAAATCTTTGTATTAGTGCGACCGGTTAAAAACGAAATCGAGTACTCCAAAATCGAAATTTTCGTTCACACTTCGTGTTTTAAAACTTTTTGGTTTAATTTTGAAACCTTGCATGTCCGGGGTCAATTCTTCATCGCGGGCAAAACTGAACGACATCATGGTCCAATATTCATCAGTTTACAGAGCAAATAAGCTCTTGCAGACTCATGAATGGCCATGGTCCCGCATGAATGGCCATCGGACTAAGGGAGCGTGAACGCTAGATCACGAACATGATTTTACTTAACATCAATCATCATAAACTATTGACCTGGTTTTCAACAATTCGGTGGATAGTTCGGGACTGGAGTCTACATAATTGATTATTCATCTCAATCCGAATAATGAGAGTGGGAAGGTTCACAGACCCCTGTAATCTGGACACAGTACATAGTGTCTATGACACTTCAAAATTGGTAAAATATGCTCCACTTCAATAATTTTTTATTCGTTTTAAAATGGTATTTTGACTAAATAACCAACTAAATAATGACGGTTAGACAGATTTTAATTAAATCAGAAATTTCTGAAACGCATGATGCGAAATGCATTTTGGAGGTAAAGAAATATTTTCAATTTTTCATACAAACCTTTCTGTACCCACTGAAAAATATATATTATAAAATATACTTAGCGCTACTTCTTAAATAATAAAAAATAATCGGTTAGGAGGTTCAAGGTATCTCTCTTAAATCTACGATTACGTACTCTCTGACTTCAAAGCAGATTGCGTTCTAATTACGATCATAGTGAGTAGATTCGAATCCCATAATTACCTATTTCTCAGTTTTTGATCAATACACATCACGTCTACCAGCACTGATTACTTTCCAAGCGCATAAAACGAGCTCTTTCGTTTCAATACACCAACGTAGAAATCCAGCCCCCGCTTCACTTTGTTTCTCTGTTCATTTGAACCCTCCACCGGTTCCAATAAAGTTCGAGAGGAGGGAGAAAAACACTGAAGAACAGGAATTCCTGCACAAAAACGAGAATTCCCGTTCGTTCATCAGCTGCCTTTTGGTTCGCGAGCAAAACCTCCGTACAGGAATCTACAGAAATGAAGTTTGCCAAAGGGCTCTTAATTTGATGTTTATTAGTCATATAGATTTCTAATAAAGTCCTCTTCCATGAGTTAGAAAATTTGAAAATACAGGCCAAGCTCTCAACTCCTTTGATAGAGTTTATGAATTCATTAAAATTCTTGCACACATATCTCAGCCACTCTCTTTTGGTCCAAGATTTTTTCGTTCATAAGTGCCAGGTGGAGCAACTCCTTCTGTGTAGTCTGGTGTCGAAAGAACCCTATTGGGTTCTTACCTTTCAGAGAGAGGTTGATGTTGAAGTTCCCATTCGTAAGGGGTCTTTTTTCTTAATAATAATACAACAAAAGAATAATAAAAGTAATAACAAAAGAATAATTAACCCGTGGATTAAATGTACCACTATTTCCTTCTCAACTAGTTGGAATTGACCTCCTGAAGAATCTATCATAGTAACACAATATTAATGTTTTTGGTGACACTAATTGTAACTCGAAATATTGAACGGCAATCCCGTCAACAACATTGGTTTAAAGTAGTGAAGGGACCCATCAGAAACTAGTTTAACATCTTCATCAATTCATTAATGAGTGAACAGCACGGGTAGGTATCGTGTGATTGGGAATGGTGTAATATTACAGTAGAGAGTGGCATTGGGTTGACCTGACATGTGATGAAGGCTCTCAACAATGCAATAATGTAGATTGAATGTCCTCCACTTCACCCCGAAGCCGTTTCAATCCCTTCTGTTCTGTTTGAAACTTTACATGGAAGTGAATTGAATGTTGAAGATTATTCAAATAAATGTAGTTTGAGTTGACTGTATTTCCATAGACACCATTATCCTTTTCTGTTTCAGTTGATTTTAGCTTGGAACATGTTTTAGCCTTGAACTAACTATTAGAAAAACGTTGCATAAATGTATCCGATCCCGCTTGCCTACTAATGTGAAATTCCACAGGTAGCCTCCCTGAGACTGAAGAGTTCGAATGACAAACTATGCACCGCCCTGATCAGCTGGGTGAGGTAAATTTGCTTTGGGTGGATTGGTGGCTAAAGTGTGTATTCAACTCTTAGCCCTCAAGCCTTGAGCAGACCCAAACCGGGGAAGCAGACGGAGCCCCCGCCGATTTAAAAAAAAATACTTTTTAGGTGCCGTATTTTCAGGAATCCATCAATATTGTTTGTTTCGCTTCATGGATAAGAATGTGTCAGAGACGTGGTAGTCAATTTGGGTAACGATACTCTCTTCAGGAATATTCAAATAATAATAATAATAATAATAATAATAATAATAATAATAATAATATTTCACCTACGTATATTCCAGGTTTAACGATTGGTAAGGCTTTGTTAACCGTTTAACCTTTGTTAATATACTCGCCAAGAGGCCGATCCTTCATAACCAATTTTCCAGCCGACCGCTAGTAGAAAATTTTCACCGAAGTAGGAATATTATTCAGATTATTTTACTGCGAAGAACCCACTGTAGGTCGCCAATGCCTTGAGGGTGTAACTGCCGATCAACGGTATCGGTGCCTACCGTGCCTACTGTGAATCCCTAATCAAACTACCTAATCCAACATATCAAACGTACAGATTCGTGCACTTAGGGGCTTGCTAGATTGGCTCAACACGGCGGCTCGTAAGTGATCCGCCTTCCATTATTGGTCCATTAGCATCTTGTGGGCTCCAACTATAGGTTACGATTTAGCTCGACCGCAAACCCGTTTAGGGGCATCTTGAGGAGGAGTGCATTATGTATTATAGCATTATAACATTATATGCACATAGACACGTAATATCCCAAATCATTCTGTTGGCTAGCAGATTAATTCTACAAGAGGAAATTTATTATAAAAACTAAATTATTATAAAGTTGATATTTAATATTTACTCCAGCCTCCATGATATTTAATTTAATCCAGCCTCTGTTGAAGAGAAGAAGGAAGCACAATGCGGATTGTGAATGATAATTGTAATAGACGATTCTTATCAAATCAGAGCCGCAGGTATTGTTTACTTGGACATTTTTATTTGAAATAAAACAAAATTTGTTCCTCAATATAGTACATTGAAAACTTACTTTATATTTGGATTACAAAATCCAATACACACTTGTACAATCAACTGTTGTGACCGCGTTACAACTTGTCTTCTCCAAAAAGTTAAAGATAGGTCATGCAACTTCAAAAGTTTCTTTTAAAATTGTCATTGTAATAAATATTTGATAAATTATTTTTGCAGGTTTCGATAAATTTTAATCTGTTGAATGAGGAAATTCAAGTAAGATGCAATAAGTAAGACGAGTCAGAAATAACAGGAAATTATGGAATAGGGTACACGGACAGAAAATTTTTTATTGGATTTTCGGATTCTACGTACCTTGAAACGTAGAACATCAAATTTTGAGGGGGGGGGGGGGTTAAAATTTTTATTTCTTGCTCGATTCCAAAGGCTTAATGTTAAAAATAATAAACCAAAAGACGCGTGGGAAGAAAGGAAAACTTCTACTTCGTTGCAACTTACAACAAGAAAGCCAACAACGAAACCAGAATGGAAGAAAATACAACGGAAATTGTCGACCAAGATGAGTTGTTCCTAGCAAAGTCACCCTCTGAGGCCTTTGGTAATGATAATGAGGATATTCCATGATCCCCCGGTAGACTGGAAGTAATGCTTATTATTAAGGTAGTAATAAGTAACTTTGTAAAAGTTACTTTACTTAAGTAGAAGCGTTTTTGAAAAAGTCGAAAATAAACGTTAAAATCATCGAAACTTGTTGGTTTACTCGAGAAAAACGACCACTTCAGAGGCTGAAACAAGCCGATTCGATTGTTGCGACCTTCGATCATCTAGAAACGTGATGGCCTACAAACAACGTCATCCGATTAACTGTCCAACAACTGAGACATAAGTGTCCAAAGTCAGGAGCAAATGTCCAACGACTGGTGATTAAAAAAAAAATGCGATTTCGTACTTTCAAATGATTATTATGATTTATTTTAATCATATCGATCTAAATTTCATTCATCATTCTTTTTTTCTTATTTAATTTTTCCTTTTATTGTTTGCCATTTTGTTTATTGGTTATCACCGTGTAGGGAGGAATATTAGATTGATTGTTAATTAACACCCGTGAAATGTGGCAATATTATTAGTCTTATGATACTCCTTAACTGTCCAATGACTGGCGCATTTACCCTAGTCACTCTGTTATGCTTTCTAAACAACCAAGAACCAAATTTTGTAATGAAGGACTCGCAACCTCGAGATAACTGGTGATCGTTATTGAAAAACATTAAACTCTCGTGAGATACTTTGCAGTGAAATGCAAGAATACCTTGGGTACTTTTGGTAACCGTTGGGTAACAACATCCAGTGGTATTGTCGTCTCAGTATCTCCGATCTTCAGCAGTTTTCAATTCAATTTATAATCACAGTAAAATCAATTATAGAACGCGGACAATGTGGCAAGTTTGTGTGCCTAACAAAAGAAACGGTTCACGAGGTTTTCCCGTCCGTCTATAATGCACACAATAAGTGAATGAGAGACATAGAATTATTCATGAATCACAAATAATGAAACAATCTTATAGAAGGAATAAATAGGGTGGAGTGGGGGTTAGTGAGTAAGAACGGGAGACAGTGTGGGTGGAAAAGGATATAAATTTAATAAAGTAAAAAGCAAGACGATCCATTGTTGGGGGAAAAAAGACGACGAAATGAGCGAGTGATTCTAAGAAAACCCCGAACGGAAGAGTCAGGGGAGGGACGGATTTTGGAATGATTAATATCACTGAGAGTTGGGAGCGGGTGATCGATCATGTGGACACAACAGGTCGCTAGCTCTTCAACTTCTACCGCAATACAGGGTCCCGTCCTGGGAGAGGGCTCCAGTACCGAGATCCGCCTTCCTCTTTGAGGCATATTCGATAGCTTGAGCTTCAATTCTTCACCGTCGCCAACAGACGTATCGAGATCAAGGACCCCCATATGAGCTATTGACAACATCCAAGAGTACACAAATTAATCCTACTTTAACGTGTGACACCGACGTAGTGATTTCAACTTGAGATTAAAAGTGATTCCCAAGGCTGATTTCTCATTTTGAATGATAATTCTGAGTAACCTATATTTTCGTGTTGTTTCCAGTTTTTTGACGGATTTTCAAGAAACGTTTTTTAAAGATGGACTTTTCGAATTGTTTTTACTGAAACCCGTTTTGAAACATTCTAAAACGATTCCTGAATTTTTCCATATATCAAATTTATTGTTATATGTATTATTATATTATATAAATTATGTATATAATTTATATACAGGGTGTTTCACGAGAAGATTGTAAAAGATCGGGACCAAAAAATCATGATTTTTGGTGAGGAATTCAGGAAAAATAATTTCGCGCAACGGACAATAACTTCATTTTTTCAAATGGAACCCCTCATTTTTCATACAGATTTGGATTCTACGTCAAATTTCATGAAAAATTCATTACCTAACGATTTTTTTAAAATTGCGCGCAACCTGGCTTTTTGAGCGCTCTAAGTTGCGCAACTCCACCATTGCACAAAAATTAGGCTTTGGAAAACCATAATTGTGGCAAATGTTTTTTAATGATTTTTGACTCTGAATCTCAGGGTGTCATCCGTATTTCAATTTGACTGGAATTTTTCTAAATGGCGGCCAAAAATTCGGTTGTTTTTAAGGAAAAATCGTTATTTTTTTATCTTTATGAGTTATTGAGCAATTTTATTTAGTTCAAGCAAGGTCGTGCTGTCAGTTTTTCCCTCAGAAGAATTACGTTTTTATTTTTAACTCCAACGTAGACGGTCTCAAGCCCGTGGTTCAAAAGGAGGGGAGAGAATAAAAAATTACATGATTTCGACTCAAAACTGATGATTTTATGAAAGAAAGATTGATTTTTCCTCTTGAAATTTTGGTCTTCCTCAAAATGGATGACACCCTGTGAGATGATCAAAAAATGATGAAAAAACATGTGCCACACTTTGGGTTCTACAAAACTTAATTTTTGTGCAATTGTGGAGTTGCGCAACTAAGAGCCTTCAACAAGCCAGGTTGCGAGCAATTAAAAAAATTGGTTAGGGTATGAATTTTTTCATGAAATTTGACGTAGAATAAGGGGGGTGTAACCATTTCGTGAAAAACCCTATATGCCTAGTACACGAACCAATGTAACGATTGTGTAGTTATGTGTCGCTTCAGATGATAACTTGAGTGATTGTTTCGCACAAAATTTCAAGTTTTCACCAAAATGTTCATAGTCACAAAAGGCAAGAGTTTGTTAGCTAAGACCTCTCAAATAAATAAACCTAACAAATAATTTTTTTTTAAAACGTGTTTTTAGGTTCTTCGATTGGATATTTCCTACCATTATAATCCTATTAATATGAAGCATAATTGGATTTAGCACAAAAATTCTAATATAAGTATAATTTTAAGAATATAATGTACTTATAATGTTTAACATACAAAATGTATATACATATACAATTTCCATAAATAGTGAATACCTTCGTACCCTTGAACCCAAAAATGCAATAGTGAGTACCTACTTTTGAATTTTGAGGTGACAAATATTTTCATAAGTTAAAAAAAAATTTAACCAAGAGGTTGATTGTATAATTTTAACGTTTCATGCTACGTGCTACAGCCTCAAGTCTAATTACGCTATAAGTAGCTAATATTTGAATTATCTTAACCACAGCTTTGATTTTTTTTAATTTGCTCATTAAATCGTATTGCGTGGATGACCTTTTTCTAGTTCAAAATATTAATTGGAATTAAGTTGATGTTATTTTCGAGAAAAACTGAGAACGGGTTGAATCGAATCTGATTGTTTTACTGAGCTTCCAAGAGAGCTTAGTCAGAAGGATGCAAGTAATTACACAACGGTTTTTTCGGTAAAAATTCTGTAAAGATCTCGTTTGCAAAGAATTCGTCTTTTCCATTGATACCTACCAGCAAAACATTTGTATCCCAAAGTTGTGGGCGTCTTCATTACGAAATTTGGTTATTGGTTGGTAATGAAGCACAACTGCATGACATGAAATTATAATTTGGCTTTATACCATCAGTGAACGTTCATGTGAGATTCACAGTGTGTTTGATTCATTCGTCCAACCCACGAGACACCAACCCTTTTGAGAAAATTCCTGTTTCAGATTGTAAAAGAGTTTTTCATGATCGGAGGAAATTTCTCAATACATTTATCCGTGACCAACGTCATTCAACTTTTGAGAATCACACTAAGAAGCCGTCTACCAAGGAGGTACCATTCATAGGTACCAAACTCAAGCAAGAGAACTGTCATGATGGCCAGGCTCACAGGGTGCCACGTGTAATTGGACTCCAATACACGTGGTGACCCAAACCTAATGTTTAATAAATATGGATGAGTATTCCAAAAACTAACCAAGATCACCACATCCTTAACTGTACCTACCTACTTGAGATTGTAAAGTGAGGTCCCTTTGAGACGAGGAGAGAAAACCTTTTTGAACGCGATGACGTTCTAATAGTTATGTTGGGTTATTTCATCCGACTCACGGTTCTTCTGGTTCCCTGTTCGTACTCTAAAGACTTTGCCGGAAGGGTCCGTACTATCGTATTTCACTCTATCCCACATCATTTTCTTGTTAGGGTACTGACCTTTTGAAGATTCAATAAGACCGGTAGTGGAGGCTCACTCCCACCCTATCCCGAAGTCGCGCATTATAATGCCATTTGGGCCTCCACATCCTCCCTTTTCTCTGCCTTCTTTCCTTCAAGATGCCACATGAACTTCAAAGAGACAACTGCTCAGCTCATCCTTTATTATAAATACAATATCGTCCTGCTAACAATAGCATTGCTCACCACTCTACACTTGACAACAAATTACAATAAAGTATGGAAAATGTGAATAGTGTACAAGCGTCCAAAAGTCTCTAAATTTACAAAAAGCCTCTTAGTTGCTCCTAACTCCGGAAACAAAAATAATATATATTTTTTTCGTCATTTACCTACAACCATTTGGGTTTTCAAAAATCAAAATTTTTCGCATCTGGCTTTGCGCATCTTTTTAGGTACCTGACTTTCGTGTCGTCTGTCTATCTGTGGTCGCTTTCTCGTGAATTTCATCCCCATTCGACCGACGGAAGCGTCCGCTCACAATAAATGAAAGGAATGCGAGATCATGTTTATATCTTCTACGGGCGAGTCATAAGAAACACGATAGTGAAAAGTTTCTTCCCTAACATATCTGGTGGGTTTTGGTACCGTTTTGGTTTATTATTGAAAATAATAAATGGAATCGACCAAGAAAAAATTTTTTTTAACACCCCCTCAAAATTTGATGGTTTACAGTTCAAGGTACGTAGAATCCAAAAATCGAATAAAAATTTGGCCGTCCGTCCGCCGTCCGCCGTACGCGGCACTTTTGCCACTTAGCATTGACCTAGCATTCTGATGAAATTTGGTATGTAGGCTCTATTTGGGGTCTAGTTGTTCCCCGAAGAATTTGGTTGATGTAGGTCACTTCTAAGGGTTCCAAGATCAATTTTGAAATTTTGAAAACGCCCTTACTCAAAACATTTTGATATAAAGGTATTGTTTTTCCTTCAATTTAAGATTCTATAGAATTTTTAGAATTTTTTGAGACCACCCGGAGCTCTGTAGGACAAAACGTTCGCTTACTACGAGAATTTAAAGTTTGGACGTACGATAAATCAGAAACACGAGTGTGAATCGCAAAAGAGGCCTAATCTCCGTTCAAATTAAAGCTGACCGAAATGCGATCGATGTTTTTCTTCATGTTGGATGGTTGGTGGCTTTGCAGACGTGTGATCTATATAGAAAAATAAAAAACAATGAACCATTTCAATTTGCAGTGTTTTTTTAATCGTTATCACGAAACAATACTTAGATAGCTTCATAATTTTAACATATTCACAGTTTTTGTTTCTTGAACATTGCTTTGAATGGTTTTTAAATGTTTTAATGGTCTGACTGGTATTGGTTTTGAATATGTTAAACTTAAAAAAGCTAAGAAACTAAAAATTAAATCATTAAAAAATGAATAAAATAAAAATTAATTAATATTAAAAACTTAAAAAATTAAAAAAACACTCGATTTTAATGGCATTTACTGTACAAACTGAACCGCTCGCTACGTTCCCTCATTCAACTCACTCAAGTGATTGTGAATAGGAGATTTACGAAATTGCTATGTCAGGATTGTAGTGACTAGTTGCATGGCAGCGGGTTAGGCGCAAGGGAAAGGCGGCAATGCAATGCTGAGCACAAACAGTACATATGGAAATTGTGCTGACCTTCTCTCAATATATTGATTTAGTTAATGGAATAGCTTATACAATGTTGTAGTCATACTAATTAAAAATTCAAGAATAACCTATGAACCAGGTAACGTGTGTATCTTCTTGATCTCTGCCCCTTGGAAGCGAAAGGAGCTGTAAGATTTTATAGCCCTGAACCTTGACGGTCGGGGAATTACGAGTCGGGGCTTCGGCGGGTATGGGAAGTCACGCATATCGGATTCCAGAGCAGAATCACGATGAACCTAAACCACGATAATCTTGCGCGTCATGTTTACTTAATGCCGACGTTCATAACTCCACCACCCGCCACTGTCTACTAATAGCTTGATAACATCTGGGTTCAGGACCTACGTTTTGCATGGTGATTGGAAACTTGGGGCCGCCCATACAAGGCATCCTGGCAACGGACAATTTGAAATTCTATCTGCGCTGGAGGTTCCCAATTTTCGTTTCTATACTTCTCTACAGAGTACACACCAAGCCAACCCTAACATACATGTCTTTAACGAACAGTTTGGAAACGAAATTTTTAGACCTTGGGTCCTATGATAAATCAAATAAGCAGTCCTAGAAAAATTCAAGTCCACACAGTCCTGGTGCGGTACTGCAGGGAATTCAGTTTACAAATCCCTTTGCCAGATTATTTTCTGCACGTACTGTTCAATAGTTAAGAATAAAATTGAAGAGAAATCAGCACGTTTTTGTGCACTCGAAAAATTTAGTTTCATTGAATTCCTTGTGGAATCGAAATTTGCAATAAAATTCGAGGGTTCTCCACTAAAGAGGAAGAAGGAAGGTAATATAGAACTTTGAAGATTTGCTCATTAACTCATGCTACGTGACTGTCCATACGTTCTGTTTTTAGATTTATCAGTTTCCATGCCTCAAATCCTATTGAGTGGTTCTAAAAAAAAAAAAAAAAAAAAAAAAAAAATTATCGAATACGGCTCTTTTGAGACTATCAATCGTTTATATGGAGCAATAAAGGTTTTTTTCTATCTTCAATAATGAAATCCTAACCAACAAGGAACCCTCCTATTAGTGGAGCTCTCTCTTTCTGAATGACCAACCCATTCGTAAGCAAATTGCGTTACAAGGTCGAGTAATGTGATTACTTTCACCAGATAGAAGAAAAAAAAGCGTTGGAGATATCCCTTTAAAAACCAGTATTCCAACAAAGGACGTAATTGGTTCCTATGCTTTTCTACGATCACCCTCACTCGCCTTAACCAACCAACTACCGGAGTGCCAATATCGGACGGATTACAATTAATAGGGTTTAACAGCCCAGAATACCAATTCGGTGTCTCTAACTACCCCTTTTTGGACAGATATTTCAGCAGTCAATTCCTATCGTTTCTCTCCGAAGAGAATTAGGAGAGGGATTTGGGTTTTATTGGTTTTATCAAACTTCATGATATTCTATTGTGATTTGTTGAGACAGAACGAAATGGACTCTGAATATTTGAGAGCAATTATTACAATTGTTTAAAATTAAAAAAAAAACATTATTGTTATTATTTGAACTTTTGGCAACTCATTTTGAACTTTTGGCAAATTCCTTACGTTTCGACAACTACTGGAGTCCTTGTCCAACTTTTTTACTTCTAAAATGTTCAATGAATGTTTCTTTCTGTTTTTTCTGTCTCTTATTGTTATTATTATTATTGTTTGTTATTGATGATGAACGAACCGTCGAAATCGATTCAACTTTGTAACTAATTATTTTCGTGAAAATAGACAATGTTCTTCTTACCTAACTCCGTTGTTTATTAAAACGGGTTTCCACAATCTCGTCGCGAGTGATTTTATTCGTACTTGTTTACAACACTAACCGCGATATTTTTGGAAATCGAACAAGATAATTTTCAAATTTGAGTCTAGGTACCTGTCCTTGACGATTGGAATATCAGAAGACTGTTGAGACTGTTGGATGTGTCCTGGGTTTAGTTTTCTAGGTCCGCCACCACATAGAATTTTGAGATGATCACATTTTCCCATGACTGGGGAGTCTGATTTGAAACCCATAAACACCACGTAGGTTTTATTAGTTCATTTTTGACTAGTTATTTGGAAATTTTGGAGTCGATTTCTCATTAAATTCGAAAAACCCTCTAGTAGGGAATTAAGGGAGGGTATGGCAATCATAATTGCTCATCAGCTTTCAGAATTTAATTACAGACCCATCAATTTTAGTAAAGCCAATGAGGAGTAAGGAAGGCGAGAGCGTTGACCTGGAAGGTCTCAAGAGAAGCTGAAATTAAAGTGTAGCCCATGCTATAAGTAGAAGAAGGCTTCCATTCAAATTATGAGAAAATGGCCAAACTTAATTATCCGGGATTTTAAAGGGTTTCAAAATAAGAAAACCGTCAAACTAAATTGATTTTCTACTGTTCCTATTGTTAATAACTTATAGTACATTTAGATTGGACAAGAGTGTTCTCATACGAACGGTCCAAGAAGAGCATTTCTCGTACTTCGTGAGAAGCATTGTAAATCGAGAAATCGATAACCATACAAAATAGAGAATTGTGGAGTTGGAAATAGAGCTGGGACGGTATTGTGGTTATTTGTGGAGTTATCCTTATGGTCTTGAAACTATTATGAAGAGCAGGCACGTTCTCTATAGGGCATTATCGATAAAATAAACTTTCCTTGGCGAGGAATTGAATCCGTTAGCTACGCTACCCGCGCACTTTCATCGTCTGGGAGTGGAGCCTTCTCAAAGTAAATAATTATTTCTTCATTCAATCCATATTCCAATCTTATTGAGCCCGGTGGGTTCAATAATAAATTAAGAGTTCAGAATAAATTAGCAGTTGAGCCGTCTACCCACAAAGCTAACTTGGTTTCAATAACTTTGCGGAATAACAGTGATAAAATTCTAGGTTCCTATGAAGTGATTCGATGAAAATATTGTTGTGTGTTCTTGGTCCACGCTCAAATGGGTCAATCTACAAAATTCCAAGTTAATACCATGAGAACTTTAAGAAGCAATTCCAACAATTTAGATTCAATTTTCATTATATTCATTACATTATATTTATTTGAACATTGCTAAGTATAAATGTCCAATCACTTCTCATCTCTCATCAGAAGAAAATACACTATTTAGATGATACCAGATATATTCCCATGAGTCGATCTGATCAGATCCTATAAATCAAAATATACTGTTTGGTGTAAAGAACGTTCTGTTATTTATTTATTTTATTTTTTTGCTTGGAAAATAAAAATTGGAAATTTCGTTGGAAATTACAAAGTACGAAAAAACGTGATTCCGTCCTCCCTGAAACCTTCCTGGAGTTACTGAAATCTAATAATGGGTTCACGGTCGGCATTTATCTTGTTTCTCCGGTGAATTTGAAATTCGATGGGAGCTTAAGTTTAATGACTTCCCCAAGTTGAGTTGCGTGAGTACTAAGATTTTCTTCGATCATATTGCTCATACGAAGTTGAAAATCGACAGGGAGCCTCTTTGACGATATCAAGTATATCATGTTCGAATGTCGTACCCATGCTCTGCTGTGTAAGCCATTGGTCTCTAGCTTACTTATTTTTCATTAATGTTTTTGGATGTCTTCAATAATTAATTACCTATGCCAATCACATCCGTAATTAAATAAGACACGTCAGGAGTGCAAAGATAAACTTAATAAGTGAACACATTAAAGGTAAACTTTAATGTTTCATAGTTGGAAGACAATATTATTGTTGCGTTCTAACAACATGTGTTAGAAAATGAAAGTTATGAACAATATAATATATTGTTGAGAAATATTATTTCTCAGAGGTTGGGAATGTTTCATGATTCCCAGCTTCACTTGTGCAGAAGTTGCGGATTACGATAGTGTACTTGCACATGGAACGTGGAGCTCGTAACTTCAAATCAAAAGTTCTCAGATCTCTCAAGAACGATTAAACCTGCTAGTTTCAAGAGCTTAGCGTTCACGATTAAAACAATAATCATTAAGTTGAACTTGGCTATTCACTAGACAGAATTTACCGCGCAGTCGGAACCTCATATCTCTTCCAACCCTCTATCCAAGTTAATAACTTCCCCATGTTGGGTTGGTGTCTAATTACGAGTATTCGTTCCAGACCTGATATGATGTTCATTCGTTGTAGACTACCTGCAATTTTCTTCCCTCAGGAGATTCCAACCTCGGTGGTTACCTGCACGTAATAGTATGCAAAGGCGATTGATAAAGCCCGTGATATTCGAGAAGATAGAGTCATATTTCAAGGGTTCCTCCCTAATAACGCGAAAATCTCTCTTCCACCCTGGTAGGTTGTAACTTACGTTAGATGAGGCGTGGAAGTGCAATAATTCGTCATCTAGACAGATATTATCTGTCTCAAATAGTGATTTATTCAAAATACGGGTGCTCATAAAACCGGTCAGTGATCTGAGGGTTATTTTTCTCTGTCATGTTACAACATTGGATCGATCGCACTGCACATATTTTATAGGAACCCGAAGTGCACCTTTAAGTAAAGTGCGTAGCTATCGAAGAAATTAATGTTTCCGAAGAGGTATTTCTTATACAAACAAATTGTTCAGTAACTCATTCATTACAGATAACGTGAAATTATGGTGGAACTAGGTATGTTTTAACCACCCTCCAAATTTGATCAAAGTAGGGCAATCACATTTTGAGAAAACGACGTTTTAAGAAGAAAAGTTTGTTATATTTGCTGCACACGATACCTCTATTAAAACCTATATTTAATATGACGGTGATCATCATGGGGGTACAAGTATTCGTTTGTATTCGTGTAGCAAACCAAAAAGTGTGGGCTCCGAATTTTCTCCCGCGTTATTTATATCTTGAACAATTTTTGTTTCGTGTCTCTGTGTCCGAGTCAAAAGCCTACGAAATATAGTAAGTTAATAATAAAATTTTGAAGAAATTCGTTTGGGAGAAAGAAAACAGTCTGCCAAGAGTTTTCTCGAATTCATAGCACGATTGTATTGTAGAGTCTCGACCACGCGATCCCTGAAAATCCCATCGAATTTGGATGGAATACGTTATGGTTTTCATAAATCGCATGAATTACATCTAGCAATAGAGGGACAACACTTCATTTTGGCGATTGTTCTTCCACTGATAAAAGTTCCGCTGAAAGATCACCATCAGATCCGCTTGTCCCTTCAAAAACCCTGAAAGTTTCATCGAATTAATAAGCAAACTGTGGAAGTTATCATTGGAACAAGGTATTTACGTTTGTGCATGAAATAAGGCTGCTATCGGTCCGGGGGCGATGAATATCAAAAGGAAACGTACATGTGCACACCCCGACGTGCACAATTCCTAAAAATTTCATCAAAACCTATTTAATAATTCCGTATAGTTACGTATTTTACATGGATTTGCTGATACACAAAACAACTGAAGACACACAACCGACAAACAAACTCTAAAAAAATTTGTTTAGGAAGGTCTGAGCGTAAAACTGGAAAATTGGTTTTGGAGGACATTTTTTTTAACCTCTGAAAAGTGAAAACAATGTTTCCGCTACCTTGGTAGACTTGGAAGCTATGTTATAGATATGTAAGGACCTAGATGTGGAAGTGTTATCGAACCGATCATGGTAAATTACCAATAAGATTTTAGAACAGGCATTACCTTATTATACAAGTGTTCAGTTTCACAAGAGAAATTTGAAGACCCCGTTTTCGATAATTGTGATGTTCGCTATAAGAGTAATCACGAGAAATTTTTTATATTAACACCTAGTGGATTGCGAAGAGAAAAGTCAGGAAATTGATTGTTATTTTCTATGTCAATTGATCGGGATTAGGGTCAACTGAAAAACAACACCTTCTTCGCCGAGCTTTCGGTAAATATATTACCTTCTTCAGGGCCTATAAAACAAAACAATATTCACCCTTAATAGCAAATTCTAACAATCCTTTGAGTATAAAAACAACAAAATTACGAATCGACAACAAATAAAACCCTAATAATAAATATAATAACAAATTTCACTTACTCGAAGGTTGTCTATTTCACGTGGTCTAAGTCACGTGTGATTGGGAACTCTGAATGACCACATAACGACTCATGCCGAGGATGGTCTACATCCCTAAGATAAATTTTTAGGATTACGGAATACCGCAACTGAAAGGGTCGAGGCAGCACATGAGACACGCACTAGTGGGAAGCCTTATGCCTGTGATATACATGACTACAGAGCCTCGTGACTTAGACCGTTGAATTTGTTCGCACACTGTGATGATCCTCACACACGGTTTAGTGGTAGCCATATAAAATTGTTCCATTTGAATTTTGTTGGTTTATTAGGACACTGTCTTTGTTTGATTGATACTTCCTACTGGCTATAAAATAAAAAAGTTAAGAGGAAGTTACTATTGTTATCTGTTATCATTGTTATCAAAGTTATTATTCTCTGTGAGCTGGAGTCCTTGGGCGTTTTTGATTTTCCATTGTTCTGTTATTTTAAAAAAGCCGGTGTTTTTAATTAATTTCTTCATTTACCGTAAATTTATCTTCTATAATTATGGGTAAGCTATTTATTTAAGTTATAAACATTAACACAACTGCCTCAACCGTACTTAACTTATTTAATAATTAGATACCTTTTTCAATTGGCCGTAATTTACAATTAACCTATTTATATATTATTTATATATTATATCAAAAACAATAACTCTAAACTATACTTACCTACTTGTTTCTTTGTAGTGGCGTCTCCACCTTCACTTTATTTTTGGACTTTTGGTGGTGTCACTAAATAGACAACCTTCGAGTAAGTGAAATTTGTTATTATATTTATTATTAGGGTTTTATTTGTTGTCGATTCGTAATTTTGTTGTTTTTATTCTCAAAGGATTGTTAGAATTTGCTATTAAGGGTGAATATTGTTTTGTTTTATAGGCCCTGAAGAAGGTAATATATTTACCGAAAGCTCGGCGAAGAAGGTGTTGTTTTTCAGTTGACCCTAATCCCGATCAATTGACATAGTACGTTTTGTTGGGTCGATCTACATAGTTGTTGATTGTTATTTCTCAGACGTAAATTAATCACCATGCCTCCCTATGTAACACAATGCAAAGTCTCGCTGGACGAGGCACTGAGTAAACGACGTTGGTGGATATAGAAAAGTCGAGACAAGCCCGTTTGCACAACCCTTGTCTGGTGTCCGAGCCAAACCTCGCCCACAGCTACCGGCTTCCGGGCAGGTGGCCCTAACCCGCAAGTAATGCATCACTTATCGAGCACTCCCTCTCCACCTGCTTCATCCTTTATATATACCGATATATGTGCCTGCATATATACCCCTACAGCCTCCTCTAGCGTGTTCCTTCAGCATCCAGTCACCCAAGCCCCCGCCTCTGAGCAGCGACCTCTTTACAACCAGCCTCCCACTCCCCAGCCCGTTCAGACATGGAAATTGAAAAACCCCTCCTCCCTTCGAGTTTTCTTCCTTTTTTCCAGACCCTTCCCACCAAGCTCCCTTCAGACGCAGACTCCCATCCTTTCGAGCTCTTGGAATTGATGAGACCCGTATTTTTGGACAAGCAATATGGCAGCAGTAAATCATCGAGTTCAGGTATAACAAGATACCTCCTCCGGCTACATCCTCCCCCCACTACTTTCTTACCCTCTCGAACAAGTTACGACCTTGTTTACCATTTTTAGCCTCACGGGTGGCACTTGAAATGAATAGCCTAGGGGTAGCCATAGAGCTTCTTTATTGGTTTCCTTTTCTTGTACGACAGATTCCAGCAAACCAATAAAATGAATCTGTAGTGGGACAAGTTAAACTCGTAAGTGATGTTGGCTCGAATTCTACGAGTATATCGCCTGTTGGTAACATTGGAATGGTCTACTGAATAGGAGATTGGTATTGACTGATATTCCAAAATCCAGGGAATAATACGAGAAGACACAAGATTTTACTTACTCGCAACGTCAGTGCAGCAAGTCAAGAAAATATGTATTCCAAAATATAAACGTTTACTCAAATTTTGCACGTCAAAGCTTTTTGAATGATCCCATCTATTTGTTTATCGATTTGATCTGTTTGTGGTAAATTCCTTGTCCCAGGAAGCTATACGGAATCGTCGTCTTATGTTGATGGGAGTCTCAGGATTTGAGTGGGATAGTTTTTAGACGGTTAACGATAAATTCGTTGGTAGCGTGTGAGAAGGTGGCTTTCCTGGTACACCAATTTCTTACGATCCAATGAACCAATTTCCCTTAAACATTTGGAGGGTGGCTAGAGAGCGGAAGATCAAAAAGAAACACCAACAAAATCGGCAATGAATTCTCGATCGTGTTTTGAAAACTCTGACAAACAATAAGTTTCTAAGTTATTATAATATCTGAAGACGTTTTGATGAGATGATTTAGGATGACTAATAAAGGCCTGGGGATGTCTCAGTAGCTTCAAGCTCTCCTGGACGCAAATACCAACGAGATGAGGCAAGTTTTGGCATCGAGTGATCAAAATCCTTTCACGAAGAAAATTTGGGATGTGGGCCATTATCGAACAGAGTTTTTTCCCTTTACCCAGGTTATCCATTACACCACATAAATTTCACCGAAAGCTCGATCGACAATATTTATTGCTGAAAAATCTACTTTTCTCCTTCTAACAATTTCCAACACCACTTCCTTGATAGCAAGCGTCGTGAGGTAATAAATAATCTGGGCATAATAGAAGGTAGACGAACTCTCGAATCTCGGCCGTTCAACTACCACTTTTCTTCGCAGTAATGACCTCCTAATTTCCTTTAGAGTTTACCGTTTTCTATCTTCAAATTGCGCTTGTGACTTAGTAGCGATAGATTTTTGTGAATCAATATAATGAGTGATTCATTATAAATACAAGTATAAATGAACAATATAATAACCTTTACCCTGGTAATTCAGGCTGATCGACATTTAACCAAGTTTGATAACGGAGATGACGAAATTAAACTCAATCAGTAATTTTCGTGGGTTTGTTCCGATTAATTGGCGAGTACTACAAAATACAAAATGTCTGTCAATTACATTAGAAAAATATGGACATACGCATTTAAAGGTATACACAATATCAAATTTCACTACACTAATAAAAACCATCTAACCATGAATTTTATTCAATATCTCTCCCTATATAGAGCGATTTGTACATTCTTAAATGAGACTGATATTCAAATTTAGTTCTTAATTCTTTAAAAAAGAAATATGTAATGCATACTTGTCTTACTGAAATCCATGTTACTAAAAATAAAAATACCATCATGGCTGTGGCTACCAGCTAATGCCAAGTGAAGGGGGAATAAACCCATGCAGGCAATTCACGATTGCAACTAGATTTCCGAAATTGTAGAAACATCAAAAAGATGAAGAATCATGATTTTCTATTCATCCCGATTCTTTGTAATACGTTTTGTGATTCCTAATTATTTAATCATCACTCATTCCGAAATCAACTTTCAACTATACTCCAAAGTAGAACAAATTCGTAAGAATTTGTTATTTCAGGGAAATCAAGTTTTTGATGTTTGCTCTTGTGGAGCTGTTGAAGTCAATGAAACGGTTACGAAAGTTCTAGGGAACCTCCAAGGTCTAATTCACCTAATAGAAACTGTGCCTAATCTAACAGAAATCAAAGTTAGGGGCTGTCCAGGAATCAATCCACACGTTTCTTGAAAAAATCATCAATATTGTTCAATATTTTTCTATGGTTCTGGAGGAATAAAGGAGTTGCAGTAGCCTTTTGACAGATGAACAGTCAGAGCGACCGACAGACTGACTTGAAATCAAAATTCTCTAGAAAGCTCTTAAATTCAAGGCAAGTTAATTCTGACAAATAAGGTTCCGTTTTCCTTATTAAAATAAATTGTGTGGATCCATGTGAAGAAATAAGTATTCGTGAGTTCTCAATATATATGACCCGACTAAAAAGGAAGGTACCTCAATATCTTCAGTTCGACATCCAAAAATTAGGAAGCCCCAACTTCCATCTCAAATCTAACTTCAGTCTTCCATTCATCTTCACCTCCTCATTCTTCATTCTGAACTCTCTCATCTCCCGCCAACTCTCTCCAAATGATTAACAACGCTCCGTCCTGGATTCAGCGACTATTGATCACTCCTATTGTCGTCGGGAAAGAAGAACACAATGCGGAACTTCGCCGAGTTAATCAATACTGAATGTCTTGAGATAGGCCTTCATTTGAAGTTTGTTCCATTTTCTTTTCTTACTCTGCTTTCCTCAGCAAGATGGATGAGGTAGTTACAGCACCTCGGAAGTTTTCAAGGCCAGACATTAATTTCTACTGCCCTCTCGAGAAAAACCTCTTCAGAAACTCTGAATGCCAATGAACTGAGAGGAAATTGAAAGCGTGAATCTTTACAAAACTCCGCAGGTACCTTATCAACTTCAACAGGCTTTGAGTACCTTACTTAATATCTACTCAAAATCGAGACCTCAGTTTCCCACGCCCAAAATCACCAATTTGTCATGATGGTCTCCTGACCATTAAAGTCGTCTATCCTGATCATGGACGTAACAGTTGGTGACTTTACAATATCTTATTCGTGTAAAGTAATAATGAATAATAAATCCAACACTGTACAAACAATAATTTTTATCATTGTGTTAATAAAAGCGTCAGATGAGGACCACCATTTCTGTATATCTTGTGTAACGTTAGGACGTATGTCCTTGGCTTGGGATGTTTAGCATCAGCTTCCTTTTTGTTACCAAAAACCTTGACAAGGAAGCGCTGAATATAAAATTGTATATTACACTGGTAGTCGTTATCATCGAGAATATCGATGAACTAGCAATGAACTATTTGAGAGATGCCAGCTTTTCAATCAGGTTGATTATGAACTTACGCCAACTGGATTTACGTGTATCACTGCCACTGAGTAAGTAGGTACATTGGGAATTGGCTTACCTGTAAATAACAAAACAGAAAGAGTATAAGTATTAACTAATTTGTATAGTATTAAACTAATTTTTTATCTGAATCTAATTTTTGAATAATTTTCTCAAATGATTTTTTTTTCTGAGCAGGAAGTTTTTCCTCGATTTCCCCCGATGTTCTTTCATATAGTTCAACTTAAATCCATTGCTACACACATAGCGGTAACTAAAATGAATATTATTATTATTATTATTATATTAATGTATAATTTTTGCTTCCGAGTCTACCAAGGTAGCGGAAGCTTTGTTTTCACTTTTCAAGGACGAAAAAAAAAAGTTCTCCAAAATCGAAATTTCCACTCGCGTTTTGCGTTTTAGACCTTTCTGAACAATTTTGGTTCCGTGTCTGTCTGTCTGTGTGTCTGTGTGTCTGTCCGTCTGTCATCAATTCCTTGTAACGCGCATAACTATACGAAGTTATTGTCCGATTTATATGAAATTTTCAGGGATTGTGCGGGTTGGTGTGTAGACGGTCCCCTATGAAAATCAACATCCCCGGACTGATAGAAGCGACTGCGCATGCGCAAACGTGAATTCCTTGTAACGGCCATAACTTCTACATTTTCCATCCGATTTTAATGAAATTTTCTGGGATGTTACAAACTAGTATTTAGATGGTCCCCTATGAAAATCATCACCTTTGACCTGATAGTAGCCACTGCGCATGCGCAAACGTGAATTTCCTTGTAACGGCCATAACTTCCACATTTTCCACCCGATTTCGATGAAATTTTCAGGGATTATGTGGATTAGGTTGTAGATAGTCCCCTATGAAAATCATCATCCCCGGACTGATAGAAGCGACTGCGCATGCGCAAACGTGAATTACTTGTAACAGCCGAAACTTCAACTGTCCCCCAGGGGTCGCGGGTTCGAATCCCAGCCGAGGCTAAGTATTTTTTTGATCCAGTTCTTACAGCCATAAGTTCTTCTACTCACTTAATTTTTCATCCGAATTTGATGAAATTTTCTAGGATTGTCCAGATTAGCGTGTAGATGGTCCCCTATGAGGGTAGTGAAAGGTACTTAGAGATTGGTGTTTTGAGATTAACTACTATGCATCGGATCATCTATATAATCGGGTAATGGATACGAGGAAGCTATGTGCCACACCCACTTGGCATACGTTTTTTATATTATAATAATATAAAATAATTATCGATTTTTTTCAAAAAATGGGGAACAACTTCTTTCCAGAGCTGCTGACATTCATA
The DNA here is from genome assembly GCA_009739505.2 of Apolygus lucorum. Classification (NCBI taxonomy): domain Eukaryota; kingdom Metazoa; phylum Arthropoda; class Insecta; order Hemiptera; family Miridae; genus Apolygus; species Apolygus lucorum. The sequence goes on from CM019177.2 coordinate 62,327,586, forward strand.
TTGAGCATAAACCAGAGTTCGGTGGGCATAAATCTACTTTATACATTTCTTGGAACTGGCAACTGTAAATTATTCTGACATGTCTTATGCACATTGTTTTAATCTCAAATGTTTACAGTATAGCATGTACCTGTAATAGAGCCTTGATGAGAGAGTGACCATATCCTGACATGCAAATTATCCACTTTTCCACAGTAGGGGTTTATTGAAAAGGGTTTATTGACCATTGGCTCCCGTAAAGTGAAACTATAAAAAATAATGACGAAAATATTTCTGCAATTTCTGGTTGCTAACAATCGAAAATATTATGCTTCCTACATGTACATGGTGGTTAGTTAGTACTTAGGATACGAGTATTGCGAAACAAGTACAAATAGTTAACATACAGCTATTTATTTTTACAGGTATTTACTGATTGTTTGCTATAGTTTTTGTTCTTTTCATATTCAGCAAAAATAAAACTGGTGATTTTGTTATGCGATGTTTGTGATGTGTTGGTGCTTTCAAAAACTATTCGCACTTGAATTTTGTACCATCTGACAGTGGACATCTGATCGTATTTTTGATGAGGTTCATCCCTCGATAGGTAAGTAATACCTACTCGGTAAGTATCCATCAGCAGGATAATCAAAACATCTATATCAAAAAGTACCATACCCGTAAACAAGCAAGTTTCAGCCCCGCAGAGAATGATTAGTTTACCCAATGATTAACAAGGTCGAATAAGTGAGGAACAACAGAGCATTAGGGTAGCAGGTGAAAGGGGTTCGGAGCAAAAACGCAGATGGAGCAATTATAAGAGAATCCGTTGCTAAACACGAGGTGAGGCAAACTGGAGGTCTTCCAACCATAATTTTGCAGGGAATTCTCGGCAGGGGAGCTCAGAACGTGGGTTTGTCGGTCGACCACCAATTTCTGGCGTTTTTGCTCCATCAGCGGCCTCTCCGTCCCTGCCTTGTCCGTTCCCTCGTCTCTCTCAGGGGCTTTCTGAGAGTACCCCACGCCGGGGTATCCACTTGGTCATAACAGGAGAAGAAATTCCGAGCGGTTCTCCCTTGAGTACTCTAGCGGCTGTGCAACGAACAATGCTCCCCTTCCGGACAAAACCCTGGAAAACTTAATAATTTCTCTGTCCTCCCTTCACGCTTTTCACCAATGGCTTCTCCACTCTCAAAAACTGTTTTCTTTAAGTTATTTGTCTCGATTTCCACTGAAACCCCCATTAAAAATTAAAACGGGTAAGAGATGGTAAGAGGACCAGAAATCCCCCAAAAATGTGGAAATTTCAGGTCAAAGAAGAGTGTTTTTGAAGTATCGATCGGAATTTAACAGAATTTGGAGAATAGGGTGTCGGAAGCGTGTGACGACATCTCTACTTAATCGCAGGTTTCGTATTTTTGTCAGCTCTCTCTCAACCCACGTTGCAACCCTCCAGTAGGTTAATAAAAACACGGAAAACTTATGAAATTGGGTATGACGATTACATGCTCCCGTGAGAGTTTGTTATTTAAAATTAGCACTGTTCGGTCTACTGGTTTCAAACAGTTTGGACTTATGGGCAATCCAGCATCCATCTCAAGAGAGTAATAATAATTATTGTTTATTACAGTATAATTGTAATGCAATTATTTTATAATAATGTGATGATATAATAATATTCGTCAGATTATGGATTTAAAACGTTGAACAATTTTTATAGAATAAATCCATGAATAAGTATTCATAAAAATGAACAACAACAAACTAATTATACATGGTTGCTGGTAATTGTGTAGACACTTCTGTAGACACATCCTCGGTTCTGAGTAGTAATTTAGCCCAGGCGAATTAGACTGAAAATGGGCGAATAGGAGAAATAATTCATAGTAAAAAAATTCCTTCACCAGCGTCTTCCTTTACACTTGGTTAATCATACCCCGAAAGTCCCCTAGGTTGGGGGGTGAGCTCGAGGAGGGGAGGTGAATTTTCTCCTATTTTCCGACTTTTTTTCGTTTTTTTTTCATATATATCTAAATTAAGCGTTCTAGAGGATTTTTTACTATTACCAGAATTAAAGTACATAAAATTTCCTACAATTTGCATCTCTGACTTAAGTCTCTACGATTACGCCTTCCGCCGCTAGAGTGCGTTGAAAAGTAGGTATCATTTTAAAAAATCAGCAAAACGGTCTTTGTATGCTCTTTTCACTCGGAAATTTTCAGGAATTATGCTAGTTGGGGTGGAAATGGTCCCCTATGAAAATCATTGTTCACAGTCGATCGTAGCCACTGCGCATTCGCAAACTTGTATTTCCTTGTCACTTCCATAACTTCTACATTTCCCATCTGATTCCGTAGAACGCTTACTTTTAGAGATATATGAAAAAACCGAAAAAAAGTCGAAAAAATAGGAGAAAATTCACCCCCCTCCTCGAGCTCACCCCCCACCCTAGGGGACTTTTGAGGTATGATTAACCAAGTGTAAAGGAAGACGCTGGTGAAGGAATTTCTTTACTATGAATTATTTCTCCTATTTTCTCTAATTCGTCTGGGCTAATTGGTCTGGTTCGGTTATTGAGTAGTTGCTGGTGAGTAGAACTATTGTTTTAGCGGGATCCAACTGATGGGAAACGCGCTTACCTACTTCATGTTGTATAATATTTATGTGATTGTAGCACTGGCGGTAGTGTGACTGTACACTTCCTACTCCTTTCCGCCTCTTACTCGTCAAATCTGTAACTGTGAGACCGTTTTTTGCCTTTATGCGTTTTTGTTCACTCTTTTCTACACACCTGGTTATTGTTCTTTGTTCAATACCTCCCTGAGATTTCCGTTAATCGATTAATTTTCCTCTAGAATACTGAATTGAACCAGTTTCTCTTCTTGGGAAGAGCTTTTGGCCTTCCTAAAAATGCTACCCATTACATAATATTACTTTTTACTGGCAGAAGATTCAGGTCCCTTGTCATTGAAGCTTCAGCGTAGCGTAGACGCAGCACGCCTCTCACCGCTTCGCCACCACAACTCCGCCTCTCACTACTTATCTCTACGGGCGTACTGAGGTGGTGTTTAAGAACGATATAATTCTCACGTCTGTAACCTCAAGAAAAATGAAGATCTTATGATTTCTTTTTTTTTTTTGCATTACACCTTATCCCGGTTGAATTTAGGAGAAAATGGTATAGCGTGGGGTGGATGGCGCCTAAAGATTGTCCACAAAGGCTATGTAATCACAATCATTACTACGATCTGACAGGTTGATAAAGGAAGAATTGGATATATTATATCACTGAATCAAAGGGTTCAACTGTCACAAAAACAAGAAAAAGATAATGAGAGGTGTATGCTAATATTTATAAAGAGTCAATATTTTGAGATACAAACCATCAAAAATTTGTTCTTATTTCAATTCAATTTTGATACAATTTTTACGGTTAATGCAGGATATTTTACAAATGATAATATAGATTAAGTGTGCTATGTCGATCCTTGAAATTTTATGAGGTATTTCAACACGTTCAAGTGATTGATTTTATCTGAGGAAGTGTAGGACTAGGCGAGGTAGCTGACAGTGGACCCCGAATGAGTTACTCACTTTACCATGGCACTTTAATGGCTTGTGAGGTTACTAATGGTTCTCCGCATGCAAACAGATAATTTATAACTCAGTTAATTTCCTTATCGCTTCAACCCCGCCTTCGCCTTTACACGAATAATACTCGTTAACATTAGTCTGATAGGCAGGCCCGCCCGAATGATTTCGTTTACGCTTCAATGCATCTTAAAGATTGTTGATACAGAATAATCGATATTCACGAAGTCGACTAAACTTCACCGAGAAAATTAAATGTTAAATGTACTAAAAGCAATGACTAAGGTGAGGAAGGTATTAAGGGATGTGCTATTATACTGATCACATAATTACAATCATTCGGTTCTCCTTTCACCAATATTTAAAGTTCATTGAAGACTAATCATATTATGTAATATCATTCACAATTTCACCCTGAATGACAAACTTACCCACACCAACGATCTATGTGTAATGTTATGTAAATCGTAGATCTACAATTAGTCTTAGATTTGAGGTAATAATTCTAGATCTGGAAAAATTCATGTTTCTAGGTAAAATGCCCTTATTACTGTCGATACTGTCGATTACTGGCTCTCGCAAAACGTCCCAGAGCTCTCTGAACAATTTCAGCTCTGTGTTCAGTTCATCTGTCTGTGGTCGATTCCTGTTCCATATATAACTAAACGAACCTGCCACAGTGATACCTATGTTAGATTGTAACGAATAAAATCACTCGCGATGAGATTGTGGAAAACCATTTTAGTAAAAACGTGGTTGAGTAGAACGTTGTCTGTTTCCACGAAAACATTTCATATTTTGGGGTTTATAAGCTGAAATGTTCTTGTGGGCTTGAGTATTGTGGTCAAACTGATAGGAAATTTAGGGTAAGAATAAAAGAGCATGAGAAGGATTTCAGGGATAGCAAAGGTGATTCCGCTTTTGCGAATCACCTAAGAGAATCCAATCATGACTTTAGTTTTGATCTAACAAACGGACGGTACATAGAATTTTCTCATTTTTGCCCGAAGGGAGGTATGTTGGATGTGCTTGAAAAGTTCGAGATTCTTAAGAGTGATAGGTCTGGTAAATGTCTGAATGAGGTAGTCCCTCAACATGTTTCACCGTTGATGGGTTCCTTCCTACAATAGCTTGGTCCCCCCTTCACAATGTTACCATCACCAATGTTTGAGCTCCCTTTCACTTTGTCCGCCTTGATTGGCATTTGATGATCCTCCCAGGTCCATTCAATTCTCTGAGCCAATAGGATTCTCCTTTCACTTACCTGACTGGGTATGACTTTCACTTTCTCGACCAATGGGAATCAAGCTCCCTTTCACTTGTTACTATAATATAGCTATGCTTATATTATAAGCTATGCTCTCTGTGATGTACCTTCAGTTATTGTTTGTTACTGATGATCACCTAAACGTCGAAATCGATTTAACTTGTAACTCATTATTTTCGTGGAAATATACCACGTTCTACTCAACTCCGTTTTTATTATATTGTAAGCAAGACAAAGTCCAAACCTCAACTATGCCTGCACTTCCGGACGTACACAACTATAAGAGTTTTACATCAACGAATTTATAGTCAACTTCCCGATTTGGTTTTTGTTTTCGAACGACTTGGGTCTCACACAAGGAAGGAGGATAAATATTTCACCTTTTCCAGCTCTATCATCTCTCCCTGAACTGCAAAACCCCTCATGTCGTATTTATTTAGGTGCAGGTGATTATATCAGAATGATGTTGAGTTCATAAAGTAAAACGGCAAAGAAAGGAGTCCTCCCAGGAAGATATAATGAGTAACGATTTCTCTGGCCAGCTGAGGTCTTTCGTAGCTTGAAGGAAAAATTAATTTCCGCGTCTTCCATCACCGCCCCTCTTCAAGCAGACTGGGTAAGAAAGTGGGATGAATAAAAAATAAAGAGGAGAAACTGAGATTCATTTAGCGAAATAAGATACCGAGGAAAGGAAGAAAAAATTGAAGAAGTGGAAGGTAAATGTCGTGGGAGGGTACATTATACCAGGTAATTAGCTCCTAACGAGGAGGTAAGTTTGCGCCGAATTCCAACGTGTTTTCTATCTTCTTTTTGGTCAGGAAAAGGACTGGAGTAGAAAAAGGAAGAAAAACTTGAAATATTCCTAGTTTGAAGGAAATACCTGAGGGGCTCAAAACATGAATTAGAGAACAGAAAGGCCCGAAAAAAACTAAATGAAAGAAGTACCTGCCTGGCTTTCAGAATTCTTCTCTCTGGAATCAGGAGGAGGCGCTTTTCGACGAAAGAAGCCGAGACTAATTAAAAGGGTTTTTTTTGGCTCGTCAAAAGATGGATAATTAGCGTCAAGTGTCTTTCAGCACGGGCTACTTAACTGTCGTGACAACTTGGCCGAGTTATTTTCTTCTCAGCTGTCAACTCTCGGTGACGGGACAACAAGTTCCAGCAACCGTTCAACCTTCTTTTTTCGGCTCTGCTAATGGACCTGCATTGCGGGTTGGTGTTGCACTCGGTCATGGTGACAGCGATATTGGATCAATTTAATACAATATTTTGTTCATATATCGTATCAAAACATTTAGATGCCGTTAGTGCTTTAATAAACGCAATAATTATTATTATTCTTGGCAATTCATTATTATGTTACCCAACTTGGCAATTTTTGGTTTACTATTTTCAATAATAAGCCTTTGGAATCGAGCAAGAAAAAATTGTTTAACCCCCCCCCCCCCTCAAAATTTAATGTTTTACGTTTCAAGGTAACAAAACTGATATACACTAAACATAATTTGATAGTTATAATTTAAAGTAGGTACTAGAACTTAAGTGACGTCAATAGTTCCACAAACCAGTAAAACGCTACTAATTTTACTCTCATAATGAATAAGTAACTACGACCAATCTACCTTTCTGTTCTACATTATACATCTTTCGAGTGTAATCAACTATATTGACGATGTAGAGATAAAATGGGCAGGAAACGGGCCCCTTGAGACGAATGACAAATGTAAATATAAAATGCTTGAATACCTTTAAAGATTATTGCGCAGTACCGCTGATGAATTTCCCGAATTTGAAGTTTGATAATGTTGCGGTTTTTGGTTTATTATTTTCAATATTGAACCTTTGGAATCGACCAAGAAAAAAAATTTTTAACACCCCCTCAAAATTTGATGGTTTACGTTTCAAGGTACGTAGAATCCAAAAATTGAATTAAAATTTGGCCGTCCGTCCGCCGTACGCCGTACGCGGCAGTTTTGCCACTTAGCATTGACCGATTTTGATGAAATTTGATATGTAGGCTTCATTTGGGGTCTAGTTGTGCCCCGAAGATTTTGGTTGAAGTAGGTCATTTCTAAGGGTTCAAAAATGAATTTTGAAATTTTGAAAACGCCCTAACTCAAAAATTTTGATGTAAAGGTATTGTTTTTCCTTCAATTTAAGATTCTATAGAATTTTAAAAAATTTTTGAGACCACCCGGACCTCTGTAGGACAAACCGTTCGCTCACTACGAGAATTTAATGTTTGGACATAAATAACACGACATAAATCAGAAACATGTTTGGACATAAATCAGAAACACGAGTGTGAATCGCAAAAGAGGCCTAATCTCCGTTCAAATTTTAGCTGACCGAAATGCGTTCGAAGTTTTTCTTCATGTTGGATGGTTGGTGGCTTTGCAGACGAGTGATTTATAGAAAATCATAAACCATTGTGTAATAATTTGCAGCGTTTTTAGTTGACAGTTGTGGAGTAACACAGTTGTGAAGTCGCTCGCTGTTATCTTAACGATACTTCACATTTTCACTTGTTCCGTGGTTTCTACTAATCGGATAATAATGATATCAATGAGCATGTTTCGGTAGCCCAGTCTCCTCTCCTCTCCAAATTTGAGCAAAATCAAACTGTTAGAAGTTGGTGTTTAAGTAATCACGTTTGAGCGTGCGAACAAGCTGTTGCGCTCGACCACAAATCAAATGCATTCTTATTTGCTAAGAGTCTTCAAATGTAATACAAAAGTCACATTCAAAGAATATGTAAGCGATAAAAATGATCTCAAATTGTAATAAATACATTATCGATTGGCCAGATTGGATTACATTTCAGTTACCTACCTACATTAAAAGTGAGCATTCATTCGAAAAAAGTAAACCCAATGACATCGAAAAAGATATGGTGGAAAAATTGATAGATAGAATATTCTTGTTGCTGATGGCAATCAATTTCTTAAAATATTAATCGTAATCAAACTACGAATTATAGTTTTGTAGAATACAAGCTTTTGATTAGCTGAAATTTGGCTCCTTCCATTAGCGCACGTTCTTCTGCTATTCACACTCGTGTTTCTCACTCATCATTCGTCCAACACAGTAAAACTGATTTATTTTTCAACAACCTACCTTTAAGTAGCAGGTGGAGCAGGGGAGGGAATTTAGACCCCCAACACACTAGGGATACACGTTAGAGAGGAAGGGGGGAGGCTGGCTGGCGCCTACTTGTTCGGATAAATTTCACAATAATCTGAATGGAATCATTCATTTCTAAAAATTGAACACCATCTTAAATTGATGAAGAAACGTTATAAAATGCAATAATTAGATAATTAATTATCCGCATTAGGCAAACTGTTGATCCCACTGAGCTCTGAGTGGTGTCAAACAATGCTTAAAAATCGTTGCTGTTTCAATGAGAAAACTATGCCTGTTTGGGTATCACATGTTTTTGAGCTAAGGCGTTTCGAAAATGTTTTTCCCCACTTTTTATCCCTTTGAAGTGACTTCTAAGGGGTTCGAGAAGCTTCAGGGCACAACTACACCCCAAATGGAGCCGATATACCAAATTTCATCAAGGATCTTTCCACCACCTAAGTAGGCCTGGAAGCAAAAACACTGCAAATTATTACACAATGGTTTATTATTTTTCCGTAAAGATGACTCGTGTGCGAGGAACACGGCTACTTCCTAATCTTCTAGGGACGAAGGGTAGGTGGTGGGAGGGGGTTGAGGGACCCTCGTTCGAAAAGCTGCTAGGCAGGTCAGGTGTAAACTCCATTAATTCTACGATCAACTCTCATTAATTTAAAACTTGATCACTAACCAGTGGACCTATTTCAATGGGGTTGTTCGCGTTAAGATGGCGAGTTACTGGACGGTTATAAGCTAAAGCAGAGGTCCTCTATTGTTGGATCAACAAACGTGCCTCAGTGACGTTTGTTGATTGAACTTATGCGTAAAAAGGTTTCATTTAACTGTTTTCCACAGTAGAATCAAACTTGATATCGGCCGTAAGACGATTGGCTAATTCAAAAGGCTATAAATATGCGTTTTAAGAGTGCAGCCCAGATTTCTTATCGTCACATTCATGATAATTTAAGAGCAAATACTAGATTATAACAACCAAACTCGAAGATATGATTATTTCTCGTTCTTTGTTGGTCATATTCCTAAGATATGACGTCTTTATTCGGCTCTACCTACCTTTCAAATGTCGAATGATACAAACGAGCACTTAAGTGCTCCATCCCAAGACGTGATACCCATATTGACACTCAAACCCCCACTCTTACTCCGCCACTTCCCACTTCAGCACATTTCTTTTTTAACTCAATAAGAATCTCGTTATATTTAACGTGCATTCTGATACGAAAAAACTAGTGTACGTTTCATTTTTGAGGGGAAAACATCAGAAGATGGTACGTACTGAATTTATCATTGTGCTGGAGTCAATAGGCACACAAACACATTTGGATGTTACAAAATTGTTCATATTTTATCTCTCACGTGCCTTATTCTTGAGCTATTATATTATTAATGATTTTAAATAAATAAGTTTTGTAGCTTGAGGCCCTGTACTAGACGAATCCCCTTTCGGGAACCGTTGATGACCAAACACTACTATGTACTATGAGAGTTTCTTAATGTTCCTCATCAGAGGTAATTACAATAAACGGATCTCAATTGAGGTGGCCATTTGCATTTCAAGAGTTCTGATATTTTGTTATTCTTATAAGGGTGGGGATTTTCAATAATGCAACAAACTTGTCTATTATTATGTAAGTCTACTATTAATTTTAATCTTAATTTGAACATAAAATAGATCTTTTTATTACTCAGGTAACACTATGCAACACCTCGTTCTCTTGGACGATTCCAAACTTCGTTGACCTCGACCGGACGAGAGATGAACTTATTCAAAGTTGCAGAATCAAAGGAAGTGAATTTGATGGTCCCGAGTTCAGCGTCGCTATACGCCCATTCGGATTTTACAGGTATTTACCCGAGGAAAGAAAAATTATGAGAATCCGATTCTATTGGAATTCTTTCTGAAGCTCTAGGAGTTTGAACATCATTTACAATTTTTTTTATTAGTTTACACATTTACAATTATTTTTTTCCGAAAGTCATCCTAAAGCTTTTTTTATTGGGGGCTTTTCTCTGGTTTTTTATTTCGGAACAAAACGTAATAGTCAAGTTTATTGTTCCTGAATAAAATTTCATTTTAATTTTTTTCTTGTCTAAAATTGTTATTAGCGAATTTTCAAGAAAAATGAAGCTATTGCAATGGCCTCAAAATTTTTAGAATGGACTTTTTCGACAGAAAATGTTTGCTGAAATCCGTGAAATTGGGGTACATTGTTTCCATTTGATTCAAATTGCAGTTTCGGAAATAACGTGTTTTTACTCCAATTGCAGGTTCAAAAATAACGAATCAAAAGAAGATGAACACGTAGCCATCTACTTACGAGTTCACAATGTTGAAGGAAAATCGTACACCATACGGTATAATTTTGGCATTCTTGACGTGACTTCAAGCAAATCGTGTATGATACAAGATGAAAGAACTATCACTATGGAAGGAGAGAGCTGCGGAAACCACAATTTCATAAAAAGAAACAATTTACTAAGAAACTCTGAGATTTTGCTTCCAGACGGCAAACTGACCGTTTTTGTTGAGGTGAGAAATCGTAGATGGTGCCAAGGAAAGTTGAAACTGAAAACACACACTTAAAAAGTTCTAGAGTTTTTGGTTTTGATTACTATTTATGGGTTAATGATTACAGGTGTTCATCATGAATGGTTCAGGAGTATATTTGGAAGCTACAGAAAGAGAAGTGAGGCGGACTGATCAACGACAGGAACCGATGGAAGAACTACCAAGAGACCTATGGAGGCTGTTCAAAAGTGGAAACTATGCTGATCGATGCTTTGTTGTCGGCGGTGAAAAAATGATGGCTCATAGCGCAATATTGGCCGCGAGGAGTCCAGAAGTTTCAAAGCTCTTTGCAGGCTAGTAAAATGATCTACTCAAGCCTCAACAAACATGACTGATATTAAAACTGAGACCAATCAAATATTCAACTATATTCATTTTTATCTTTTACCTTGAACGTAGGAAAATATTAAATATTTATCTATTCAAATATTATTTAAATTTCATCTGCTTATAACTTTGAATTTAGCTAATACCAACAAAATATTTATTACTTTTTCTAGATGGGTCGAATGAGGTAGTTATCAAAGATATCAAGGCTGATGTATTCGAAGGAGTCCTGCAGTCCATATACACGGAGACGATGGTTCAAAATTTGGATGAACGAGCAGAAGATCTCCTTATGGCGGCTAACTTGTTTGGCTTGAGCAAGTTGAAACAGCGAGCTGAGAACTCTTTGATTCAGAAAATATCCGTTTCCAACGTCGCTCGCCTCCTCATACTGTCCTTCCGGTATGACGCTCCCAATCTGAAAGAACGCGCAATGTCATACCTCATTGTTCACAAGAAGGATGTCAAGGGAACTCCAGGATGGAGAGATCTGTCCAAATACCCTGAAATCATGTTCGATTTATTTGCTTCTATTTAGACACAGAATTGTTCTAACACGAAAATAATACTATTACGTTCATTTCACTTGGTCTGATTTTATATTTTATGTTTGAACATAAAAAAACATATGTTTTGAGGGTTTATGTATACTACAATGTTTCACTACATTCTATATTCATTATATAATTATATTATTATTTTCATCTTCGAATAATAAAAACAATGTATTCGCAACTTTGGTGGACTTAAATGCCAAATGATTCGATATTGATGAAATTTTCAGAAATTACGTGTATTAGTCCCTATATGGTCTCGTATAAATGTAACTTTGCGTTCAGTACTTACCGTTTTTCTTTAGTCAATTCAGATTTGCATCTTTCCTCGATCCAAGGAGATGGTGGAAAGAAAGTATTGTAATAATTGAGATTATCTCCTCACCCCCCACTCTCCTCTTTCCCACTACCTAAATAAAAATGTTATTGTTTAAACAAGCATTTTTTTCTCCAAAAATTAGGATTTCTTGGAAAGTCTATCATCGATAACTTGAGCAAGAAGGCTTATACTCTCTTACCGTCTCTTGAGTTACGTAAACAGGTCAGGTTCCGGATGTAACCATACCAAAAACCGCATGATTTCAGGCGAATATGCCACATGTAAATTAGTAAGATTTTTGTATCGGTCATTTCGCAAAATGGGACAGTATTGATGACACATGAGATTCGGCAAAGTCATAGGATTCGAAGCTATATGCCAGTTGACTGAATGCTGCGATCCATTTATGAATCAATAGTGATTATGGTTCATGTTCGAGCAATCCGTATAATTTTCCGGGCATCATCATTTCGATAACAATTCATCTTTCGATAACCTCACGTATCCACCACGAAGGTAGGTAATCCGAGGTCTTATCGATCGCTCCTGATCCGAATTGCCGTTAAGCGATGGTGCCGCTCCGCAAAAACTACAGTGAATACCGGTGGTGGGGGACGGGGAAATGGTCAAATAGCACGGGAAGGTTGAATGGTGAAGTAGTGGCGAGGGAGGGGATAGCAGGATATTAGAAAAGGTCTGGGGTAAATACCGTCCCGTCGGTCGAACATTCTTGAGCGGAAATCAACTTCCACCATCAGATCGTGCGTCTGTGCCCGACAACAGACTAGTGAAGTAGTGGTAATACGGGATCGACACCGTCCTCGAATCTCAAAGACTCATTCCAGGAAGTTGGTTGCAAAGGATGTACCAAATCAATTTTAAGTCATCATCGTCATCACCGAATCATTTGCTGAATACACGCTTTCCTTATATGCGGTGTTAAAGTACCAAAAATAGTGATGTATTCAACTAAGAATCTACTTGCTAAGATGAGAGAGCAGTATTTACTATATTATATTGTCCACGATGCCAGAAATGGCAGTCGGACGAAAATCCAACATGAAATGACAGTTTACTTTACTTTACTATAATCAATGATTTTATTTGAAATCAGTTAAACATTTAATCTATTCACATGATGGATTTTGTAAATAGACAGCATGGATGTAAATAAGTACTGTAGTTTTATATATAATAGAATGTTAATTCAACAAAATTGCTACAGTTTTAGTTTACATGTCTGCAGAAAATTGAACAACTGTAGATACACCGATAGATGTCCCGAACGAAGTGCTAGGCTGAATTGTACGGTCTGATGAGTATGTCCCATTCGTCGAACAAAAAGTTTCGTTGAGGATTATTCTTGGATGACATGTTTTGCAGTCTCTTCCACTTGGCAGGTCGTGCGTCGTGCCTAGCTCGTTCTCCTCAAGAACCGTACGGTGCAAGTATGACTTAGTCACCACCACTCCGCTTTTCAATCGCATTATTGCTTAGTAAAATCGTAAAAATTGTTTGAGAGGCTTAAATGTTTTTTTAACCAGAGTGAGAGTGTCGTTTGTTGATATTTTTGGGAAAAGGCAGCTTTACTCAGACGGGTACGTGGCCTGACATTGCTGCCATCGAAGCAGAAGGTCGGAAGTTCGGTAGATATTTCTTACTTCTGAAGTATTTGTTATGGAAATAGCAAGTTTTGTAGCTCGATCAAACTTTTGGTTACCTACCAGTAGGATGTTGAGTGTTTTTATCCAGCAGAATGGTATTGTCGTACCGTCTGTCGCAAATCCGATGTCCGTTTAATAATTCCATCTTCAATAGTGTTGGTGTTAACTTGGGAGAGTTACTTAGTGGCACTCATGCTGTCAATCAGAATCAGTGCCTCAGAGAAATGCTGAGTTCTCTTTTTACATACCTACTCCAGGGAGTTTTGGACAGCAAGTTCGCCAATATAATCATGTATCGGCCTGTTCGCAAAGTTTGCAGCGTCAAAGAGTGCACAACCCACGCTACTACTACCGAGCAGATGGGTATTGTTGCCGCTAGTACGCATGAAGTAGACTTGTTTTTTGAAAAGCAGACCTGAGAAAAATTTTGTTTGTGGAGGTCGCAAGGCCTTGTAAGTGACTTTATATTTGCTGGGTTTTGTTGTTTTATGGTTGCCAGTGAGCCCAATAGATGCAAAGTGTCTGAATAAGCAGAAAGTAACATTGGTGAACGCTTCTTTGACCCAGAATGGTGTAGTAATATCGTCGATCGGCAATAGAAGGAGAGCAATAAAGCCACCACAGCAACTTTTCATTTTTTTAGAAATGACTATCAATAGCCAAAAGTATCGGAGTAGATGGGTTCATCAAGCTTACGAAGGGAATGGAATTTTTCCTTTAAAAGAAACAGCATTTTTTGAGGAGAAGGGGGTAAAATTGTATTTCTTACTCGATTTTAAAGGTTCACTACCTATTGAGATTAATAAATTGAAAATCGGATTATGATTTCGTCAGGTGTACCAGGATTGAACACATATAGACAGGATACCAAATTACGTTAGAAAGCTCCGATACGCAAAATGTATGTGGAAATAGTAACACCAGAACCAAAAAATGAGAGTTACTTTGAAGTACCATCGCAGCTCCGTATCGGGTGTTTATTGGCAGACGTTAAAAACCCCTGAAACCTGAGCTCCTTCTCATTTCCTCCAAATGAAGGCTAGATATAAGGCGAGAATGGAGCGGGTGGCAGGCAGATTGAGTCACATTTCACCTCTGGAGCACACCCTTGAGCCAACGTTCGGAGGAACCGAGTGATTTTTCAGTTAAGGGCCGTGTCCCTCCAGCCGAAACTCACCCCCATCCACCGACCGAGGTGGTAAACTAACCCTCCTTACACCTTACTATTTATGACGAGGCTTTGCGGCTTTTCCTGCTCGTTGGTTCATTCCTACTTCTCCCGACTCACCCGCAGTGGATTTGCTCACGCGAAGCTGCAAAAGGGTCGATTTCAGAGTAATGAAATTATCACTTTTTTGACTACGTTATTTAATTTTCATTTCAAATCTTTTTCCAAAAAGCATGTTTTCTCCTAATGGACACTGTCGAACATTATTGGAACATTCTAGTGCAAATTCTAGGGTTTCACACATTTATAATTTCATAAGCGACTGGCTGTTGTTTGTAAGCACGCAACTATTGAACGCAGGAAGCTGAAATTTGAGAGAGAAGGTCAAGGGAGAATAGATGGTGGTAAGTGCTATTAATGGAGAACCAGTGATCTATACAGAAGGGTGATCTATACAGAAATATAATTACTGGTTACGCTGAAGGCAAAACTTTATACAAATCGAAGAAATGAACAGCGATCGCATTTTAGTCAAATAAAATTTGAACGGAGATCAGACCTATTTTGTGATTCATACTCATGATTCTGTTTTATCGAAGGAAAACCCTTAAGTTCTCGTAGAGAGCGAACGGTTTGTCCTACAGAACTCCGCGTGGTCACAAAAAATTCTAAAAATTCAATTCTATCTTAAATTTATGGAAAAACAATACCTATCTATCAAAATTTTTTGAGCAAGGGCGTTTTCAAAACTTCAGCCATTAAAAGTGACCGACATCAACCAAAAGCTTCGGGGCACAATCGGACCCCAATTGGAGCTTATATACCAAACTTCATCAAAATCGGTCCATGGGGAATAAGGAAGGTGCCGCGGACGGCGGACGGACGGTCAAATTTTTATTCGATTTTTGGATTGTACGTAGGTATCTTGAAAAGTGGGTAAACCAACACATTTTGACGGTGGTTAGAATTTTTTTCTTGGTCGATTCCAAAGGTTGATTATTGAAAATAACAAACCAAAATCGAATAAAAATTTAACTTTCCTTGGTTGCCATATAGGTACCGATTTTGATTAAATTTGGTATATGGGCTCCATTTGGGGTCTAGTGGTGCCCCGAAGGTTTTTGTTGATATCAGTCACTTCTAAGGGCTGAAAAATAAGGGTTACAATGTTCAAAACGCCCTAACTAAAAAAATGTTGAAATATAAGTATTGTTTTTTTCTTCAGTTTATAATAGTATTGCATTTTCAGAATCGAATGAGACCACCCAGAGCTCTGTAGGACAAACCGTTAACTCCCTAATGGTTGGTTTTACGATAAATCAGAAACACGAGTGTGAATCGCTCTTAAGGCCTAATCTCCGTTGAAATTTTAGCAGAACAAAAGCGATCGTTGTTCGTTTCTTTGAGTTGTACTCAGTTTTGAGTCCTCAGCAACCAGTATTCAAATTTCCAAATGAAGGAAACCTCAAGTCCATATTTCTTCGCATGAGTGTGAAGCGTTTATTTCTTCAAAATAAACTTGATTGTGAAGGTAAAATATGGTTGGTAGTTAGCGACAATGGCAAAGCTGCGTTCTTTAGTGATCTGTACAGAAAAATAATAAACTTTTTTGTAATAATTTCCAGCGTTTTTAAATCAATTTTGAATAGTATTGAATGGTTAGAAGCGACTGAGATCATACATAGTTCTGTAAGTCCAATGACTTGAAGCTGGGACGAATGATGAAGCAGAAACACGAGTTTAAATTGCAAATGACTGTTCATGGAATCAGGAAACAGGCCAAATCTTCGTTCAAAATTAATCTGATCAAATGCGATCTTATTTCTTTATTCGATTGGGGCTTTCTTCAATCGGTGCCTCCTTAGCAACCATGAACCAAATGTTGTTATGATTATGAGGGCACGCACAACTCTCGGATACGACGTTTTGCTGTCAAAATAAAATTGATAATGATGGTTGGTTCTAATGATGGAAAAGTCGTGTTCTTTGCAGGCAGGTGGTCTATACAATAAAATAATAAACCATTGATCTTGAGATTTATTTATTGTGTTTAAGGTAGTAGGTAACTGATATTGATCGAAAATGCAAAATACAACAAACAGATTTAAATTCGAGCAAAATGAGAGAGTGAGCGAATTTTCAAATTATTATGTTCAATGACATTAAGCTGTTTTTGATCTATTATATTTTTGTCTATTCTTATAGAAAATTGAATGCTGACACGAAATTTATTACTACCATGTCCATTCGCTCGTTTGGGTGATTGTTCAGTTGAACACTGAACTTGCTCATCCAAGTAGTTCTGACTTGTTAGTTGTGATATGTGGTCTAGTGGAATTGTAGTCACACAGATATGCCAGCGTTTCCCATTCACCATTGATAATTTCGTTGCCTACTCCCTAGGAAGTTTTTCTCTTCATATTGTCACCCCCTTCGGCAATCCATAGTAAAAATGTATCAACATGTCGAAAAATGGCTAAAAATAGGTTGAAATATATCTTTGAAAACTTGGATTTTCATTTTGGAAAATTTGGAATTGGATTGTTTCTCTGTGATCTGAATTGTGAGGGTTGAATGAATTGAAGGCGTCCATGCCCAGTTAGGAATGCCGGCTGGGGGGGGTACCAAATTCAGATTTCTCGAGATTCTTGTCGTCAGCCTGATAATTTTTTCTCTTTCTCAGTTTTGAAGGACTTGAATCCACCAACCAGGAAACAATTAGCAGTTAGTCCATGAAAGTTTTTAATAGCCTTTTCTCTTCCCAGGGAATTGCTGAGCTCTCATTGGGGGTGAAAGCTCCATAAGTTGATCCGTATAGACGTGAATCGAAGACAGACACAATATCGACCGACATATTCCTGATTTGCAAAAAATACTTGAGCGTGCGATTCCACCCCCGCAGACTGAACATCGATCCAATCGAGTCACCTGAACCTCCAACTTTGTTGACCTCTAGGAAACTGGTTTATTTTACACAATATTGCGTAAATAATCAAATTATGTTAAAAACCCATACTTGATTATACGAGAGTAATAATAAAAAAGATGGGGAAAAACATAATGAAAAGGGGAGTGGTGATAATAAATTAATTATATCTGCTACAGTCGTGCCATACAACATTTTGCACTCCAGTTTAAAATGCATACTGTTATACACCTATCAACGTTATTTTTCGGAGAAGTGAATCGAAGCGAATCAATAGTAATAGTGAGAAACTCTCTTGGGAAGGCGCCCATGACCATGCCCAGGCGAACTCAAAGCTAGTCAAGTTGTCAAACAGACTTTGATTGAACAGCCCACACGAATTAATGTTATCCCCGCAGGTGAACGGAATTAATTCAGAGAAGTGAATTAGCCTCGCAGACGTAGAGTTCCGCATTTCTCCAGGGTCCTGAGCAGTATCGGAATTGCACGGCACACGGCAAGAGAAATGGAGAGTAGGAATGAATATTCTTATGAGGCACTTAGTCCGTTCGCCTTCCAGACTTTTGGATCTCTTTAGACTCCAACGGAGCTAACTTGAACAATTTATAACACCCTGGAAGAACTGTGAACTCATAAGAGACGTGAAGGAAACATAGTTTCAATGGAAGGTAAAATGCAAAATCATCTGACTCATATATTTCCCTAAAAGGAGTGAAATGCCAATCTCGAATCTGGATCATTATGGACGTTCATCGGATGCAAATTTATGTAAATGTACCTGTCAAAACTGTAATACCATGGTCAAAATATCATGTTCTTTGCAGGCGAGTGATATATACAGAAAAATAATACCTAAACCTTTGTGTACTAATTTGCAGCGTTTTTAAGAATAAAATACCTAGGTGACCGATTCCAAAAATTGGTGGGTACCAATTTTGGATGTTCGGACACAGCTTTTTTTTTGCTTCCTCACTATTGAAGATTGCGAATCTTTGTGGCCGTGAAGCACGTCAAATAAATCTGAGTCCTCCAAAATCAAAATTTCCACTCATTTCGTGTTTCAGAGTTTTTCGAACAACCTTGGTTCCATATCAAACGTTATATTATCTGCCTATCAGATGTCAACGATATGGTTAGTGATCGGTCACGGGTATAACCACGCAAGACGGTTCCCCAAGACTTCCGTCAACATCAAAACGCTCGAACTTGATTTTTCTTCAACATCAATTTATTTCTAACGACCTGGTAACGCTAAAATTTGGAACTGAGCCCCAAAAGAATGGACCTACAATGATGTTATCATGATCCAATCATTAGCAGCTTTCGAACGTGTAGAAAAGTAAAAAAAGCAGCAACATAATCGCGAAATTCGCATTCGTGTTGCTGTTAGTTGAAGTAGAAAGCCATCAGCATGATTGTGAAAATAAAATCTTGCACTAGGAAATTCATCTGTTACTGCTCAATAATAAGCATCTTTACACTTTGTTAGTCCCATATGTCCATGTCATTCTGCGCGAGGAAGCTATTATTTTCATTTACCTTTGGAATCGACAAGACATTTTTTTCACCCCCCCCAAATTTATTAGTTTACGTTTCAAGGTACATGGAATACAAAAGTCTAATACAAATTTTTCCGTCCGCGCCGCCGTCCGCCGTCCACCGTAAGCGGCACTTTCCTTAGTTCCCATGGACCGATTTATATGAAATTTTGTATGTAAGCTCCATTCAGGGTCTAGTTGTGCCCCGAAGCTTTTGGTTGATGTCAGTCACTTCTAAGGGTTGAAAAATAAGAGTTGAAATTTTAAAACGCTCTATCTCAAACAATTGTGTTATTTAAGATAGTATTGAATTTTTAGAATTGAATGAGACCACCCGGAGCTTTGTAGGACCAACCGTTTGCTCCCTATGAGAAGTTAGGGGCTGGACTTAAAATCAGAAACACGAGTGTGAATCGCAAAAGAGGTCTAATCTCCGTTGAAATTTTAGCTGACCTTTGCAGTGTTAGTGTTCTTTGCAGTTAGTGTTGTTTGCAGAGGAGTGAACTATGTAGAAAAATAATAAACCTTTGTGTAATAATTTGCAGCGTTTTGTTTTTGTAAGCTTGTTCATGTAAGTAATACATTGTTTTTCTGATGGATCTCCGAGTGACTTTTCATCACCTTTCAGGTAAGATGACCTCCATTCAAATAGGAATTAAATAATATTGCAATAGTCTATTTGCAATATAAATGAAAGAATATTTTTGTAATATAATTCGCATTAGATGACATCTCCAAATGTCCAGATGACATTTCCAAAAATAGTTATTAAACTGAATACTTTATTCCTTACCTCTAAGTCCTCACCAATTTCATTCAAATAGCTATTTTCAGTTTACATAGTTCCCAGCATTGCCAATCGAACGGATTCATGCGTATATCCACAGATGGTTCTAAGAAAATATCCTCTCGCATGCGCATGAGGGCGTACGGATCTGCCCAATCGAGTCACTATATAGTGGAGAAGCGTTTATTCGGGTACTAAGGTTTGTAATGTAGTTGTGGTGTCTTTGGTTGCAATTTAGTCGATTGGTAGAACGGTCCAATTATTATTATAATTTGATACGATGTCGAGTTTTGAATGAGACATAATCAAAACGTGTACGATACGCCAAATTATATTATTTAATTTGCATACATAAAACGATATATAAGAATCAAAATCATTCTCCAACATAATCTGGTGAGTTTATGTAGTACTTGGAAATGAAGTTTAACGCTTTATCTATCCTGCTATACACCACAGGATCTTTATGAGAAATGCAACCACTCGTGTAGCTCACAGTTCCAACAGCAAGGCCTCCACAAATCAGGGTGCTTCCAGAGTCTCCTCCGCAGACTGACCCATCTCTAGCATGTTCAGTTAACCGTACTGATTTTGCACAAAGTCGATCCGGAGTTTCCAAGGTATAATTTTCTATGCAATTACGGTACCTGCTGTATTCGCAGAGCAATAAATTACAGTAATAAGGAGGCATCAATCTTAAGAGAAGGGTTTTGAGGTATTTGGATGGGTTGGAATAATGTGCATTTCGTGAATCCGACCTTCTAGCTGCTGTAAATCCCCATCCAGCTACATGACAAGTTCTTTGAACTACTTGATATAACTTAACGGCAGCAAAAAGCTCATATGGAATAGCAGGTATAGGTATGGGTTGAACAAGCTCGTTGAAGAAGAACCGTGCTGCTACTTGAATAATAGCGGTGTCAAATAACCATTCTCCTGTGAAGAGGAATTCGCATTGGGGGTGTTGCATCCACCTGAAGACCCACCTTAGCTGGTATCCTTGGTCATGAGGAGGGTCACGAGTCAAAGTTCCAGCCACCACCCTAGTGTTGCTGTAGTCGCCACTTTTCTTCTGAAAGATGCCCCCATAAGTACTCGGATCCGATATCGTGACCGTACAATGACATGCTGTTAGCACATACAGAGGGCTAAGAATCCCACCTCCACATGAAGATGAATGCGGCCGAAAACTGATTAGAACAGCGTGCGGGAACTCCCCTCTTCGAGCATACCTTCCCCCAATTATTCTCAGATCCTCTTCTTTACTAGTGGACATTCTAACAACATCAAGAAATATGAGAAGTAGTGAGTAACATTGCATCTTTGATGTTTGAAATGTTCATGAAAGCAAAATATTATTGCTATGTATAGTTGGCGCTGCAGTATCCCAAGAAACAAATTTCAATACAAAATTTAATTATACTGGAGAACCTTCTAATAGGAAACATAGCATAATAGTAGTGATTGTAAGAGATTATATCAATATGTAACGTGAATCGGGACAGGTTTTAATTTTTATCAATTTTGATACCATTACTTATTGTATGTTAATGAAAAACATAAGATTCTTTGGTTTTATAGGATATTTACCCATGGCTAGAATACATATCTAAATAATCTTACAGTAATAATCATCCACTGTGTGCTCGTATATATCTCAATAACTGCAAGACTAATTATAATGGGGGTTTTCACAATGTGATGGCAGAGTTTCTAGGCATGTTAATGGTTGTATTATGCAGGGTGTCCATTTCATGACACATACATTGTCTCACGTTAAGGACCGCAAAACTTCAGAAGACGTTTCTACAACTAATTTAAGTAAGAAAGATTTCTGTTGTAAAAGTCGTTAAATTTATCATATTTCTAGTGTCTAAAAACAATATTTTCGGGTCCTGATGGGTGAAAAATCGTAAAACTCGTAATGTACCTATTTTTTGTCAAATAGGCAAAATCCTATGATTTTTCTTTTGGTAGTTAGGGTTTTACTTCCGCATGGGTTATCACTCATTTCGACACCAAGAACTGCGCCGAGATCTTAGATTTCCATTGGTAGGTATAAGTTTTTATTTTACTTGGCTAAGTTCCGGAGAAAAATACGTTTAAATGCAGAAAAAAGGGTGATTCCGATTGTGAAAATTCTTGGTCATTGGGACTCGGGCAGGTCCAAGGATTAGGGAAGGAATTCTAAATCATTTTCAACGCTCATTTGAAATCAGATTTCCCTAGATTGGCATTTGTAGATCCTCCCAGAACCCTTTAATTTGTCTGAAACAATAGGATTCTCCTTTCACTTATTCTACTTCTTTCTAATTGGATATGACTTTTACTTTCTTGACCAATGGGATGCAAGCTCCCTTTCACTTCTGACTAAGCTATGCTCTCTGTGATGTTACTTCAGTTATTGTTTGTTACTGGTGATGACCTAACCGTCGAAATCAATTTAACTTGTAACTCATAATGTTTGTGGAAATAGACAATGTTCTTCTCAGCTCCGTTTTTTATTGACGCTTTTCAGTAGAAATGTTCGTATATTTATGCCAGTATTGGTGGTGATCCTTTCAAATGCATGATACCTAGTTTTAAGTTGATTATACCGAGAACAAAGTTTTGCCTAATGTTAAAAGAGAAGTTTAAAGCTCCAAACTCCGTCCGAAAAGCCTTTGGTAGGTTCTGTTGAGAATTAAATGAAATTGCAATACATAAAAAAATTATATTCAACTTCAATATCCAACACAAAGTAACAGTACTCATAACAATCATCCCCCAATATAATCTGGAGAGTGGATATAGTACTGGGAGATGAAGTTAAAGCCCGCGTCAATTCTAGCGTATACGACAGGATCATCTAAAAGAGTGCAACCACTAGAGTAGCTCACAACGCCAACTGCTACACCCCCGCAAATCAGAGCACTTCCTGAGTCACCTCCGCATATGGTTCCGGACTTTGAATGTTTAGTAGCAGCGCAGACTCGATCTGGAGGTTCCAACGCAAAATTTTCAGTGCATCTGTAAAACCTGCTATATTCACAAAGTAGCATATTACAGTAATATGGAGGTAACAGACGTAGGGCGAGAGCCTTCAAGTATTTGGAAGCATTGGAATATTTTTCTCTTCTTGATCTTTGAGCTACCGTGAACCCCCAACCAGCAACGTGGCATGTTCTTTGAACCACTTGATACAACTTGACGATTTGGAATAGTTTATATTGAATTGTTGGAATAACTATTGGTTGTACGAGCTCATTAAAGAAGAATCGGGCAGATACTTGAATGACAGCAATGTCGAAAATCCATTCTCCTGTAAGTAGGGGTTTACATTGAGGGTGTTGAATCCACCTGAAGACCCATCTTAGCTGGTATCCTTGGTCATGAGGAGTGTCTCGAGCTAATGTTCCTGCAATCACCCTAGTGTTGCTGTAGTCACCATTCTTCCTCTCAGGAAGACTACCAAACTTGTCTGTTACAGTGACAGTACAATGGCACGCTGTCAGCACGTACAAAGGACTGAGGATACCACCTCCACAGGAAGATGAAAACGGTCTGTAACTAATTACAACAGCATACGGAAACTCTCCTTTTTTAGCATACCTTCCCCCAATTATCCGATCTTCATCTTTGCCCTTCTGTAGGCAGGATACTCTAGCAACAAGAATTGTAACGATTAAAACGTAATATTCCATTCCCAATGGATCGTAATGGATCTGTTTTTTTTTTTCGTGTTCGTGGATAACTTTCAAACAAGAATAATATGAACTTTTTATTTTAATGATAACTATGTATCCGTTGCAAGGCGACGGAAAAAAGGTTTCATGATCATGGTACGATTCTATCATCACTGATTGTTGAACTAAACTGGAGGGACAAGATATGTCAAGGACTGAAGGAAGGAGCAACCATTTGGCTCCCAGAAGATTGCGTGCCTCACACACGTACGCACAAAAATTTGAATTTATGGCGACTCAATTTGAACTCATCACTGGAAATAGGAAAGGTGGCTTCTGGTGTATCTCAAAGCACACACTCGATGAATTTCACAGTTTCGAAAGAACCTTTGGTTTGATTGAACAACAACAAGAAAGATGCGTTCGTTAAAAATTAACTTCTCGTTTTTCTACTTCTCCTTCTCCTCTTCATACAAATCATCAGACGATAGTGAATTGATAGGCTTGATGAATTAGATTTACCTATACGGTTACATAGATCTTTGGGATTGGTTGGTGTGAAAATAAATTACCGTTGTTAATTAGAGTGCTACCAACTGATAAATTCCCCTACATTGATTTACAATTGTATTGATATCTTCCTTATTTGCAAATATTAAAAGTGGACCAAGCTCAGCTTAGATTATACATTTATAATATAAAATGTGAGTATCTCAGCTATTGAAAGTAATAAAGAAACTCTAAAAGATATGACTCCTCCTCTTCCAATTCCCCTCAATTCTCGCTCAATCTCTATCGATAAATGTTCTGCCGATTTGTATGCAGTGTGCGGCAATATTCATATTTATAAATTCTTTAGAGGCAACAGCTAATGACATTTACTAATAAAGTTATAACGTTTTAAAGTAGTACCTAACTAATGAAATTGGAAATTGTTGAAATTTAATATGATCAGTCCTCATCGAAATCGGACGTAATAAATTGGCTAAAAAATAAAAGATGAAGTCGTGTACGTCAGTGGCCCCTTTAAAAGTTGTTTCCGATTGTGTTTCTGAAATTTTGCATATACCTTGGCGCTTACTTATACGATTGCGGATATCAATAAACAATCAGCACGGAATTTTTTTATATTTTTATAAATATTAATGAAGGAATTTCAATTACAAAGGAGTCATTTTTATAACAAAGTTTTCCTACTTTCGGTACCCAATGAGGAAGCAACAGTAGATCTTGAATCGATGGAGAAAAGCCATAAGAAACAAGGGATTCACTTCGGTAGTCAAACAGTGTCATGAAAACATTAACGCTAAGAAACGATTTGTTTTCTAACCAAACAGCATCAGTTTCAACGCCTAAGTCAATTTTTAGTGGGAAAATGGATTATTATCTCATCATTTACAGCATTTTTGTTCTTGTGAAGTCAATGTCTCAAGTGAATGATGATCGAATAATCGGTGGGAGATACGCGAGAAAGGGAGAGTTCCCTTACGTTGTATCTATCAGCCACCGACCTCTTGCGTCCTCTTGTAGCGGTGGTATTCTAAGTCCTTGGTACGTGATGACAGCTTGCCATTGTACTTCTGTGGTGATAGACCCTTTTGGCGGTCTTCTTAATCAGGTGACTGGCGACTACAGTAACACTAGGGTGATTGCCGGAACTTTAGCCCGCGACTTTCCTCACGACCAAGGCTACCAGCTAAGGTGGGTCTTCAGGTGGATTCAACACCCAAAATGCGAGCCCCGATTAACAGGCGAATGGATCTTCGACGTTGCTATCATACAAGTTACTGCACGATTCTTCTTCAACGAACTCGTCCGACCGCTAACCATTCTCCCACGTTTATTTAGCCTAAAGCATTTCGTCAAGATTTCACAGGTGGTTCAAAGAACTTGTATTATTACCGGGTGGGGTTTTACTGCTGTAACCGAAGAAAAACAGTATGTTAATGCATCAAGATATCTAAAAGCCCTTGCAACACGACTATTGCCACCATTTCACTGCAATAAGTTGCTTTGTGAATACAGTAGGTTCGATGGATGCTTGAATGATCTTGCATTGGAATCACCAGACCGGATGTGTGCTGTCGCTCAGCATCCGAATGCCGGAACAATCTGCAGTGGAGATTCAGGAAGTCCGTTGGTATGTGGAGGTGTAGCTGTGGGCCTTGTAAGCTACTCGAGTAGCTGCAATCATGTGAACGATCCCGTCGTGTATGCACGGATTGACAAATCCTATGACTTCATTTCCAAGTATTACATTCATTCACCAGACTACGTTGACGAATGATCATTACAACACAATCTTGCGGGCAAGGTTTTAAAATCCATGAAAAGTCCTAATTAATAATAGTAATATTATTAGTATGTCACGATAAGACTAATGGGACAATGTTTAATTGGTACTAACTAGTTTGTTCAATATAAAAGGACGAAGTAGTTTTGCCCCATTTTTGTCGTCTGTTTACACAATTTATCAATTTCAAGTGGTACAAAAAATGTACATCAAGCTTTAAACAAACTAATCCAAACTTTCTTGTTGGCCATTAAAATTAATTATTTCAGTCTGTTTCATAAAAATAATAATTGTACAAACAATAAAACTTACCAATGGACTTGAGCATAGCCATTCCAGTAATTAACTTTCGAATTTTGGCATTGCGTTTCCTAAGTCCTTTTTATTCGGAACATACATTTCAACAATATTTACATGAAAACGTTGGAAGGGGATCAATGAAGAAAATTATGATGTAACTGGAAGATTTGATCCACAGGGTAAAAACGGTTACCACTCTCAGCACCGTCCAGGATACCAAAAATATATTTTTAATACGAATCTTTTTCGCCAGTTGGTCTTATTTAGGTTTTTTTTTTGTAAGTATTGACTTTTGCTCCACTATTCATTCAACAAGAATATCTTATTGACTGTTCTTTGAAAAGATTCAGTAAAATTCCATTAAAACAAGAACATCACTTTTTATTGTATTTTTAGTGTACTAGAAGTACACTTTTTACTCATACAATCTACTCTCTGATCTGCAGACCTGGAGTTACAGAAACAAAAGTAACATAATATAACTGAATACAAATCGTTCATAAACAAACATCAATAGATAAACAAAAATGTGCGTGTTGCATAATATGCAACAAATAGTTTTATATTATAAAACTATTTGTTTTAATAGCAAATTCACGAATATGCACGTACGTGTGTTTTAATTAACTATGTTCCCCCACTCGAATATTTCGTGCTCAATGTCTATGCACCAAACTATTGTTTCTCTAAACCCATACTGTATGTGTAACACCCATAGTGTATGTGTAACACATCACCTATAAATGGTCATCATGCGTAGTCAAATTGGTTCTCCATTGAAATCGTTATTGGTGTAATATTTTCAATAATGAATCTTTGGAATCGACCATGGATTTTTTTAAACTCAAAACTTGGTGGTTTATGTTTCAAGGTACGTATAATCCAAAAATAAAATAAAAAAGATGACATTTGGTGTATGAGCTTCATTTGGGGTCTAGTTTTGCCTCAAAGCTTTTTTTTTTATGCCAATTCCTTCTAAGGGGTGAAAAATAAGAGTTGTAATATTCAAAAGCGCCCTAACTCAAAAAATCTCGAAGTAAAGGTATTGTTTTTTCACCAATTTAAGAAAGTATTGAATTTTTAGATTCAAATGAGACCACCCAGGGCTCTGTAGGATCAACCGTTCGCTCCCTATGGAACTTAAGGGTTGAACGTACGATAAATCATGAACAAGAGTGTGAATCGCAAAACAGGCCTAATCTCAGTTAAAATTTTGCTGACCAAAATGAGATTGTTGTTTTTGGAGTTCTTAGCAACCAGCATTCGAATTCCTTAATGAAGGCGCCTATATTTTCAAATTTCCTGTATTTCCTCAAACCATGACCTCTTTTCCCCTTTCAAACCTGTCTTTCAGCCTACACAAATAATACCAAATTCCTCAACATCGCAAATTCTAATTACCGGATGAAAATAGAATACCTGATCGCAAATTCTAATTACCGGATGAAAATAGAATACCTGATGACATTGATGGCCGAGAACTTTGTTGGCGCTTTGAAGCCCCTTAGCTAGGAAGCAAGGAGCCTCCCTGAAACTAGTTAGATTGGAAGGAACAGACGGACCATCTCCTGAACAATTTGTAACGCGACAGAGAAGGGGCGAACTTTATTACCCGGTGAGTCGTGCCAAGGGAGGAGAAACGATCAGGTCTCAGACGTTTTTACAAATGGAAGAGACCCATCTTCCAATGAATTCATCACAGTGTCAATGGTGACTTTGGACATTACTCTACAACTTTAGCAGCGTCCGATTCGAAAAAAGGAAGAGATGCAGGAGAGATAAATAATAGGATAAACTAATCATTGACACATTACATTCTAAGAAGGGTGATTTATAAACAAGAATGTATTTCTGATTCGGATATTCGGTAAAATTCTCTCCTTACTCTACATTAAAACGTTGCTATTCCGTGAGAGTCTAGCAGGGAAGTGTGGTGCAGTTGAGGTAAACTGCTCCCTCGTCGACCGTTTCGGACAGAGTGTGAGCGTCCTCTACCACTTGTTGATGAGATAGGCCAGTATATCGCTTTCCTCCGCCTCATAGGCCTATGAAAATGAATGACACCACGGAGACACTCCTTTGGGTGTAATGATCAACCTTAAGGTGATGTTTCGTAAACATCACACGTGTTGGAGGCGAGGTCACTGGCCTGTGTCTGTGCTTTTCCACTGAGTTGGGCGAAGTACCCGGAGAGTACTCGTTCGTTTCTTTCAGTTGTACACAGTTTTGAGTCCTTCGGTAGGTACCAGTAATCAAATGTTTTTAATAAAGGCACCCATAACCCCCTATTTTCTAAAATTTAGTGTGGGGCGTTTATTTCTTCAAAATAAACTTGTTTGTGGAGCGAAAATATAATTGGTACGTAGTGACAATGGCAAAGCTGGGTTCTTTGTAGGCGAGTAGGTATTTATACAGAAAAATAATAAACCTTTGTGTAATAATTTGCAGCGCTTTTAGACGTGAGATGTGAGAACGGGGTTAACTTCAGTTGATTATTTTTATTTAATAGTAATAACATAACTATTATGTTTAACATAATTATTATGTTAAACTTGATTAATTTATAGTTAATTATTTAGTTACCTAATAATTTAGTTAATTATTTCAATAATGAACCTAATGAATCGGGAAAAAAGAAACGAATTTAACTCCCTTCAAAATTTGATGTTTTACGTTTCGCCACTACTCACAAACGGCCCAACCACGCCTAAAGACCACCTACCAAACAACGTTTAAACCAACCTTCTAACCAAGCAAATCTAAACCGGCTGAGTCTCGTTCAAAACGCCACCCCAACGAACGGCTGAATCACGCCCTAACTACTTCAAAAGGCTGAACCAATCCTTGGTTAGGGGATCCAAAAGATAAATCCAGGTTTCTGAGTAGCAGAATTTACAATGAAATCATCTGAAACGAATTCTGGATTATTCTATGTTCATGTTCATGATTATAATTAGATTTTCAAACTTCTACTAATTAAACTAGGTTCAAAAAATGATGATACAACGAGAACAATAAAGAAAATAATATTGTGATGCCTGCCGGTTTCATCAATGCTCTTTCTCTCACAGTCACAGGTAGAGTTTTAGCTTCGACCTTACAAATGCCGTTCCTTCGACTATTCGACCATCCGATTAGGAGAGCGCTTTTGCTTTGAGCTCCTTCACAGATAAGTCTGGCGATGATAATCGTCCCTCCGATTCAGCTTCTTTCCGCGTTTCAGCGAATTCAGCTGTTACGTCCGTTATCGGTTTCGAAGGATCGAAGTCGGTTTCCTTTTGCCTTTCAAGCGCCCCATTAGGGAGAGCGAGGAATCGTTAAGATCTCCCTCTCACAGAGCATATCTCTTACCCTCCCTTGTTTACTATCAGCCAGTTTCCACCATCATTTCGTATTCATTCGTTGTAGGTACCAACTCAACCCCTTGCAGATTTGATCCTCTTCCTGTTGAAACCATTAGATAGACTTACGTACATTTCTCATGACGCCGAGGTATTCACGAACCAATTCCATCAACCGGAAGCAACAAAACACCACACTAAAACTCAGAATGATTTGGACTCACTACTCATATAGTATCACCGGGTTACTCGAGAATTTTGCATACCCACATTCACGTTTTACTTAGTACCTAGTGTGCTGAAATTCCTACCATATCTAGGCAATAATAATACTAGAACATTCCCAGGAAGACTCCCTCTCACAGAGCATATCTCTTACCCTCCCTTGTTTACTATCAGCCAGTTTCCACCATCATTTCGTATTCATTCGTTGTAGGTACCAACAAAACCCCTTGCAGATTTTATCCTCTTCCTGTGGAAACCATTAGATAGACTTACGTACATTTCTCATGACGCCGAGGTATTCACGAACCAATTCCATCAACCGGAAGCAACAAAACACCACACTAAAACTCTGAATTATTTGGACTCACTATCCATATAGTATTAGAGTGCTGAAATTCCTACCATATCTAGGCAATAATAATACGAGAACATTCCCAGGAAGAACGAAAGGTCAACTGTTACCGTACTGATCTGAAAAAGTCAATTGCCGTGCTCTTGGATGTGTAGGTGGGGATATGTGAGGGTAAGTTTTATCGGTCGTTTTATGGAGTAGACCTGGCGGGCTGAGATAAGAACGTATGATAGAGATGATTTGCGGCAAGCAGTTTCAGAGCTAATAGGAGTGGCACTCAACAACATCAGGGTAATAGCTGCAACCTTGTCAAGGCGCGGGGTGTGGTGTTGAAAAAGTGCCACGGAGTTACTTGAGTTGGGAATCTCAGCTGGCGTACTCCGTGGTAACAAAAAGTAAAATTTCACAGTCACTAGGTACCTACCAACCATATTTTCGCTTCACAATCAAGTTTATTTTGAAGAAACACTCGCATCACACTCAATTTGACTTGTGGGTGCACTCATTAGGAAATTTGATTACTGGTTGCCAAGGACGCGAAACTGAGTAATACTCGAAGAAACGAACAACGATCACATTTTGGTCAGCAAAAATTTGAACAAAGATTAGACCTCTATTGCGATTCACACTCGTGTTTATGATTAATCGTACGTCCAACTCTTAACTTCAAATGGAAGCAAACGGTGATCCTACAGAGCCCTGGGTGGTTTCATTCGAGTCTAAAAATTCAATACTATTTTAAATTGACGACAAAGTAATAGCTTTTTATTAAAAGTTTTCGAGGAAGGGCGCTTTTGAATAAAACAACCCTCATTTTCCACCCCTTAGAAGTAACTGACAAAATTTTAATTTGATTTTCTGATTGTACGTATCTTGAAATTCACCAAAAGGGATCTCGGCCATCACATCTACGGGTTCTCAAGGTCCTAAATAAAAAAAAAAATTTAAAAAAAAAGAATTTTATCTATCATTCAGCTGATTTGTTTATCTCAAAATCATATTGAAATGTCATCAAGAGGCTATGTACCAAACATCATCGCCTTAAGTGACAAAAAAGGGGTTCTTAAAGTAGTTCCCAAAACGCTGTGTACTAAACGGTAGGAGGTTATTCGACGGTTTGAAGGTATTCGTGGAGGTTGACCATATTTATCTATGAACTTGCAAGGCTTTTCTAAGGAAACATTTCACCTGATGCTTTCTATGTGCTAAAAGCCAACGCGAAATCTGTTCACCACTGATGGAGCCGGGAGGAGGAAAAACAAAGTAAACATCAAATCCTTTCATCAGGGAAAAGCCGTCAGCCATTAGGTCCATTGTTGGAGAAGGTTCTTTGTGAGAAATGAAGGTTAAAAGGAGGCCATTGTTCAGTTCGACGTATTTGAACGTCTGCTTATGTTCGTGTTTCATAATACTTTCAATTATTACCGTTTCACTCAACAGCTTTAATAGCAGTTTTGAATCATGGGTGACTCTGTAACTTCACTGATCTAGGATAACTATACAAATGACTGAAGTAAAATACATTCAATCACAAAGAATAAAATTCGGATATAAATAACAGAGGTACAGTACAACATAGATACAAGAAGAGTTTTACACACTCACTTGAGAAAACAACATGGTAAATTTTATTTTTTAAGTTTCTACTTAGGTAATTTAACTAAACATGAATAGAACATATTTCCTAATTTTATTTTAGAACTCAAATAGTTCACCCTCCTATACATTCTAGTCATCGGGTTATTCAGGAAGTTATTTGTGGGAGTACGAGGAACATGGGAATCAATGACGTGAGATACAACTTGGAACATTTAAATCATAAAATGATAACCTTACAGGACTATCAACACCAACACTTAGCCACTAAAAAATGTTGCAATGAAGAAGACATCTAGCCACTGACGTCAAGTTTCAAGCAAGTACAGACTACTGGCATTCCAGGTCTCATACTCGTAGTTCAAGTCGCTGTAAGAAATCCACGCTTTATAAGCCTAAAAGAGAAACCTGTTCTGGATTTTCACCAGCCTAATCATAGCAACCGAGTAAAATGGTGAGTGTAAGGGGGGGGGGGGGGTTACTGAAATATACACGCGCGAAGACGTAACCAAAGTGATGGACAAAAGGATCAGAGCCACCACATGGTCAGAGTCTTATCAATATTGTTTCAGAGAGGAATTTATTTGGTTCATAAAGTTCAGCTGACCATAAAAAAGAACACAATGTGTTCTTATTATTTTACAATGTGTGAATATTCCGGAGTGCCAGGCTATGACGTTTTTCAGTGGTGCGAAAATGTATTTCGATTATCAGATAGGTTGACAAGTTTTAGACCATGAGGTGACAATCCTATCTATCTGATAATCGAAATACATTTTCGCACCACTGAAAAACGTCATAGCCTGGCACTCCAGAATATTCAGTACCTAACAATTTGTAGCGCAAACACAAAGAATTGAATCGATCCAGATTAGTTTGCAATAATTCACAATCAGAATCCCGTAATAGCGACAAACATTTTTATATCATCAGCATAACATGATACAACCTTGATTTATCATCAAAATAGACTTTATATATCCAAGTCGGATACGTGTAGTAGCATTATTGGGACATCGCACAGCATTACGATTTGTCATTTCATTTAAATCATCATTTTGCTCAAAGTCCAGTAAGTAATGTGAAATCGCAATGTGCGGTCTACCACCGAATCTCGCTGAGTCAGCTACGGTCTCTTTTGCGTTTTAATTCTAACTCGACTCCCTCGGTAGGTCAAATTTACGAGCTAGGACGACGAGAGGGAACGAGATGAGAGATTCACGACTGAACAATAACGCTGATAAAGCTGTACTCATCGCCCAGACTCGAGAGAAGCGAATGAGAATAATAATTACATCTGCTTTGCACCCTCAACCCCTGCGTCCACAGTCAACGGCTCTGCCGTTTCCCAGCGCCACCTCCTCTCTCATCGCACTTCTACACCATCACTTTTCATTGCCGTTTTATGAATACTTGACGTCCTTTTGTGGTGAACCGCCAGAGGGAACGTGAATAAAAAAGGAGAGAAATCTCGCTTCTCTTTGAAGAGTAGCCGCTTCGGTTCACAATTGCAAGAATAATTGTTCCAAGGCAGAAATATTTTGGGTGGTTGTACACTCAATGGGCAATAATAATTCGAACGAGCTTGATTGTAACACAAACACAAAAACACACACCATCCAACCGTTTCGTGGAATCAAAGTTTCGCTTCGGCGTGAACCTACGACTTGAATAAGATTAAGAGATTATTTCACAGATGTTTGTGAAAATATTCTTAACACGCTCTATAACTGTACAATTAAGGAAACCTACAAAAAATTATTTAGTAACCCTACAAAGCTCGCTTATAGTCAAAAGCCATACTTGACTTTTCAATAGTCAAGTGAAACCCGCGGTGAGCCTTGTCAGATTCCCCTGCACATCGGAATAGTCGGTCAAACAAATGATTTTTTAGATGAACCGTCAAATAAATTACTGTATTGATTACTCGTCTGCAAAGATCACAGCTTTGCCATTGTCACTATTTTTTTACTTCCTACCTACTACATACTTCACACCTCCAAAATCAAGTTTATTTGTTCACACTCAATTCGAAATCGTCTGCAAAATCACAACTTTGCCTTTGTCACTACCTACCTACCTACTTTTTTTAACCTACCAACTATAGTTACCTACTAGGTATCTACCTACTACACATACTGCCTTCACACCTCCACAATCAAGTTTATTCGGAAGAAATAAACGCTTCACATTCGATTCGAAAAATAGGGAGTTGTGGTTTGTCCTACAGAGCTCCGGGTGGTCTCTAAAAATTCAACACTTTCAAATTACAGACAAAATAATACCTTTATTTCGAAAGTTTTCGAGCTAGGGCACTCTTGAAAATTTGAACCCTTAATTTTCACCCCTTAGAAGTGACTGACATCAACCAAAAGCTTCGCGGCACAACTAGACCCCAAATGGAGCCCATATACCAAATTTCAACTTAATCGGTCCAGGGTTGCTAAGAAATGTGCCGCGTACGGCGGACGGACGGAAAATTTTTTATTCGATTTTCGGATTCTACGTATCTTGAAACGTAAATCAACCAACTTTGAGGGGGGTTAAACAATTTTTTTCTTGGTCGATTCCAAAGGTTCATTATTGAAAATAATACACCAAAAGAAGAATCAATTCACATTTTTACTTCTATTGAATGATATGTCCTTTTTAGTGAGTCCACGTGGTCAAGGTTGATTGATTGATCAGGGTGAAATTGTGTTTGTTGATTTGATATTAGATCTCTCGACATTATACGATTAGCGAGTCTATTGAACGAATTTAGGTTTATGAAAAACGTGTAAATTAACGATGGCTTGGAGCACGGAGCAGACAGCAACGTTCTCCAGTTTCCTTTCTCCACTGCTATTTGTAACGAAACGCTCTCCGTGATATCAGTCCCTCAATATATCACGTGTGTACCCATCATAACGAGCTGTCAACATGTATGCAACCTGTTTCTAACCACTGGGGCATGTGATATCCTGGTGACGTTCCCGCACCCTATACAAATTCACAACGCAAGCTTCGCTTACACGCGCCGCTACTCTCTCAATCCTCACTACCTTCAACATCAGAACCTCAGGGCTGTAACGTAGAACAGAGAACTTCCGTGAATTAACATTTATATTGATTCCATAGCAGCGGTGAGGAGGCCAAGGCAAGGTAGACCATGTCGTTGAAATATTCTGCATAATTTACCATTCAAACACGCCCTGCAAGGTATTGGTTAGACTTTAGATTGAAGGAAATTGATCAAGATTCTTCATTAGATAGAACTTCAACCTGGCAAATTAGAGAAACGTTATAGATAACCTAGTTATATCCATGAGGTAACCAAGTCGTTGGCTAATAAAATGTTCTCCGAAATTATTACTTATGTTAGATCCTATTTCCTTATGATATCTTCCAATTTAATAGCTTTCAGTGCAAATTGAAGAAATTTGATGAACCTTTTAAAATTGGAGCCGCGATTTAAATAACATTCCTCTGGCCTTAACACAGACTACAACAGCTTACCAATCCATCATGGGTGAAGGAGTTTCTCACTTCTCTGTCAGAACTACCGAAGTAAGCGGCTTTCCACAGCCGTCCATCATTAATTGATTTCACTAAGTCTTCTTAAGTCAAAGTTTGACAGGAAACAGGACAGTGGAGTGAGAACAAGTTTCCCTTTATGATGGACAGTAGTTGGCACGTAGGCCGCGGTAAACCCGAAAGTTTAATTTAGGCTGTATTGGAATACCAGAATTATACCAAGAATGTGAGAAACAACTGACAAAGAAAGTTCAGGCACCTCGGGAACTATACTTCTTGATAAAACGTTTGTCTTGAAACACAAGAGCTAACAGCAGACCTAGTTAAGTACCTACTTAAATACAACGTCAAGTTGTCTCGAGATTATGATCATGAGGTTACGTGAATTACACCGTGATAATAAGCTGACTATTTTGACAGCATCTTGGTTATAAAATGTGTTCCTTTACTACTTAAAGTAAAGATGCTTCAAATTGGTATACCAGCAAATTTGATCCTTTAAAAACGGAATTTCTGTTTACATTTAAGAGCTTCGGACAGATTTGGCTCCGTATCTGTACATGTGTCCCTTTATGGTTAGTTTCTTGTTCTAGACAAGTAAGAATAGGAAACCGTGGCCGAGTTCGACCTCATTTTTCTCCTAAAATCCTATGATCCTTATTGCCGTCAGACAAACAAACGTTATCACCTTAACAGACGTCTGCAACCGTAATTTCTAGTAAACAACGAGTTTTCACAATCGTTCTAATTTTTTGAGACCGGTCCCAATAATGTCTATTAATTTGAAATGATCCGATCAACAGGAGCTGAGTTACATGTGGAAAATGCTGCTTTTTCTGTATTCCTAGATCACCCATAATTCGTATCACTAACCTAATTGTACTTCTTTATTTCATTAATGGAAATTGTTTCTCCATAATATTCATTAATGTGATTAGTTGATTCAAACAAATGTAAACTGTGAAACTCAACACTTACGTATCTTACTGCCTGTAATGTTCAAGGAATAATCACTCACCTGCAACAAAGAGGAATTCTATAAAAGCTTCTATAATTTGAATGATAATACATTTAATCATCTCAAATAAATGTACACAAAAATTTAAATTGAGTTGTCGGAATATATAGTTGCCATCGTTTATTAGCATTCCAATCAAAACAAATCCTCCAATTGAGAAAAAATCTATAGTAAAAGTAAAGTAAAGCAAACAAACATTTCAGGTTGGATTTTCGTCCTACTGCTATTCCTGATGTTGCGGACGTCATCAGCTGTCTTCCGAAGGAAAAAAAAAGATCGGAATTTTTTCTGATGATTTCGCTCATGGCTTCCCATTGCCTCACCGCCCTGGGTTGGGACGAGGGAGGACTGAGCCCAGATCGCACGAAAATACGCCCTCATGGCTAGACTCGAACTCACGACTTCCCCGCAGTAGCCGGTGCCAGACTAGTTTCTAAAAGAGGCACGCTGTAGCTAGCACGGCCACAGCTGACCCATTATCATTTCCAACACAACAACCCTTCCAATTGAGAAAAAATCAATACCTATTTTGAAGCGAACTAGATGACAGGCGATGGTATCAACACGGAATCATCAGCAATTTTTGTCAACATAGAATGATAATATAAAATTTCTCCCTCAAAATATTCTCTTATTTTATGGCCATTGATCTGAATGTTATGAATATTAATTCTGAGTCAGGCAAAATGGCATGCCAACTAAAATGCATGTCAACCTATTCAACCTCCCCCGAAAATACGTCTCACCATTTTCGCACCGACCATTGATAAGGAACACGGCTATAGATTAGCCTTTGTACAGTTGGCAACGTTTGGTATTACCTTTTTTCCTCTCTCTTTTTTCTCTTTCCACTAAGTGCCACGTTCCTTCTAGGATATATTTCTTTTCCCCTACATTAGACGCGTTCCTTTATTCCGGAGGGCTGTGATGGACGGCCACAGGTTTCATGGAGACCATCTCGATGTTCCTTTCCCATTCCAACCTCTTATCCACGAAAAACTTCTTCGAATTATATATAGCAAGTTTTCTTTCCATCATGAAAACGTACGAAGAAGAAGATGATATATAAATAATGACATTATTTTATACGAGTAAGTAGTCGGCCTCAGGAATAACACAACGAGCTGCAGGTTCTTCGTTTTGATGTGAAATAGTTGTTCCGGTTGATTTTCAGAGGTTTCATACGTACGAAGGTTTCATACGTGTCCTGGCCTCACATATCACACCTCATCTATATATGAGTCACATCACCTCATATATCACAAAATACACGCGGTAGGTTTGCACTAGCCGCGTTAATTTTAAAGATTGGAGCTTCTTAAATTTATCCACTATACAAAAAAACAATATTTTGGCGGGATGTCGGAGCACACCACCAGAGTGCTTCGTGGAACGTTTCACCAGAACTTCACCTGACGAAAGTCGCGAAAAATAGCTCTTATCTGCTTTAAATTAAAAAAAAAATAAATAAATAAATTGATAAAAATTAATGTAAAAATATAATTTTACTATTATATTTTATAATTTATTGTAATATTATGATTAAATTACCTTTATACAAAAATAATTAATTATATTGTGAATAGTATAATTACATTATAATATAATTTATATTAAATTTTTATATTTAATAAATAATATAATATTCCGAAAAAAATTGGGTGCCTAGGGACTTAGTTTGTTGTCAACTCAAAACCAAAAACAAGTAAAACGTAAATATTCATAAATTTGACAAAAACGAGGAATTTATAGAAATTTTAAGTTGTATTATATCGTTTCCAATCATGCAAATTCATGTTGACTAAAATGTCGACTCACGCAATCAAATGTTGATTAATTTTTACTAAAATGTTCAGTAAAAACATTATTGAAATGACTGAGCTGTGCAATGTTCTGGAATGATGTTTATTCCAATTTGGCCAATTTTAAAATTACCGATACACAGAATGGGTCAATGAAGCGAGTAATTTTAAACCCAATCGCATCCAACTCAAAAACGCTGCAAATCATTGCTCAAAGGTTTATTATTTTCTGTATAGATCACCCTTCTGTATAGATCACTGGTTCTCCATCAATAGCACCTACCACCATCTGTATTCTCCCTTGACCTTCCCTCTCAAATTTCAGCTTCCTGCGTTCAATAGGATTGAAAATGACTTCGGAGCTCACTCAGCTGATCAGTGATCTGAAGAGTGAAGAAGATCTCCTCGAATGCTGAAGACGCCTGGAAGAGCACTTCCATTCAATAGGATTGAAAATGGCTTCGGAGCTCACTCAGCTGATCAGTGATCTGAGGAGTGAAGAAGATCTTCTCGAATGCTAGAGACGCCTGGAAGAGCACTTCCATTCAATAGGATTGAAAATGGCTTTGGAGCTCACTCAGCTGATCAGTGATCTGAGGAGTGAAGAAGATCTCCTCGAATGCTGGAGACGCCTGGAAGAGCACTTCCATTCAATAGGATTGAAAATGGCTTCGGAGCTCACTCAGCTGATCAGTGATCTGAAGAATGAAGAAGCTTTTGAGCAATGATTTGCAGCGTTTTTTACCCACCAACATTTGTTTTACCTACCAACTTTTTTTTACCTACCAGCTAGGTACTACCTACCACACCATACTGGCTTCACACCTTCACAATCAAGTTTATTAGAAAGAACTAAACGCTTCACACTCGATTGGAAAAATAGAAAGCTTCATATTGAAATTTGATTACTGGTTACGCAGAAGGCAAAACTGTATACAAATCGAAGAAATGAACAGCGATCGCATTTTAGTCCGATAAAATTTGAATGGAGATTAGACCTCTTTTGCGATTCACACTCATGATTCTGTTTTATCGGAGGAAAACCTTCAAGTACTCGTAGGGACCGAACGGTTTGTCCTACAGAGCTCCGGGTGGTCTCAAAAATTTTTAAAAATTCAATACTATTTAAAATTAGTGAAAAAACGATACCTTTATTTCGAGAGTTTTCGAGCTAGGGCACTCTTGAAAATTTCAACCCTTAATTTTCACCCCTTAGAAGTGACCTACATCAACCAAAAACTTCGCGGCACAACTAGACCCCAAATGGAGCCCATATACCAAATTTGAACCAAATCGGTCCAGTGTTGCTAAGAAAAGTGCCGCGGACGGCGGACGGGGGACGGCGGACGGCGGACGGCGGACGGGGGACGGCGGACGGCGGACGGACATTGCAAATTTGGATTCTACGCACCTTGAAACGTAAAGTGACAAAGTTTGAGGGGGGGTTATAAAAATTTTTTGCGATACGATCACATAGGCTTATTATTAGAAATAATAAACCAAAAGGCCAAATTTTTGATATTCATTGTTGGTTTGGTGAATGTAACTAATACATTTTTGTACTACTATTACTATTAACATGAGGATAGTCAAATTCAAACATTTGAAAAAATACCTATATGGTTCTTTATTAACGTCAAACTAGCCACGGGCTTGACCATTGTACCCTTCCAAAAAAAGTCTTTCATTGGTAGGAGCCACGAACTCTCTCTTAGCCCACAGAACGAGGGAGGTTGTGAATTTCGACAGTAACGGAACTACACGAGACATTTGTTATGAAGCCGAACTTCGTCCATCTTTGCTTGGACAATAATGATACCTTTAAGATCAACAAACTATTCCTCCAAAAATTGAGCTCTTGAAAAAAATACCTCCTAACGCGAAATGGGTTCTCGAAAGGTCAGTTTTACCTTCCGAGAATGGCTCCATCAGTAAAGATGTTCATTACCCATAGTTACGTCCAACTGATTTAGGGTAGGTATCGTGTGTGATATATAGCTATAACATTTATCAAATTTCCCATCAAATACGAGGGTTCTAAGTTCTAAGTAATGGCTATGATGGAAGAATGATGCTGAGAAGTGGTTATTTGGGTCTCCTTATCAGTTGAGTTCTACCATTTTCCCGTTACTTCAACTCATCGACAAATGAATGAGGACCCCCAGTCTAAAATTTCAACTCCTGTTACCAGATTGAATGAACCGGTTCCCGTAAGATCACCAAAGTTATGAGATCATACGCCAGTTCTTCCAGTTTCCAGGACGAGTAAAGTCATGCGAGCAGAATCTCATGTCCCAGTTTCTCGAGTATGTTCGTAACAAATTATTCTCTGGATTTGCACACGGACTCAAATCCAACCTGAAATGGTTCTCTTTCCTTTACCTCAATTTTTTTTCCTCTGACTAAAAAGATGGAATTGGGGCATGGCTACTCTCTCTTTAGGTAAATAAGAATCGTTAAATACCTTACCCGCAGAAAAACCTGTCATGATTGGAAAATAGGGATACCCTTTATTGTAGTTTCTTTTAAAGATTAATCAGAACTTTGGTGACGAGTTGTAGTTACAGGTAAGGTATCAGGCTGATGAGGTGGAACTACGCCGTATGAAAACACGAAATGGTATTCTCGGTGTAATAAAAAAGAGAATGTGGGGTGAGGGGGGGGGATGTACGGGGGTGTGGGGTAGGTGGATGGCTTTCAGCGGTATGGTGCAGTCTTTGGAATAACCACGAAATGCTGGAGTATCCCATACAACGCGACAATCCTTCGATCTCCCACAAAATGAATAGAACATTTTTCGTACCGGACGAGGATTCCTTCGGTTTTATGCGAATATCCCCTCATTTTTTTCCCTTCAGAAGCCTCACGTCACTAATATTTTCAGTTGGCTGCGGTGAACGGATGAATGAACGAGGGTCAACTTCGACCTTTCGGGTGAGCCATAATCCTCGGAAGGAAGCCACCAAGATTCGAGGTTGGAGCAATGTCAAGAAGTGGGCAAAGGAGGAACGCACGGAGAAATTCAAGGAATCCAGGAGAGGTCTGGCCATTGGAGTTCCTTGAGGCTGGTAGTCTGAGATCAATACTGTTTTATACAAACCTACCAAATATATGTTGTGAACGAGATAGAGATGTGAAGTATTATGACATTAGGACCAATAGAAGCAAATCGGTATAACTTCTGTATATATGATAATATATAAAGAATTTTGATCCTCCAAATCAATATTTTGACCATAACGTTTTAAAATTTGATTCAATCATGAATCGAATTGGACAAGTAAATTTCCTACCGAGTCTCCTGAGCGAACAACTATCTGACAAAGTCGGACGATCATGAGAGGAACCAAAACAGGTAAAACAGGTCAAATACTGGAGCTAAGAGAGCAAAACATTGCCAACAAGGCGTAATAAAAATATTCAACTTCTAGGAGGAAATCCTAGTAATTTTCAACCTGAACCTCTTGTGCAACGTGAGGTGGATAGGTATTAGAAAATTACATTAACTCATTATATGAACTTGCTTCAGGTTGGTGAGACAGAAGAGAGAGCTACACCATCATACCTACATTCCCATTTCGCAAAGGACTCTAAAGTAAAATTTGAATGCAGCCTCAAATCCAAACTCATTCCTATTCATTAGAAGCATAAACAAAAGACTTTTCTCTCTTCTTGCACTCGGAAAGAGACTAGATATAGGAGGAGTTAGTGGATTCTTTGGCGTCTCGGCTCACGTAGGCAACTCATACTCAGGTGGATTACGTGGGCCTATCTGTCAGGCTCAATCTCTACTTCCCACAATCCTCTCCCTCTATTTATATGAAGCCCCGGCTCTTACTACATGGACCTGACAGGTAAGTGCTGTTTCATATTCACTCTCTCACATTTCCCGACATTGCTTCTCACTACGAGAGGCAATGTGGTACAGCTTCGCCATTTCACTCCAGTACACCGGTGGTCGTCCTTTCTGACCTAGACCTGTCACAACGGCATTATTCAAATCCCAGTTAGTTGACACCTAGAGACTATGACTAGGTCTTCACAATTTATGAGGCCAATTTTCGTTCCTCACCACCAAACTCAAGCAAGTAGTTGGTGGTTATATCAAATATAACTATAACTTGAGTGTTGGTCTTACGATAAATCAGAATTCAGAAGTGTGAATAGCAAAAGAGACCTAATCTCCGTTCAAATTTTAGCTGGCCGAAATGCGATCTTTGTTCTTTCCTTCATGCTGTACTCAGTTTTGCGTCCTTAGCTATCAGTAATCAAATGTTACTAATGAAGGCTTCTACAATACTTGATTTTTTCAAATTAAATTTGATTGTGAAGTCAAATGGGAAGCCCTCGGAAGAACAGCGGGCAATGTCTTGGATCTTCCTTTGTGTTTCGGAACTTATTTCTGCTAAATGATACAGGTGCCCAATTTGCAGGTGCGGTGACTGTCTCGATTGGATTGTTGTTGATTGAAACTACCCTCTATGTCCTCACTTTCGAAGATAAGAAATCAATGAGTATGGGGAGGGAAATCGTCGGGTAATGGTTCAAGAAACACAGTCCTCCTTCCATCAACCAGAAGACAAGCTAATTCAATTTAGTCCCTCACCCCTAATGTCCGTGGTCGGATCTCGTACCCAGAAACCTTACCATGAGGGTTTAGCTGCCGAATGCTAAAAGTACATAATTAAGTTGAATACAACTGTATTATGTTGATTATAAATTGGGCTTGCCCGTAAATTAATAAATAAATAAATAAACATACTATATATATTTATGTGTGTGTATGTGCGTGCGCGCAATACCATCAATTATAGTGGTGAAATATTTTGCCAAGTGTAAATTTTGTTAATGCAGAAATTTAAAGAAATGTTGGTTCTCCAAAATCGAAATTCACTCGTATTTTGCGTTTCAGAGAGTTTTGAATAACCTCGATTCCGTGTATGTCCATCTGTTTGAATCATTGAGGCACTTGGATCCTTCTGGTAGTATCGCCATGGGGCCACCCTTTAATGGCGCTGAGGTCCTACGAACAGATGATCAAGTCCAAGATTCTACCACCTAGGATGTGGCTGAAGAGACTGACCGAACTCCTTAATCCGAGAATCTACAGAACCACGTTCAGATGCAAGAGCTCCATATTATCTCCAACGTGCCAGGAATCCGCCGGGTTATCTGGACGATTATGTCATGAAAGTGGGGGAAAATGTGATACTATTATTGCCAATTGGCGTTACCTATTTACTTGTGTTATAGCTTTGTCAGCTTTCTTTTCTAATTATTCTAAAGCCAAATTTCGTTAAATAAAGCCCTCCTTCTGAAGGTTGAAACTTAAAACGTTTATTACACTGTTCAAGGGAAACCTTTTTTTTTCTGAGGAAAACGTGTGTGGGTATGTATCTTAAACTGTGTGCTTTGAGTTTTATTATTGTTAGAAGTATGACTGAATCATGATCTTGGCGATTCTTTTGTAAGATGATAAAAATCCAACTTATAAATATTCAAATTTCTCATGTTTAAAAGAACAAAAATACCATCCTTTGCAACCATATAAATTATTCAAAACCAGTAAGCTTCTTATCCTCGTCACACAGAGTGTTGTCCTGCATTAAAATATCGGTAGAGGGACGAGAAAATGGTGAATCGTAAATCCAGAGAGCCCGGTTTACTAGAGGCTCAAAATGTGATTCTTAAGCACTCACAGAGAATCAGAACACAAAAAGAAGAGCTGTTTTCAAAAACGTAGTAACTTCAACACTCCAATATTAATAAAGAATTCTCTATTTTTCTAGTATCTACTTACCTTGATAAAGACTGTTTTCTGACTCATGTTCAAGAAGTTAATTTTGTTAAAATTGGGCAAGATTGAAATATGAATTTGAATTTGATGAATTTTATACTAAATCAAACTTGGAAATAAAGAGGAAGTACATTTAGATGGAGCACGAATAGCTCCCAGTCCGAATATGGTGAGGGAGAGGAGAAACCACTAATTTACATCCTGTTACTGCTGCAGTACCTGGCGATAAATTTAAACGTCTACCAAGTGGGTGTAGTACATACCTCATATACAAAACCCGATTGTATATATGATCCGGCGCACTGTGGCTAATCTCAAAATATCAATTTTTAAATTATTT
Organism: Apolygus lucorum; assembly: GCA_009739505.2. NCBI lineage: Eukaryota > Metazoa > Arthropoda > Insecta > Hemiptera > Miridae > Apolygus > Apolygus lucorum. Next base: position 62,371,661 of record CM019177.2, read on the forward strand.
GCACCACCCTCATAGAGGACCATCTACACGTCAACCCACACAATCTCTGAAAATGTCTCCAAAATTGTGAAAAATGTGAAAGTTATGGCTGTTACAAGGTTTTTACGCTTGCGCATTCGCAGAGGCTATACATTATGTATCTGCCATCAAATCCTTGTAATGGGCAAAACGAACCTAATGTCCCATTTCTATGAAATTTTCAGGGATTTTGTGGGCGTGTAGATGGTCCCCAATGAAAATCATCATCCTCGGATCAATGGTAGCCTCTGCGAATGCGCAAGCGTAAAAACCATGTAACAGCCATAACTTTCACATTTTTCACAATTTTGGATTGCGTATGTATACATAATATGTATACATACGTATGTAATATGTATACATGTAAATATGTATATATGTATACATACGTATGTAATATGTATACATGTATGTCCATAATATGGACATACAGATACTGAACCAAAATTGTTCAGGAGGCTGAAACGTAAAATGCGAGTGAAAATTTTGATTTTGGAGGACATATTTTTCTACCTTGAAAAGTGAAAACAATGCTTTTCATTTCACTACCCTCGTAGACTCGGAAGCAAAATGTTCTCAAAATCAAAATTCCAACTCGCGTTTTAAGTTTTAGGCCTCCCTGAACAAGTTAGGTTCCGTGTCTGTGTGTGTGTGTCCATGAGTCTGAAAAATGAAAATTATGATCCCCGGATCAATAGTAACGTAAAATCTTAGTACCAGCCCTAACTTCTATATTTTTCATCAAACTTTGTTAAACATTTTCAGGTATTGTGCGATGTGCGGGGTGACGTGTAAATGGTCCCCTATGAGGGTAGTGCAAGCTATAATGCATCGGATCATCTATAGAACCCTGTTAAAGATACGAGGAAGCTATGTGCTACACCGACTTAGCAGACGTTTCAATTTATCGCTAGGTACAGCAGCAGTAACAGGAGGTAAATTAGTGGTCAATCAATCCACCAGCCTTCATCAATCTGACTACCAGCTGTACAAATATTCTCGAGGCGAATTCGATTTTCCGCGGGCTCGTGTGGCAGATAGTGTTTGTCTCTTGTCAAATACCAAGAGTGCGTGGAATTCGCCAAATATTTAGACATGTCAGAGCGGCTAATAAAACAAGTATCCGTTATAGGGGTCACTTTGTATACCCGATGTGAACCACAAGTGATGTAGTTACGCACTTGAAACGAATGATATGATACGATGACACGAAAGACAGGTAGGCCACTGGAGTGTTATGTCATTAAACACACGCGGAGACAAGTTGAAGAGGACAGGCAAGCGAGGACTAGACCTCGCAGGATACTCGAGCACGTTTGTTATAATTATTCCATACTTGATGGAGTGGAGTTGAGGTTGGCAGGTCCTCTGGCGAAGCCCGCCCACCGCTCCAATCCTTGACCCGTGTCCAACCACTGCCGCGGTCCCTCGCGTCATCCACTTTACTGAACGGTCACTAACAAGAGTCACCCCGACGATTTTGGTTTGATAAACGGTAACGACTCGGGGAGGAGTAGAGTGGTCGCAAAACTCACTAAGAACCAAGAGTAGCCTTCCACGTTGCAACAAGGCAACTTGAAACCCTTTGGCCAAGTGCCCGCAATTCAATGTCCCTCTCTGTTCCAAACCTGAGCCATTGTCCCTGTCTACGAACTCGAATAACGAAAATTTTCGAACACAAATTTATTATGAAGCTCCTACCCTACCGATTGTTATTTCACTCCATGATTTTATGATTTGAGAACATCGGAAACCACCTTGGTTCCATTTATTGGAGGAAAGAAATAAAATAAGTAGGAAGGTAAACAAAAACAAACCAAGTGTGCTTTTCGTCCTGAATGTAAAAGGCATGACAGGAAACGATCAGAAGTGACAAAAATCGGTTCAATTTTCCTTGAGAGATAAAGCAAATAGAAGGTAAGCGAAACACGTTAGAAATCATATATCCCCCCTTATATTCTCATATTGTCAAAGGTTGAAAACACCTGAATTACACCCATACATTAGGGCTTCTTGCATCTGCCAGCGCTCACCCCATTTATGACTAGGATAACTTACTGCTAGTTAAAGGAAAATAACATGCTTCATTCAGAGAACCAGAACACATCAGAAGAACGTATCGTCTGTTCTGAATACCCAATGAACACCACATTAGCATCTCGAAGTAACAAACAAAACAGCTCCCTCACAACGAAGAACAGGCGCGTAGAACATCTCAAAGAAAAAAAAAAATGTTCAATTTTTCCCTTGCGAGGGAAAAACATTAAATCATGTTTAATGTTTTTCCCTCGCAAGGGAGAAATTAGATTGCCGATCACTCAGCTGATCAGTGACCACTCAGGCGCCTTCAGCATTCTCCATTGACCCTGCTTCTCAAATTTCAGCTTCCTGCGTTCAACAGGAGAGAAAATGGCCTTGGAGCTCACTCAGCTGATCAGTGACCATCTTGGTACAACTAGACCCCAAATGGAGCCGATATAACGTGGTAACTAAGAAATCGGTCCGTGGTAACTAAGAAAAAAAAACGTTGCAGATTTGCGTGTCGGAATTCACAGAATGACCCCCAGCCCTAAAACATTAAACATGTTAATAGTATTAAATTAATTAGAGCTCCAATAAGTTCGATGGTATGCAAAATTAAATTCACGATCATGTTCTTCCCAAACTTTTAAAACATCATACAATTGAGAATTTTCCTTATTTTTCAAAATTTTCAGCCATTATACTTATCGAAATATCACAAAATTCTTCGAGCGCTCATTCCTGAATCAACTCCCAATTAGCCAAGTTTGGTTGTTAACGTCAAACTTTGTGATGATATTTATTAGAGAACTATCTAATAGCTAATCCACGTAATGCAGTACAGTTCTACCCTTTTGCCCGTAGCTAGGAATATATTATTTAATTAATTAATATATTATTTAATGTATATTATTTTTCTGCTTTTTCCTTAATTATAGATCTGTTTGTAGTGGTGTCTGTACGGATTTAACATTCCATTTTTTTTTCAAGGTACAATGTACGATCCCATCCTTTCCGTTGGATTTTTCGATAAATTTGAAATCCGTCGACAGTAATTTTTGGATTTTATCATCGATGATCCATACTATAACCGACATCTTCCAAGGATGTGACATCGAGCGATCCTCCGGAGACATCCTTGCCACGAGTTTATTAGGCTCGTAAAACCTGTTTACGGTTTCCTAGTATTTCTAACTAGTTGGGTTGATTTTTGGGGAAATTTGAATTATTTTGAATGAAATTTGCCTTTTCGTCTAGACAAATCTGACGTACTTGACCGGGACCAAAAATGTAAGTTCTGAATTTCGTAACCTTTTCTTCTAGACGAATCTGACGTATTTGGTTAAAGGGGAGTTGGAAACATTTCAGCTAGACGAATCTGCCCTTCTTGTTTTCACCTAGCAGAGTGGGTTTTTCGTCTAGACTAATCTGACGTACTTGCCCAGACGGTGGAGTAAAAATGAAGAGAGTTTCGTTTAGCGTTTTAAAGAAAGAGAACCAACAGCCAGGAAGCATCGTAAGAGATTAAGAATCGAATGGTGCCTCCGGCTTAGAGCTACTGGCTCATATGGGTCTCTTCCCCTTTGTTTAGAAAAGAGGGAGAGGGGAATTCCCCGATCACTGAACTAGAATTCGTGCAGAATTCTGCCTGTTGGTTCTTCACATTTTATTGAGAAAATGTATATCGGACTTATTACAAAAGAAGAATGAAGAGCATTTACAAAATGCATGAAGAATATCATTAGACTTCTCATAAACCTGTACAGGCTCTCGTTTCCTGACATGTTATAAGATTTTTGAACAATTTAATGTCGAATGGGTACCTCTGGGTTGGAGCAGTTTTCCAGCGGAAGAACTGGGTTCAAGCAGCGTCCTCTTTTCAGTTCTAGAATCAATCGGAAGAAATTTTCTTTTGGAATTTCGGCTTTCTTCCATTACTCATGATGATTAATTACTTGAGAGCGATTGTGGATCCGATGGGAGAGAGTCTGTGGAAGTTAGATTGGTTGTCCTTAGACGGGCTCCCCGAATCTTGCATTTCTCCACAGATCCAGTTTCTCATAGGGATTGGTTCCTTGAATAGCACTCAAAGTTGACTCGATCAATATGATCAAAGTCAACTGCATGAGGGGAATTGAGTGGATGAAGGCTAAATTTTCTCCATTACGCAAGATTGAATCATGCGAAGGTTGGATGCGATGTCATCTTATTTGAGTCAACGACTCAAAACTATAAGAAGAAATTCATAGGCAATCGTCTTCGAGTCAACATAAAAATACAGCCGAATTTAAGCTATTCTGTACCATTTGGAACTAAGAAATCGAAGTTTTGTGGAATTTATTCAACCCATGCGCACACTCAAATTGTATGATTTTTCCCAAAAGCAAGGTTTTTACTTGAACAGAAATACCGACAGACACGGAAACAAACCGTACAAAAACATATTGTTTAGTAATGCATGCATTCCAGGGGACGTCCTATTGGACAAGCATTAGATCAGTTAAACCAGTTGGTAAGAGATAAAACTGTTTCGCTCGATGTAATTTATTTATTACCCCAAACTCAAAATTCGAGTAAATCTTTGGTTCATACACATCAAAACATACACTTCAACCCAGTTTGCAAACAAAACAATGAAGGCAACATTTAATTGTCAAAAACTTTGATAAAACCATAAACCACAGAACAGACTGGTGTGGGGTTTTTAATACCTCTAGGATCGGCATAAGCTTACCATTTTTGAATATAATTTTGAACAGAATTCCTTTCATCTCATTCTGTATATATGCGTCGGTATGTAAAGTTAAATTGAGTGACCATTATTGACCGTACTGGCACTTTCTTACGATGGACCAATTTTGATGAAATTTGGCATATGGGCTCCATTCGGGGTCTAGTTGTGCCATGAAGGTTTTGGTTGATGTCCATCACTTCCAAGGGGTGAAAAATAAGTGTTGAAATTTTCAAGAGTGCCCTAGCTCGAAAACTCCCGAAACAAAGTTATTGTTTTTTAACCAATTTTCAAATATTATTGAAGTTTTAGAATCGATTGAGACCACCCGGAGCTCTGTAAAACAAACCGTTTGCTCCCAACGAGAACTTAAGGGTCGGACTTACGATAAATCAGAATCGCGAGTATGTATTTTTTAGCTGGCCAAAATGCGATTGCTGTTCGTTTCTTTGAGTTGCACTCAGTTTTGCGTCCTTAGCAGCCAGTATTCAAATTTCCCAAATTAAACTCTCTATTTCTTCGAATCGAGTGTGATGTGTTTATTTCTACCAACTAAACTGGATTTTGAAGTAGGTAAGTAGTAGTTAGGTAGAACTGTGGTTGGTAAGAAGTTTGCAAAAAAACTATTGTTTCGAATTGAGTTTGAAGAATTTTTTCTTTTGGAATAAACTTGATTGTGAAGCAAGAATATGGTTGGTAGGTAGTGGTGATGGCAAAGCTGTGCTCTTTGAAGGTGAGTGATTTATACAGAAAAATAAAAAACGTTTGTGTGATAATTTGCAGCGTTTTTTAAGCCTTAGTATTTCGTAAATGATAAATTAGATTTGAAAACAGTGATATTCAATTGGAGGTGAGAAGGTATGTGGCATGAATGGCTCTCAGTGGACTGAGAGAGAAAAACAGAGAAGGAATATTACCAAGTGAAATAAGGACTGGTCATATAGACCGGCAACCATTTAATTTGCATGGCTCAGCACGGGTTTGTTTAGGCTCGAAGCGTTGATTTCAGCTTGGGTGGCCCACCTTTTTCTACCTCCCGAATACCGGAATTAACAAAATATGCGAAACAAGAGCGTGCTGGAGCGTCATGACCGTGGGCCCGCGGAATATCGCACAGAACGTGCTTCGAAGCGAAAGGAAGGCAAGCGCTGAGAGGTGGAAATTAATTTGGTTTCAGAAGTTTCAATTGGGACGTGATGGTTGTCTTGAACAAAATTATGCACTTACAAGTTAAATATTTGGAATTCCCCGTGCAAATTTGGAGTGGGTTTACGGGTCTCATGTACGATGTACATATGAGACCAAAGGGTGGATACACAAAGCGTACACTCATCAGGTCATGTAGTTAAACCGTATTTGGAGGAATGGACAAGTTCCTGAATAATTGAAGCAACTGGCGAGTGAGTGCTTGAATAGCTTATGGCCTGAGAGCTGAAATTTCATAACAGCACGAAATGTGCCCCAAACACGACTGATAGACCATCTTATCTTTAAACCAAGGGACGAAATAAGTATGAGTTGTCAAAAAATCTGATAGATTTTCCTTCCTCTTCTTCCTTTTGGAAGAGTCCTGGGAAGAAGAAAAGGATAAGATCGGCAACGTCATGAATTTCACACGAACAAACATTTGGGAATAATGGTGTGCGCATGGGTCGGAAAAACTGTTTATTGTTACTTTTAATCTAAACTAGACCTCATTCTGAGAATTTTTATCTCAACCGCGACCTTCTAGCGTGAGGAGACCTTTTTCTATGATTTTTCAAAGTTTCTAATGTTTATGACGTCACAGCGGACGGGAGGATCCCGCCCAGGTGGGAGGGGCGCGTGACGTCATAAACATTCGAAACTTTGAAAAATCATAGAAAAATATCTACTCATCCAGAATGAGAACGGCTGGTGTCAAAATTCTCGGAATGAGGTCTACTTTTGATTAAAAATTTAAAAAAAAAATCAGGCACACTCCCCAATGGGGGTTTTACTACTTACCAACTTTAGTTTTTATGTGATACTCGAAGGATAAGCTGGTAATGTAATCCAATTTCGAAATTGGATCTACTCTACTTGGGCTACTCTGTATTTCCGTAAAATGAACCGCTCAATAAAAGGAAATTTTTTATTAATTTTTTTTTATAATTTTAATTTAAAACAGATCTTTTTATTTGATAATCACAAGGTTAGGTTCACAACCCCAAAGTTGGTAAAGTCTCATCTTCCCTAGAAATCGAATATTTCCGAAAAGTCACATAGGGCTCCTTTTTAAAAAAGTATTTTATTCAAATTTTAAACTTAGTAAAACCATATTATCGATCATAAATTTGCATTCTCAGAGTTGATTTACCTACCAGGGAGTCAATCGAACCAATAGGGTGTGCGCCTGGGTAGGAAAAACTGTTTATTGTTATTTTTAATCTAAGGTAGACCTCATTCTGAGAATTTTGGTACCACCCGCGACCTTCTAGCGTGTGTAAATCTATTCCTATGAATTTTTAAAGTTTCAACCGTTTATGACGTCACAGTGGGCTGGGGGGTGCCGCCCAGGCGAGAGGGGCGCGTGACGTCATAAACGGTCGAAACTTTGAAAAATCATAGAAACAGATCTACTCACGCTAGAAGGTCGCGGTTGGTACCAAAATTCTCAGGATGTAGTGTACTTTCGATTAAAAATCTTTAAAAAAAAATCAAGGCGCAACCCCCATTCCTGTGGGCACTCATGAATATGAAACAAAACAGTCCAGAAGACCTGAGTGTCGAAACTGTCAAATTGTTACGAGTACAAGTATGTGGCTCGTTCAAGATCATCGTTCGTCACTTATTCGTAAATAGGTCTGTGTACAATCAGTTTACCCGTCAGTAATCAGCACTTAGATTTGGGTCTGATGTCATACTTTAAAGATACCTCCTCCATACATTCAAGTATTCCGATGCTTCGAATTTCAAAACTTGAAATGCAAGTAGGGACAAGAGTTGGAAAATCTTGGCCATGTGGTGGTTGATAGTTTGAATTCCGATTAAGACAAAATGTATCACATCTATTTGTATTACTATCATGCTGGAGAACTCAGGAATGGGAAGTTCATTACGGTCAGGACAAGTCAAGTTCACCCAAATGATAATGAGTAAAGCTGCCCGTCGAACAAAATTGTTCGTTCATTTGAATACCCAACAGAGAAATGTACGTCATTCAAACACATGTAACCGTCTGCCCAAAATTATGGCAATGAAGTGCAGATAACGCTTTCAAAGTCAAGGCCATGCTCGTGTACCAGAGCTAGGGCTGTCGGAATGCTTTCAACGCACTGTCGGGTTGTTTCACGTTGATAGCGACACAAAGCTGCCTCTCGCAATCAGTCAGCGCACGAGGCAGGTAGGGATGCCTCATTTATTCATTATCAACCCCTTCTCCACTAACGATACAGTTTCCATGCTATACTGTCTTCATTTGGTGCTCAAAGGGGGTGTACGACTCTTATCATCAATATTGTGTTTTGGGAAGGCTGCTGATTAAAACGAGAGAGAACAATGGGATAATATCTATCTTCAAGTACAGTAAATGAGAATGATCCATGACAACCACGACCATAGTCTTGGTTGTCTTGGTTGTTGGGGAATCCTACTCAGTGGATAAGACAGTAAGAGTATTTTCAACGCTGAGTTTTCACCCCTAGGTTTTTATTATATTTATACCTATCTTCAGAACAAAAACCTAAGTAGTAGCTTAGTATGCTTATTACAGCATGATTTTTGAAGTTCCTATTTTGATTATTATCTTCAATAATAAGCCTTTGGAATCGAGCAAGAAAAAAAATTTTATCTCCCTCAAAATTTGATGTTTTACGTTTTAAGGTACTACGTAGAATCCGAAAATCGAATAAAAAATTTTCCGTCCGTCCGCCGTACGCCGTACGCGGCACTTTTCTTAGCAACATTGGACCAATTTGGTTCTAATTTGGTATATGGGATCCATTTGGGGTCTAGTTGTGCCGCGAAGCTTTTGGTTGATATCAGTCACTTCTAAAGGGGTGAAAATTGAGGGTTGAAATTTTCAAGAGTGCCCTAGCTCGAAGACTCTTGAAATGAAGGTATCGTTTTTTCACCAATTTTTAGTAGTATTGAATTTTTAAAAATATTTGAGACCACCCGGAGCTCTGCACGACAAACCGTTCGCTCCCTACGAGTGTGAGTACTTAAGGGCTTTTTTTCGATAAAACAGAATCACGAGTGTGAATCACCAAAGTGGTCTAATCTCCGTTCAAAGAAACTAAAACTAAAATGCGATTGCTGTTCATTTCTTCTATTTGTATTCAGTTTTGCTTTTTGAGCAACTAGTAATTAAATCTTCAAATGAAGCTCCCTATTTTTCGAATCGAGTGTGAAGCGTTTAGTTCTTTCTAATAAACGTGATTGTGAAGGTGTGAAGGCAGTACGATGTGGTAGGTAGTACCTACCAATGGTTGGTAGGTAAAAAATAGTTGGTAGGTAAAGATAACAAGTAAAAAAAGTTGGTAGATAACAAAACAAAACAAAAAAACGCTGCAAACCCCAACCACCAATCAAATGGACATGAAGGGTTGAAATTTTCGAATATGACCTAGTAGGTAGTAGATACCTACGGTTGGTAGGGAGGAATCTATAAAGAAGGGTGATCTATACAGAAAATAATGAACCTTTGGGCAATGATTTGCAGCGTTTTTTTTTTTAACTTTCCCTTTTCTGATAACAAGAATCTTTTTCCACTGCTTTTACCAAAAGTCATTAATTATTAGAATTCATCTGTTTTTCAATTGTCTTTTGTTCGAAAATTTCTCTTTTTATTAACAGTGTTACTGAAACAATGAAATAGATTCATAATCATGATCCGGTCATCATTCAAAAATCGGTAAAAAATACAATGTAGTATCATTTTACTTTTTCTCGAAATTGATTTCATCTCCTTCTGATTTTTGTAGTTTTGGCTTATTATTTCCAATAATGAACCTTTGAAATCTACCAAGAAAAAATTTTAATCCCCCTCAAAATTTTTGTTGAAATGTCAAGGTACGTAGAATCCGAAAATCGCCGTCCGCACTTTCATTAGTAACCAGGAGCCGATTTCGATGAAATCTGGTATGTAGGCTACATTTGGAATCTAGTTGTCTCCCAAAGCTTTTGCTGGTTTTGGTTGATGTCAGGCACTTCTAAGGGTTGAAAAATAAGAACTGCATGTTTAAAATGCATTTCCTCAAAAACTTCCAATATAAGGGTATTTTTTTTGGCTCAATTTAAAATAGTATTGAATTTTAAGAATCGAATGAACCCTGAGCTCAGTAGGACAAATATTTTGCTCTCTAAAGGCCTAATCTTAGTTCAAATTTTGACTGGCTAAAATGTGATTTTAGTTCGTTTATTCGAGTTGTTTTCAGTTTGCGTCTTTAGCAACTAGTAATCAAATTTCCTACTCAAGGCACCCACGACTCGAATTGCGAGTTTAACGTTTATTTCTTCAAAATAAACTTGATTGTGAAGCGAAAGTATGGTTGGTAGGTACTGGCAATGGCAAAGTATTATTCTCTGCTTGAGAGTGATCCATACAGAAAAATTAATAATAAACCTTTTTGTAATAATTTGCAGCATATTTGTTGTTGCATATTTGTTTGTTGTTTGTGCTGGATTTGAGTTACTTTCCAACCACACGTATTTCGTTTAAAATGTTTTATTGATCCCTTCTAGTCTCCCACTAACTGTTTTGGATGAAAAGAGAAAAGAGGAAGGCGGATGTCTATACTTTCTTGCTACATATCCACAAAACCAACATTGATAACATCATAAATGTTACAAGCTAGAATGAATGCTATTATAATAACTTCATGAGGGCATGTACAATTATTTGGTACAAAAGGGTTTTGTTGAGTAGCAACAAAATTGTTTGTTCTCTACAGCATGGTAAAGTTAATAGATTCAAAATTGACGTTCATCAATTAGAATTGACGCTCTCACTTATTTTTACAATTCTGCATAATTTGTATCGCAACTAAAGTAAATAGCATGGAGTATCCAAATGAATGTAGTGCATGATTGGGTTTGAAACTCTCATCTCCATATTTTACAATTAGTGCTACTTATTTCAATATTTTGGCATCTAGGCTAAAATCAATTCCATAATGTGATTGCATAGTGGATATGGTAATTATTTATCGAATATCTTAACTACTTGGAATGAGGATTTAGAGATTCCCACTCCCCGCTAACCGCTTGAAAACAAAAAAAGAAAGAATTGCGATCAGCTCCGATTTTATTCTATTCCCCTAGAACGATATAAGTTTTTCAGGTAAGTTGTTTTCAGCTCTCATTATTCCCCGAAACTACCCGAACTATTTTGATGAAATTGTTTCTTTTTCTTCAAGTGAGAATAGGAAAAATTTCAGTACTATTTGTCCCAGAAAAAATATTCAACGTTAAAACACCCATAACACACCGTTTTGGTGCAACGATAATGAATGGAAAATGCTATGGCTGCGTTTCCACGTTATCCTATGAGGATGAACTGATGAAACGGTCAGCCCTCCATGTCAATATTCAGTGAAAAACAGCTTATTCTTGCGATTGATTTCCCAGTATTTCTTCTTTTTTATTGATACAAACAATTTAAAAACCTTCGTCCTCAGAAGAATACAAAGGTAAAGTTAGCGTCAAAACGAAAAAAACCTCGTTGCGAATAATAAAGATTTCCCTTGATTTAAGTCGTTATTCAGGTTATTTGGTCAAAAAAATCTTACTCCTGTTGTACATCTTGAGATACAAACCTAAAAGGTGCTTTTCGAACCCTCAGGAAAGCACCACTCGACAAACTACATTCAATTTTCTCAAGGTCTCGCAGACGAATCGATGGGACGCTGAGATCTGAACGTACCTACGTCTTTTCTGCCCTAACCTAGTTCCGAGCTTCCGGCCACAAGACCTACACCACATACCGGGATCGAGTGATTCATTATGATGAAACGGCTCGCAAACATCGAAGCTGCCGCCTCGTTTCACCAAACAAATTGACTCTCCCACTTAATTTTCGAGAATAATTATATTAGACTCTTTTGCCTAACTAACTCATTTACCGCAAACAAAAATACGGGCTGTTTTCTTCAATTTCTCAAATGCTAATGAAAAGCTAACTTGACCCGTTTCGCCTAAAGAACTCACCCTTTAGTTGTCCCTTATACTTTATTCCGTTAGGCTAATGAGTTTTTGGGAGTTGATTCCACGGTACACAGAAATTAGTATGCGACCGGAACGTCTCAGCAGGCAAACAATAAGAGAGGATAGATGTAAACGTAAAGCTGTTCAGAGGGATGACCTATTTGCATTTAAAGTAGCTTCATGAAAAATTTGCGCTAGTTTGAATTGTTATAGCCATCCTTTTTTCAGAAATTCTTGAAAAGTAAAGCTGCCTCACTTTGGGACAGGAAACAAAAAATCGGCATATCTAGCCAGCATAACTCCATCACATTGGTCTATAGTTCGTTCCATCACCCTCTTCTTATGGCTTCACTTATCATTCCTCATTTTTAAGTCTGTTTTTTTCTCCTGAGGACCTTCTAGTGGTATCTTATCACTTTCCAAGCCATTCTGCTTTGCAGTAGGGATGTCCGATACTTCAAAAGTATCGATATAATATCGTATCGATACATCTAGAAAGTATCAAAATGTATCGATACGATACTTTCAAAAAGTATCGATATTTTGAAGTATCGATACTTTTCGATACTTTTACAAAAATGTGTGAAAATGCCTTTTATGTTTCTCTCCATCAGTGTGACATCTCTCCATTGCGAGGATAATAATTAATATAGAATGAACAAAACAATAAATCACTCATTTTTAGGACGTCCCACAGTAAGACTTGGGCGTCCTTATGCGATCGATCTGGGGTGAAGGAAGACAACACTCAACAGAAAAAAAAAATAACCACACAGTAATCCGTTTTAGACCATTCTGAATCCAAATCCGCGAAAAAAAAACCATAGGTGTATGTCTGTGTGTGTGTGTGTGTATGTGTGTGTGTGTGTATGTGTGTGTGTAACAAAATCTTGTGTACTCTGCACAGGCCTTAGTTCTCAACCGATTTTCCTGGTTCTTTTTTTGTTCGTCGCGGAAAACTATCTAGTTGTGCACTACGTCGCCGGAATTTCGAATTTTGCCTTTTAAGGGGGGGAAAGGGGGGGTTAATGCTCGAAAAACGTGCGTTTTTGGGCATAATCTTGTGTACTCTGCCCAGGCCTTAGTTCTCAAACGATTTTCGTGGTTCTTTTTTCGTTTGACGCGTAATACTATCTAGTTGTGCACTACGGCGCCGGAATTTTGGATTTTGCTTTTTAAGAGGGGGAAAGAGGGGGTTAATGCTTAAAAAACGTGCGTTTGCGTGCATAATCTTGTAAACTCTGCCCAGGCCTCAATTTCCAACCGATTTGCGTGTTTCTTTTTTTGTTTGACTCAAATAACTTCCGAGTTGTACATGATTTTACCAGAGTACCAAAATTCGCAAGGGGAGGGGGTGAGTGGGGGGATAATATTCACAAAATATCCGATTTTTCAATATTTTGGTTCCTTTACTACTTACTAATTGTACCCAAGCTTTGAAATTGAGGAAAAATTCTCATTATACCTCCGAATTTTCATGAATTATTCTCTGTACCACCATGGAACTAATAGTGGTGCCACCATGGTGCCATGATGCCATAAACCTCTTATTTCGTGGTTTTTTTTTTTTGTGTTTCACTTTGAATACGGATGTGAACTTCGACGGACTGCCTACCAAAACTAACAGATGAAAGTTCAATGTTACGACGTATTTCCGCTTTGGTGCCAGACTGGCACCATTGTTGGCGTTGGGGTTGGTGGGGGGGGGGGGGTAACTCGGATTCGCATGTTGGGTATCTTAGATCATGGATTTTAAAATGCTCTTCAGATTCGAGGCTCCCATGCCGCTAGAAATGTTAAGGTGGATAATGGTGGGGGGGGGATCACTATTTCTTCCCTAAAGTAATAAACCAAATTACATCGAGTGAAACAGTTTTATCGCTTACCAACTGGTTTAACTGATCTAATGCTTATCCAATGGGACGTCCCCTGGAATGCATGCATTACTAAACAATATGTTTTTGTTTAGGCACTTGTTTTCGTATTGCACTTGGTTGGGTTAACATTTTGGTGGTCCTTCCTAGATGATGGAGGACAGCAGGTTATCATAATATGATTATGGTCTGTTCGGAGAGGCAGTCCTGAACGGTTCGGAGGGGCTTGGAGGAGCCCATTCGCCTCTATCCCCTCCCCTTTTCAGTTCCGGTTTGGTTTCCGAACTGCCTCTCCGAACAGAACCATAGAGAGCTGGAGGTGGTGGTACATCATCTTTGTTTAGTTTGTTGAAGTGGTTGGTCTCCCAACAATCGTACATAGAGAAAGAGGTACCTACTAAAATTCGAAACTTTCATCTAATGTGAGAGATTAAAAAAAAAAAAAAAAATCGTCGTCCCATGACACACCGAACTGTATACTTCCTTCGTTCAGCGCGGCTCCGCCACGATTGAAGTCGGTCAAAAAATGGATAGCATTTTGATCTAATGTGAGAGGTAAAAAATTATCGCCTCCGATACTGAAAAAAAAGTATCGATACTACGATATATATCAGGAAAAAAAGTATCGATATGTATCGATACTTTTGGGACATCCCTACTTTGCAGTCACCCATCTGTTTCTGCGAAGGTTAGATATCAATGTCAACAGCTTTACTCCATCGTTGAAGCTTGAGTATAAAATGTCCTGCATAAAATTCTATTCATTCTTGAACTGCCTCCCTGCTCGGTCCATCTTCGACCAACTGGAACATGGTAACTCAACTGAGCATAGTAATATGGTAAAAGACTGGAATCATGAATGTCCGCACGAGTTCTACCTTTCTCAAATTAGGTATATTTGTTAGGAGTGTCACATTGCTCTCACGAAGGAATGGAATTCAAACGAGTTGGTGCCAGATCATGTACACTCCTGATTTTTAAATTGGATGGTGTTAAGTTAGTGGAGGTAGTTAATTCTGAACCAGATATTTTGAACTCAGTACTCGCCTACTTATTGAAAGTTAGGTACTTGCGTGACGGGTCTACTCTTCTCAAGCAACCTCTTCCAGATGGTATTTATGATGCTGATGATGTGCCTCACTTTTCTCTTCCTCCAAAACTTTGAACTGCCCGAATGGAACATTGAGGAAATTTCAAATCTTTCATCCAAACTAACTTCTTTGGGGTGAAATGTTTCTAGCTTGTACTCTGAGTTCATAACTTGACCAAGATTTCAAAAGAAGAATCCTCTCTATTTTCTGTGAGAAAGTTAAACAAGATTTAATTTGAAAATGATGAAATTCACAAATATTTTGTAGAACAACTGTGTGCAATATTTTCAATTATACATGTAATATTTTTGTAAAACATATGGAAACTATTATTGAATTTAAATTAAATGTTTATAAACTTTATAGAAACGAAAGTAGATATATTTTTACTACATAAAAAAGTATGAGTATTGAACTCGTAGCAATAGCCCTTGTAATATTAACAGTTAAATTTAATGACCGAGCTTGCATTTTTAATCAGAATCCTTTGAATCAGAATATGTACGTAGATAACTACTACTGACACAATATTGAATGTAATTGTTTTGATTACTGTATACTACAATGTTTCAATTACGTACATTAATGATTACAATTTATAGAACCTTCTATCAAGTTAATTCTATACAGAAGTAATTCCTGAGAATAGGGTATATTGAATACCATGGACAAAATAGAGGAGAACAAACTCAGTTTGGTGGCAATTTACTCATATTAAGATAATATCAAATCAGGTAATTTCTTAAAGTGTATGAAATCAATATGTATTTCATGTTTGGTGGAATCGTACAGCGAGAACACATTGGGTTCTACAGTTCCACAAGAATCTAGTACTTTCTGAACCTGTTTTCGCATTCATTTAATATATTTGTATCTAGCATACAATCCCTAACCGTAGTTGATAATAAGGATGGACCAATGTTCATTCTGTAAAAACGATTCTGTATCGTGATTCACAATTACTGAGTGCAATTACTAAGGTGCAATCCTCACATAGAGAGGGAAAAGTGAATTGAGGGTTTTGGTGAAAGAATTGAGGGACTAAGGGACATTACACTTGCTCAGTTCCGGTGTCACGGACGAGTAATTGGACAGTGGTCACCGTTGAGTAATTGGATTGACTTTATTTGTATTATCCTGAAATGCTGATTCTTGCAATCGGAGTCGGAAGGGAATGGAGTATCTGGAATGCTATAGGTATCAATAAGTAACTTCAAAATGTTGGACCAAGGGGGAAGTTCACTTAATTTCCAAACTTTTTCGTCTACATAATTTTTTTCAGTTGTCCACCAAAATCGACATGACCCTTATTGAGACGTCTTCCGTCAATAGTGAAATACACACACACACACATTTTCCATCTGAACGTCTTCATTCCAACTTAGGTACTCAACTATACCAGAGCAGTTTATAAGCCGTCTAACCCGATTAATCTTGGAGTTTCAGAACAATCCCATTAAGAGGTGAAATAAGCACTCTCGTGTTGGTATACTGTAGAAGTACTGACTGGTTGATTATTATCCAATTTCCCGAATGTTACAACTGAATTAATTACATGCATTTCACACGGTTCCTGTGTATTTTTTGACAGTGACTTAATCGTGAATCTAACGTTCAATTAACTAATTAAATATATTTTAAAAGATGCGTCAACCTATAAATTGTTAATCGCACATCGCTAAAATTTGGTACCCAGTAGGTACTCTGGGGATTTCTAAAAGTGATAGCAAGCAAGTTAGGATCCGTACGCTTCTCACCGACTAGTATAGTGATGATTATCAGCTCGACGAAGTGAGCTGATAATTAGTGCAAAAGCACATCAAAATGGACGAGTAGGTGAAACTATCTATTAAAGAAGAATCCAAAATTAGATCTTAAGCAACGCTCGGAATTGAAAAAAATGGCACTCATCATTCAGCTACAAGTTTTTTCTCCGTTTTTATGAAACTCTTGAAGAAAAAACTTTTCCTATTGTCCTCGTTACAACTTCTTCGTATTGTCCAAAAATTACGTTGCTGAGGAGGTTTCGAAAAATCTCTGTATGCAATTTAGTATGCAATTTTGAACAATTATTCTAATGGATGTTGAGGGCGGGTTCCCCCAAAGTATCAGATAACGAGACCAGAGTTGGACAACTCCAAACTTTTCTTTTCGCTTGTAGTCGATTGTTTGAAACCACTTAGAGGCTTCGGCACTCACCGAGAGTTCTTTCACCACCCCGTTCTTAGACCACTTCATTCACGCCTGTTCCTAACACGCACTTTTTGAAGTTTTGCTTCCGCTCGTTTACTCTGAGGAGTTCCTCCCCTTCCATGGTTTGATCAAGTGTGGCGCACAAAAAGTGGTATTTCTCACTCCAGAGAGTTTGGAAAACTCCATTTAACTAGAGGAACTCATTTCTGAACTCAGGGATTTGTGATCACACAGACACACACTGACTGATCCTGAATGAAGTGTAAAAAACTTTTCGAGACCAACTCTAACATCAGAAAAGTTAACTACGAAACAATGATTAATGATCAGCACGTGGCAACAAGAGAATATCAGCTCTCTGCGTAGGGGAGCTAAATATGGCCACTCTTACTGACCTCACTGAGCTTACAGTGACAATCGCCAATCCTTTTCTTAGGAATCCTAGCACAGCAGACGTCGGAAAATAATATTGCTTCCGAGTCTACCAAGGTAAAGGAAGCATTGTTTTTACTTTTCACGGTCGAAAAAAATGTACTTCAAAATCAAAATTTCCATTCGCGTTTTACGTTTTAGTCCAATTTTGATTAAATTTTCTGGGATCGTGTGGGTTGGTGTAGATGGTCCTCTATGATAATCATTGCCCCCGGAATGATAGTAGTCACTGCGCATGCGCAAACGTAAATTCATTGTAACAGCCATTACTTCTACATTTCCCGTCCGAAATCAATGACATTTTCAGGGATTGTGTGGGTTGGCGTGTAGATGGTCTCCTATGTAGCCATAGCTTCTGGACTGAAAGTAGCCACTGGGCATGCGCAAACCAAGTAACACCCATAACTTCTTATGGCACTGGTGGTGGGTTGGTTCAGGGGTACATTTCACCAAGATTATTCAGAAAGTCCGGAAAGAATAATTTAATAATTATTATTAAAATTTTAATTATGGTTCATGTTTCCTCTTCTTTTTTGCTTCCGAGTCTACCAAGGTAGCGGAAGCTTTGTTTTCACTTTTCAAGGACGAAAAAAAAAGTTATCCAAAATCAAAATTTTCACTCGCGTTTTGCGTTTTAGACCTTTCTGAACAATTTTGGTTCCGTGTCTGTCTGTCTGTGTGTCTGTCTGTCTGTGTGTCTGTGTGTCTGTCATGATTTCCTTGTAACGCGCATAACTATACGAAGTTATTGTCCGATTTCGATGAAATTTTCAGGGATTGTGCGGGTTGGTGTGTAGACGGTCCCCTATGAAAATCATCATCTTCAGACTGATAGAAGCGACTGCGCATGCGCAAACGTGAATTCCTTGTAACAGCCATAACTTCCACATTTTCCATCCGATTTCAATGAAATTTTCAGGGATGTTACAGATTAGTGATTAGATGGTCCCCTATGAAAATCATCACCTTCGGACTGATAGAAGCGACTGCGCATGCGCAAACGTTAATTTTCTTGTAACGGCCGTAACTTCCACATTTTCCATCCGATTTCAATGAACTTTTCAGGGATGTTACAGATTAGTGTTTAGATGGTCCCCTATGAAAATCATTACCCCCGGACTGATAGTAGCCGATGCGCATGCGCGAACGTGAATTGCTTAATATAAGCTTTATTTATTGCTTGATATTTTTAAGGAGTGGCACCCAACAACACCAGGGTGATGGCTGCGACCTTGTCATGGCGCGGTGTGTGGTGCGGGAAAAGTGCCACGGAGTTGCGCGAGTTGGGCATCTCGGTAGGCGTACTCCGTGGTATCACCACCCGTGTCCTGCTCGGCTCATATTTGAACTGGTGGTCGTTTTATAGAGGCACTTCCCTCCATCCTTCTCTCCCACCCCCACCTTCCTCATCTTCCCTTATCCCTAGGGCCGGCGTCGGGTGAGTCCTGGGCGTCCTCCTCATTATTTTTGATTTATTTTTTTTTTTAATTTATGGCGTGCCCCCTCCGTCACCAAAGATATTTTGTCTTGAGGGGAGTTAATTAAAAAAAAAAAAAAAAAAAAACAGCCATAACTTCCACAATTTCTACCCGATTTCGATGACATTTTCAGGGATTACGCGGATTAGGTTGTAGATGGTCCCCAATGAAAATCAAGGCCTTAAAATTTACAGTAGCCTCTGCGCATGCGCAATCGTAAAATACTTGTAACAGCCGTAACAGTTGCGTCTGAGGTGAGGATCTCAAAGCATTTCAACTAACCCCTCTGTAGATCAGTAAGCAAAGTTCTGGACTCACACCCAGGAGTTTCAGGTTCGAATCCCAGTCTTGCAATGAAATTTTTTATTCCAATCACTACTGCACTTACATTTTTCGTCCGAATTTGATGAAATTTTCTAGGATTGCCCAGATTAGCGTGTAGATGATCCCCTATGAGGGTAGTGAAAGGTACTTAGAGATTGGTTTTTTGAGATTAGCTACTATGCATCGGATCATCTATAAAATCGGGTTATGGATACGAGGAAGCTATGTGCCACACCCACTTGCAGACGTTTTTTAATTGGAAAGCAGTACTTCCGCAAGCTTGGTGGATTCATATGGGTAGAATTTTACGCCAGATTAGTACTCAGAAGTCTGAGTGATACTCTTATTTCCTGTTCCCGTCTTGTCCTTTTAGCATTCCAAACACACACGATAATTTCCATAATTTATTTTGGTTATTGCCACATAGTTGATGGATTTAACTGTTGATTTGGTCGTAGTAAAGTTCATGATGTGTTATTCATGAACATATCATTATAATATAATGTAGAACATATTATGATATATATAATGTAGAATATATTATATATTATATATTATAATGTAGAACATATTATGTAGAATTGAATGAATACTACCAAGTAAAAAATCACTCTTTTGTACTCATATGTGTAGAATTGAGAATATTTCCGTCTAATTACATTATTTATTCACATACAAGATTCACAAAGTGGAAGGTCTAATCAGATTTGAGTAGTCCCCAGATCAAAAAGAATTCCCAATTACCCTCTGCTCGCATGACCTTTTTACATCCTCGCGGAAGCCCTCCTCACGGCTTTTTTTAGCATTTCCTCCTGGTTCCTTTATTCTTGGCATTTAGTATCATGAGAGCCCACGAGAATCATGCCCTTTACTCATGAAACGTGCGACTAACGTAAAAATAATATTGTGTATCGTATTGTTCTTCTGTATGTATATTTATGGACATATTTATTGTTATTATTTTTTTTTCAGATACCCATCCAATAATCAAGAACAGACTTAACGGAAGAACCTTCCTCATTTATGAAGTCAATAAATTTTGCAATGTTTCTGTATAATTTCTTCCAGTTTCTTCTTGACCGCTAATTTCGAAAAGAAAAAACTGGTAGACAGGTTTTATAACATAACTTACTTATGTGTCATGAAAAGCTGTGATGGTATAGGTACTTTAAAAAAATTTGAATTCCAATTTCAAATTAAAAACCGAATTATTGTAGGCATTTGAATCAAAGATAATACCAATGGGTCAACGATCACTTTTTCAGGTTCTAATTAATTTCGAGCAAAATAATTTTAAATATAAATGTATCTCAAAAATGCCAAGCGCGAACATTTTGGTTGATTACATTCATCGAGAAAGCTTCGCGTATCATGTTGGTGTTTCGAGAGAGGGAATGTTTGTATACGGATGGAGAGTGATGTTATCTGTTGCAGACTTGCATGACTGAATGAGCAAACGCACATTGAACTATGGGTCGGGGGAATACTCCAGGGGTTGTTTGATATCCCGAAAATCCCCACTCACTTGCAGAGAATGGTTTGCTAACAAACATTTCAAATTCAACATTCCAATATTGAAGTTGACTTCCATCATTTGATGAATGATGTACCTCTCAGGGTATCAATCCAGTAAACCGCTGAACGGGGTAGCAATATCGAGCTACTGTCTGCCTAGTATTTCAGTTCGTTGTTCAATACCTTCGTGCTGGCAACAACATTCTAGGAACTTCGCTATAATTTTTGGTTTTTATTTTCAATAACGAACCTTTGGAATCTAGCAAGAAAACAATAATTATAACCCCTCTCGAAATTTGATAGTTTACCTACTTTTCAAGGTTTGTAGAATCCAAAAATCGAATGAAAAAAATGTTCCGTCCGTCCTCTATACCCCGACCGTCTGCCGTACGCGGCACTTTGCCCAGTGCCGATTTTTGAACCGATGAACCGATTTTGATGAAATTTAATACGCCAAACATCACAAACAATCATGTCATGTCATCACCAGTAACAAACACGAGATTGGGTTTTCCTATCAACTAGGTAGGTATCTATACTTCCCTGAATGAGCACTAACTCTATACTACAACCACATCGATCAATAGAAAGATAATAATAGAGCTCCCAAAGTTATATTCTTGAAGCTATCTTTCCGCAGACCCTTCACTTCTCATCTCAAAATCTGAGGCGAAATTGTCAGCTCTTAATCGCAGTCGTATTCTCCAAGTTTAGAGCTGATTATCTTATTGGACTTTTTTAAACAACGATCTTTCTTCAGTTTAACGTATTTTTTCGTGATTTTACGGACTGACTAAGCCACACTTACCTGAAGGTTTAATAGAAAAATGCTGCAAATCATTACACAATGGTTTATTATTTTTATATAGATCACTCCTCTGCAAAGCCACCGACTACCCAACATGAAGAAAAACATCGGTCGCATTTCGGTCAGCTTTAATTTGAACGGAGATTAGGCCTATATTACGATTCACACTCTATTACGATTCACACTCGTGTTTCTGATTTATCGTACGTAAAACACTTAAATTCTCGTAGGGAGCGAACGGTTTGTCCTACAAGAATCCGCGTGATCTCAAAAAATTTTAAACTATCTTAAATTGAAAGAAAAACAATATCTTTATATGAAAATTTGTTGAGTTAGGGCGTTTTCAAAATTTCAAAATTCATTTTTGAACCCTCAGAAGTGACCTACATCAATTCATTTTTGAACCCTCAGAAGTGACCTACATCAACCAAAATCTTCGGGGCACAACTAGACCCCAATTGGAGCCTACATACCAAATTTCATCAAAATCGCTCAATGCTAAGTGGGGAAAGTGCCACGTACGGCGGACGGACGGCCAAATTTTTATTCGATTTTTGGATTCTACGTACTTTGAAACGTAAACCATCAAATTTTGAGGGGGTGTTAAAAAAATTTTTTTTCTTGGTCGATTCCAAAGGTTCATTATTGAAAATAATAAACCGAAACCTAACAGCCTAACCACAACGAACATAAACAAAGTCAACTACTGACCTTATATGGTTAAGCTACAATGAGTTCCTTGTAGAGAATAAAATGAACATACTTACTACTTACTTACTGCATAGGAAAAGTGAAAATTTACCATCATAATCGTAAACAACTTCCTCGTCGTTAATTTAAATATCATAAAGCTGATGGGGATTGACTTTGTGAAAAAGGTGGAGCGCAAAATGCAAAACCCGCATGACCGCTCAGTATTGACGGTCAAAAAACCCCTGTCTACTTAACGAGTGTGTAATCTTTCCAAGGGTACGGCTGGTAATTCCATCTAAGATGTTCGGTATCCCATCCTCCTTTTTTATATTATCAATCAAGCACCAAGATAAGCCAAGCATCGTTGCTGCAACAATAGATGGCTGGAGGCTTGAATGTAGGTGATAACAGTAAAATTAGATTCAAAGATTGGATCACGATCTTCCATGATTTCTCAGTTTTGAAAGTCAGAAGCCGTAAATCCATCCCGTATTCAGAATACTCCAGAATTCCTACTGGTCATCAACCAACCAGGTGATGACATTAGCCTGAGGGTAGAAGGGTAGATATAGGAAGTAATACAAAGTTGCATTAACCTGTAACAATACCTTTGTCACAACCATGGAGTAAAATGGGAAGATAAACAGTAAGGAACTTGATTGAGAAAAACAAAACGACTGGTAGGTGTGGGCTTCCCATTTCGAATTCACCGCAAGTCCATTTACACCGGGCGCTTCTCGGATGAGCTGAGTAATCCCAACCAACACGGTACAAGGAAAGGGCCTGAAAGGGGGAAGGTACCCTAGGCCAGCGTCCCTTTCCAACCCGGACTACAACTCAGGGTTTCTGGGGAACTTCATCCCCCGAACCCGGGTGGTTCTCTTTGGAGGAGGGTCTTATGATGAAAATATATCAAGTCACCCAACCCTCTCTTGCTAGGCCTAAACCTTGAAATATAGATGGCTTAAGGCTTGATGGAAACCGCAGATCGTTAGTTTTAGCAGAGGCAGAATCCGGGCACAGCAGATCCTTAATTTTTGATGACGGTCAGTTGATAATACGAGTATAATACCGCTCCTGGATTAATGGTATTCTTGCTTAGCCAAGGATGTAAATCAAAATTACCAAAAATCATTTGATCCCTTCACATGAACTTTTTGAGTTAATAATATTGACTTCTTTATAAACGTAAAGCATGGTACACAAATATAGAGTGCTGATTATGTTTAGCAAATCGTCGCCTCAATGCATACTTCATTTTAGGCAAATATTAGGGGAGCCTAAATCCTATATATTTATCTATATCTATATTTTCTCGGCGAGTACATCCAAAATACGAGAAACTGATAGATCCGAATCTCTCATCGAGTTGATTGAGATGCAGTATTAAATTAATATAATCGAATTATTCATTTTATTTCATGAAAAAGGCTTTTGAAATGGTAGTTCATGATTATATTAATCTTGACCAGGGTTTCGTGTTTTCCATCATTGCAATCTCCCTCACACAGAAACCAAATCCTGGGTACGGGCCTGTCTGCTTCTCTAGTTCACAAAACCACAACGACTTGACAATTCTGGAATACTCTATTATGTACCAAGTAAAGTGTTCTCAGGACTAGATAGTTAGCGGTTGTTAGTACCACGATGTTTAGGATTTCAGAACTCCTAACTTACTTAGTAACACGAAATGGGCCCCTCAAAGTTGAACCTATCAGAGCTGTTAACAGCAAAACACCATGTTAAAGGTTTCAGGATAATTATTTCAATCTGCTCTGGGAAATGCCTAGCGTTACTCAACAGTTTGTGAAGCCGTTTCGAGATACTGAAGTCCGCTAAATGGGTAACCCGATCTTTAATATTTCAATGCCCCACTTCGAGGCCCGGGAAGATAGCCCGAAGGCCAAGGAAACACGGAAGGGGCGGACGCAGAGTCGCCATTGTTCAGAGTAGGATTCATGACTCCCGTTAGGAAACTTGGCGAAACTAACAGTTTCCAGTGGGTTATGAAATTGGGGAGGAAGGGAAGTCGGAAAGTTCCCTGGACTGAAAACTTGAGGCGTCTTGGAAACTAACACTTCCTCATGCCCGTCCTCCTCCTATTTACCCGAGCTTTCATCTCCTTCCGCAGAGCTCCTTCTCGTTGCAAGTGGGTAAGAGAAGTGTGAACCTTCTAGCCAAGTCGAACTTCCCTTCAAAGAGAAGTATCAACCTGGTGACAGGATGAAAGTTGCTGTTGTTCCATTTCCTAAAGTTTTTCCATTCCGAAACAATCTAAAATGAACTGGTCTAATGGAAACCGAATGAGTGAGATTTCTCATTGTCTCTTTTTGAAAAAGCGTGCTCGCTGAGAAATCTTGCCAAACCAAGTTCGATTCTGCAGATGGATTCTTGTCGAACCATCGCCGAGTCAATAGACCTTGAAATCTTATCAAGCCTGGAGTTGAAACCATCACAAACCTCAGTAGTTGAAATGAAAGTTTGTCAAACCATGGTTCAGCCAGCAGGAGAATGCTGCCAAATCTTGTGAAACCAAGATTGGACATTCAGACCACTATGTTCATCACTGAACATAGCAAATGAAATCTTGTCAAAATATGGTTGGTAAGTGGGAGGAACAAGGTTAGTTTTGCTAAAATATACTTATTATCCAACAAGCACAATACCGATTTCAGTGCTATGACTGTGCTGTGTTCTTCAACTCATAAGAATTTGATGGAATAGTCTCGATCAGCGTTAGATGGACATGAACCACGTACTCTACGTACTCAGCAAAATCAAGTAATGATGATTTGGGAATTGACATGATGTCGCTGATTAGTTGATAGGTATGCTCCATATCATCTATATACCGCTGTTAGCTGGTTTAATGAACCGGTTCCAGCAGATCACAAAAGTTAAGGTCAGTCGAATCGGTGACCGCTCGAGGGCGGTATAGCAGGTCTTGATACTTTTTAGGGTTGGGCCGTTGGTAAACCCCACTCCACTTAAGGGGATGAGGCAATAAGTAGCCATGAACGAAATCATCAGAACCAATTCTGATCTTGCCTTTGGAAGACAGCTGACGACGTCCGCGACGCCAGGAATGGCAGTTGAACGAAAATTCAACCTAAGATGGTTGTTTAATTCACTTTTTTTATATTATTAAATTAATTACACATCTAGTCAGTAATGATTGGTTAGAACAATCTGGTCTGAGTTAGAACAATCATAAGTCGGAAATACACTCGAAACATTGACAAAACATTTCTGTTAATGCGTGAGTTGATTACACAGCTTCCAGATTACTCTTTAAATTTAAACCTCAGTGAAGGGTTCTCCTCTTCTTTCTCAGATTAAAAGGATGCGAAAGCTACTAACTAGACCTCACTTGATCCGATTAAACTCGGAACCTCGCAAGTTAATCCGTTCGCTCTTTTTTTGTCGCATTTTCTCGGTATTTTTCTCTTTCTCTTAATCCCTTCCGAGTTCCTCAGTCAAAGTGAACTGAACCACCACTGGAGAAAGTGACCGGGAAAAATAAGGGGAAAATAACTAGAAAAACGTCTGCCAAGTGGGTGTGGCACATAGCTTCCTCGTATCCATAACCAGATTATATAGATGATCTGATGCATAGTTGTTAATCTCAAAACACCAATCTCTAAGTACCTTCCCCTACCCTCATTATGAGGGAAGCCCCTATGATAGGGGACCATCTACACGCTAATCTGGACAATCCTAGAAAATTTCATCAAATTCGGATGGAAAATTGAGTGAGTAGATGTATGTGATTGGATCAAAAAAATACTTAGCCTCGGCTGGGATTCGAACCCGCGACCCATGGAGGACAGTTGAAGTTACGGCTGTTACAAGGAATTCACGTTTGCGCATGCGCAGTCGCTTCTATCAGTCCGGGGATAATGATTTTCATAGGGGACTATCTACAACCTAATCCACATAATCCCTGAAAATTTCATCGAAATCGGGTGGAAAATGTAGAAGTTAGGGCCGTTACAAGGAATTCACGTTTGCGCATGCGCAGTCGCTTCTATCTGTCCGGGGATAATGAATTTCATAGGGGACTATCTACAACCTAATCCACATAATCCCTGAAAATTTCATTGAAATCGGATGGAAAATGTAGAAGTTATGGCCGTTATAAGGAATTCACGTTTGCGCATGCGCAGTCGCTTCTATCAGTCCGAGGATGATGATTTTCATAGGGGACCGTCTACACACCAACCCGCACAATCCCTGAAAATTTCATAGAAATTCGACAATAACTTCGTATAGTTATGCGCGTTACAAGCAATTGATGACAGACGGACAGACACACAGACAGACAGACACGGAACCAAAATTGTTCAGAGAGGTCTAAAACGCAAAACGCGAGTGGAAATTTTGATTTTGGAGAACTTTTTTTTCGTCCTTGAAAAGTGAAAACAAAGCTTCCACTACCTTGGTAGACTCGGAAGCAAAATCCATGTTAGGTATACTATTTTTCTGTCCATCAGGAGTTTTAGGAATATAAACGAAGCCAACCTTTTGAATGAACCACCTAGGTGAATTATTATTACTAGGAGTAATGGAGTTCGAATAGTTTAAATATTTGACACACTTTCGAGTGAGTCATGCCTACCTATCCAGGTTGGCCCAAAGATGACCTGATGCATGAAGGAAGCAAGGAATTGAAACAGCTCCCTGGGTCTCCATTCAGATAATAATTCATTATCCATCATTCGATGAAACCCCGCCATCCGATGTAGTGGAAACAAAAGCGTTCCGGAGATAGCAGTTTTGCCGGAGTAACTTTGAATTGTCTGCACGAAAGTTCTATAGAAACCCCTAAATCGCTAAACAATAATGCCCAGAGGGAGTTTGTCATTCGAGGATTATAACTTATGAAGCCTGAAAGGGAATTCGAAAGGAGGGAGGAGTGTCCGAGGATGGCAAAAGGGGGAATACTCTTTTTCCCTTCAGATTTTCCCACTCCCTTCAACTTTTCTCGAGAATTGAATTCCGACGGTTTCCAATTCCGGAGAGAATCTTTAATTGAATCTTTCGGTTGTTCAACAACTTTTCAACCTTTTTTTGCGTTAATAAACTCTTTGCTTTTCTTCTTTTTTCATTTATCGAAAGTTATTTATTCTGTTTATTTTGGAAGGGTGAAAAGATACTTTCAACGGTAGGTGAACTGTCTATTTTTAAAGATTCAATTGTTTTTTCCTGAAGTAAAACGCTGCAAATCATTGCTCAAAGGTTTATTATTTTCTGTATAGATCACCCTTCTGTGTAGATCTGTACAGATATATTTTTTTGTTTTTTAGAAGATACAACATATTAACCTGGTTGAGTCAAGTGTTGTCAAGTGTTATCAAGTGTTGTCATTAGATTAAAGCTCATCGGACCAACTCTCTCGATTGAGACAGAGTAGATGATGATTACGCATAAATGCAGAGGGAAAAGTCGAGCGATGATTTCTTCTATGACCAATCTACCCGAGAGAGTAAACTATTTCGTGTGGAATAAATTATGTAACCTTCTATTCTTAAAAATCTATAACTATCGTAATAATATCGTGAAGAAATGGTGATTTTACTTATGAGAACGATGGGAACGTAATGTACAGATTATTACATTATCGTACAGAACGGAATCAGATAGATCTCTGTGAGTTAAGCAGTTCAGACTTTACTGCAAAGTATACCGATTTCTCTCATGATATAATAATATTTATTGTCGATTGAGAAAAAGTCTGTTTGTATGTCTTCTTGTCCGTATGTTTTCATGTCTATTACGTAATCACGCACATTTTTTTCTCCTTCCGGCGGTAAAGTTGCTAGGGAGGTTATGTCCTAGAAACCCTTTTCCGGTGACCTTTCTTAACAATGCTTAGCTATACCAGTTAATCAATTGAAGAAATTGCGTGTCAAGGAGAGTGATGAATTCTCCTCCTGCGCCGATTTTATTCGTACAAGAAATCTGGCCAAAATGAAGAAGAAAATTCAGATATAGAGTTATCCGCACTGTTTCATTTGTTATGAATATACTTCACATCGGATCAGCTTAATGGGTAGGATTCCGAGTGAGTAGATCAAGTTGGACAACAAAAGTGCTCAACCAAGCCGAGCAGTTTGAGTTTTGCATAAAGAGAAGGGGGCAGGAGAACTTTCTGAAGATGGGGGGTGTTTGATAAAGAATATTCGAAGTTGCGGGCAAGTTGAAGATCCGAGTTATTGAAGCAGATGCCAGGGATTGGAGTTCAAGGGGAGAAGGCTGTTCCGAACGAGATAAGACGGGGTCTGAGCTTGACAGACATCATCTCTGAGGAGAAAGGAACTTTAAAACCTCCAAGGAACGGGATAGGAAGAGGATGATGACGGGCATGGGTTGATGTAGGGAAATACACAAAGACGGAGGTCCGCCGGCTGGCAGGAAGAAGTCTGGTGCATGAGACCGGGGGTGGAGCAGAGTTAATATTTGTCAACCATCTTGTGTGATGATACCAACTCATACATCAAGTTAGATTGCTCCTTCGTTGAGGGAGTTTGGGGAAAAGCTATGGTGGTAGACGAGCGGGGAGAAGAGAAGGCTTTGTGTTAAAGTTGGCGATTTTCTTCAGCTTTTCCGCTTCTTCGTCCCTTCGTCCCCCTGAAGGGTTCCACTTTTTCCTTCTAGGAGGAAGAAGAATGAGAAAGAGTTCCCACCTCTCACGAACTCGAGACGGAACAGAAATAAACTTCTTATACTTGCTGTCCATCACATAACTCTCGATCGACACTGAAAAATTTGTAGAGGGACATTCATTTTCAATATTCTTTAACGGAAAATATGTAGTTTCTGATAATTACGATGTCCAAATACGATGAGTAATTTTATTTTTATTTTTGTGAGAGTTGTTTTTGATGTCGGACTTGATGAAGAAGTTCTCTCAGTGACCCACTGAGAGAAAACCAGAGAAAGCATTGGTGAGGAATATTTTCAAATATTTTGAGCATTTTAATGAAACAATAAGTACTGAGCAAACCGCTGTTTAGAGCGAACTGTTCATCGTTAAATTCCAGAAACATAAAATAAATAGCCGAATTTGGGTAGGAATGTAGAGAAATAATTGTGAATATTTTAAATAGATTTGTTTACTCTTGTTTGAACAAAAAAATGCACCATCTGAGCGGGATAATTTGTGAGGGTTTTGGTTTATTATTTTCAATAATGAGCCTTTGGAATCGACCAAGAAAAATAAGCCGTACGCGGCACTTTCCTCACTTAGCATTGACCGATTTTGATGAAATTTGGTACGTAGGCTCCATTTGGGGTCTAGTTGTGCCCCGAAGATTTTGGTTGATGTAGATCACTTTTAAAGGTCAAAAATGAATTTTGAAATGTTGAAATCGCCCTAACTCAAAAATTTTGATATAAAGGTATTGTTTTTCCTTCCGTTTGCTCCCTACGAGAATTTAAAGGTTGGACGTACGATAAATCAGAAACACGAGTGTGAATCGCAAAAGAGGCCTAATCTCCGTTCAAATTATAGCTGACCGAAATACGATCGATGGTTTTCATGTTGGATGGTTGATGGCTTTGCAGACGAGTGAACTAAATAGGAAAATAATAAACCATTGTGTAATAATTTGCAGTGTTTTTTGAACGTACATACTTAAGGAACAGTGTGACAATGGAAGAATCCAAACCTGGGTGACAGGCCTAGTATTCAAATCTGAAAGATGGAAGGCAATTGGGCTATTGCAAGGTTTAGGTTTTGATTTGGTAAATCCATCAACAGACGATTGGGGTGGTGTAATATGGATTCATGTTAGACTCCAAATTCTCAACAAAGTTGATAGCTAAATTTGAAACAGCAAACTTGTAATGAGTGATGATGTAGTGGAGTAATTTTGGTTTATTATTTTCAATAATAAGCCTTTGGAATCGAGCAAGAAAAAAAAAATTTTAACCCCCCCTCAAAATTTGATGTTTTACGTTTCAAGGTACGTAGAATCCGAAAATCGAATAAAAAAATTTCCGTCCGTCCGCCGTACGCCGTACGCCGTACGCCGTACGCCGTACGCGGCACTTTTCTTAGTTACCATGGACCGATTTCGATGAAATTTGGTATATGGGCTCCATTTGGGGTCTAGTTGTGCCGCGAAGCTTTTGGTTGATGTAGGTCACTTCTAAGGGGTGAAAATTAAGGGTTGAAATTTTCAAGAGTGCCCTAGCTCGAAAACTCTCGAAATAAAGGTATCGTTTTTTCACTAATTTTAAATAGTACTGAATTTTAAAAAATTTTTGAGACTACCCGGAGCTCTGTAGGACAAACCGTTCAGTCCCTACGAGTACTTGAAGGTTTTCCTTCGATAAAACAGAATCATGAATGTGAATCGCAAAAGAGGTCTAATCTCCGTTGAATTTTTTTTTTCTGACTAAAATGCGATCGCTGTTCATTTCTTCGATTTGTATACAGTTTTGCCTTCTGCGTAACCAGTAATCAAATTTCCATAATCAAAAGTCAATGGAGAATACTGAAGGCGCCTGAGTGGTCACTGATCAGCTGAGTGAGCTCCAAGGCCATTTCCTCTCCTGTTGAACGCAGGAACCTGAAATTTGAGAGGGCGGGTCAATTGAGAATGCTGAAGGCGCCTGAGTGGTCACTGATCAGCTGAGTGAGCTCCAAGGCCATTTCCTCTCCTGTTGAACGCAGGAACCTGAAATTTGAGAGGCAGGGTCAATGGAGATTGCTGAAGGCGCCTGAGTGGTAACTGATCAGCTGAGTGAGCTCCAAGGCCATTTTCTCTCCTGTTGAACGCAGGAACCTGAAATTTGAGAGGCAGGGTCAATGGAGATTGCTGAAGGCGCCTGAGTGGTAACTGATCAGCTGAGTGAGCTCCAAGGCCATTTCCTCTCCTGTAGGACGCAGGAACCTGAAATTTGAGAGGGCGGGTCAATGCAGAATGCTGAAGGCGCATGAGTGGTCACTGATCAGCTGAGTGAGCTCCAAGGCCATTTTCTCTTCTGTTGAACGCAGGAAGCTGAAATTTGAGAGGGCGGGTCAATGGAGAATACAGATGGTGGTAGGTGCTATTGATGGAGAACCAGTGATCTATACAGAAGGGTGATCTCTACAGAAAATAATAAACCTTTGAGCAATGATTTGCAGCGTTTTTAGTTTATTATTTTCAATAATGAACTTTTGGAATCGAGCGAGAAGAAGTAATTTAATCCTCCCTCGAAATTTGATGGGTTTTGATTCAAGGTACGTTTAATCTGATGGTCGTAGAAAAATTTGTCCGTCCCTCCGCGGTACGCACATTTAGTACATTTTAGTTTATGATTTTCAATAATGAACCATTGCATTCGACCAAGAAATTTTTACCCCCCCCCCCCCCCCTCCCTCAACATTTGTTGGTTTAAATTTCAAGGTACCTACGTAGAATCCGAAAATCGCCGTCTACACTTTCCTTAGTTACCATGGACCGATTTTGATGAAATTTGGTATATGAAATTATGATTTGCAGCGTTTTTTCATCTATCAGGGAAATTGATTCTTCTCTGGACTTCACTGTTGATATTGATGAGTTGTAAGCTATAAATTATTGTAAGCATCAAGGTGTTAGATATTGTATAAATTCCGATTCGAATTTTCTCGGAGATATATACTCCGTTTCGTCTGGTTCCTTGATGAGTAGGTATATGAGTGAGATAAAAAGCAAGATACTGATTGATTGCTTAGTAAAAAACTGTATTTGGACAAAGTATCAATGCGAAATACTAGGCCTGTCTTTTCCAGGAGTGTTCGTCACGTTTTGAACCAAAATCGGGTTAGTCACGAGCTTTAGTGAATAAAAAGCGTGAAATGATAAGGGTAGATAAGTTCACACTGAATGGAACGAGGGAGAAAAGGACTCCACGTTATGTAACGCTGTTAGCTTTTCGAGGCACGCGGACGTTACCCACAATTTCTGTTCGTGACAGGCAGATGAGGTGCAAACCCGCAAGGGTGAAAAAAAAAAACACTTAAACGTTTTTCCTCGCGATTCTACGATCCGACATCGCCAGGAGCACCGATGGGATGGTAGACTGGGGTTCGAAGAGGTCTCGTAACAGGGGGATGAATGTTTCAGCTAGCAAGAGCTGGGGTTCGTTGAAAATGTAATATGAGAAGCTGGTGTGTTTCAAAAAGCCTCCGAATTACCCTTCCGGAATGTTTGCTCTAGGGCAATATACTGGGGGTAAAATATCGAGACTCTCCGTCCCACAAGCCGTTTCCACTGGTGGTTTGTACACAACAACTCGACGCCCAGATCCCTCCCTCAATCACTCAGTAAGCAGTTTCTCTCCATCTCTCGTCACCGAGTTCGGTATTCTGAATGGACTCTTCGGTACATCTTGTTGCACTAGATCTGTTGGTCAACTTGACAAGGGGGCTCATAGCACGCATGGTATTACCGAAAATCACATACCACGGTGCTTTAAGAACTTTATGAACATTTTAAAATACGCGGAACAATTTTTCAAGGTTCGCGTTTGATGGAAAACCTAACTTCGAGGTCATCAGTAATTATGGTCCTCCAATCTCGATGCAAGATGTGAAGAGCCCGAGTGGACTAAAATTGTCATCTTTGACCAATAAACGTCCACAAAAGAGCAAATCGAAGCTTATTCCGCTAGAGGAGTCAAATTCCGGTGTTAGTTTTTGAGGTAAACGGCTCTTGTAGCCTTAATTGTGAGTATCATCCATGGCCACTTTACTAAGTACTAACTGGAAAGCCAGGGGCTCCCTTTTATGATGATAAGAGAAATAACGAAGTTGAAGTTTCGTACATTTGAACACACGGGTGATGGGGAAAAGTGTAATAAATGTGAAGTAATTTTTTGCGAATGCTAGATAAATTATTTTCTCACATATATGGATCATTTTCCTAGAAAGGGACAATCGGTATCCCAAGATTTCAAAAAACTTAAAGTCCGACTCAAGTTCTGCCAAAAATCAGGGATTAACCTCACACCATACCGATTGAATTTCGACGAAAGAACACACAGTGGGACGCCTAATTAATTAATTAAAAATTAAAGAAGAAAACCTATCGAAAGAAACCTATTGGCGTGGTTTCCGCGTAAAGGAAAATACTCGGAACCCCATCTCCATGAGGAGCGAGAACTGGGAGTTATTCCAAAAATTGAACCAGGGCGGTTCGCAGGTGTAGAAAAGGGTTAAACCCTAGAAACCTCCGAAAGTAACCAAGTAATCTCGATTTATCGGTTTTTCGAGCCAAAACTTGGTACCAGGGGATTTTTACGGTTGCTGAATACAGTTTTGAGGTCGAAAAATGTAAAGTTTTCAAATCGCAACGGAAAATTCAAATTAAATTGTTAACAACTTGAAAAAAGTCTCTTTTTGTCTTTTGAAAAAGGCAGATGAAAGACACAAGTTCCTGGGTGGCACTAATGTTTTTCAGCTTTTCCCACATTCTGGTGCTGTTCTGCTGAAGTGTAACCATATCGCTGGAATCAGCTCGGTAGAAACAAGAACTAGAGACCAAAAAGAAAAAATGATTTCGATTTCTTACCGTTTCACAGAGGGCAGATGAAAGACAGACGGTGACTGTGACACCACGTTTTTGCAACTGAAACCACTTGTGCACGCCTCCACATAGAAGAAATACGATTCCCGCCGCTTTCATTGATAACCTAACGACTAACCTCACCTCTTACAGTGGTAGTAAAACCGCGGGAAACGATAAAAAGCCGCCAAAATACGAAAACACAAAAAAGGCAGATTGAGGACAGGAACCTCCGGACAAGCACATTTTATCCTCCTGCTCGCTTTATTTGCTTCTGAAAAAATCTGCAAATCCATTTTTTTCATGTCTAGGTATATGCAATAAAGAATCACTACAAATTCAGGCCGCTGCTTTCATAGGTGATTCACAGTGTTTAAGCAAAGTTGACTACCTAGAGGTCCGGACATGGCAGATTAGGTACTGGACATTTAGCAGTTTAAACTTTAATTTCTATATTTTAGCGTGAATAAGTGCATATTTTATTGATTGCCCGAAGTAGAACAAAGTTGATAGTTTATGGAGAATTTTTTTTAAACGCCTAAATCATAAATGGGCATTCGGAATCTTCTCTGGACAACGATTGGCCCATCTCTGGGAAAATGACCCATATTTACAAATATATAACAAATTTACATCTGTTAACAAATTTTGGTGTATTATTTTCAATAATGAACCTTTGGAATCGACCAAGAAAAAAAAAATTTTAACACCCCCTCAAAATTTGATGGTTTACGTTTCAAGGTACGTAGAATCCAAAAATCGAATAAAAATTTGGCCGTCCGTCCGCCGTACGCCGTACGCCGTCCGCCGTACGCGGCACTTTTGCCACTTAGCATTGACCGATTTTGATGAAATTTGGTTTGTAGGCTCCATTTGGGGTCTAGTTGTGCCCCGAAGCTTTTGGTTGATGTAGGTCACTTCTAAGGGTTCCAAAATCAATTTTGAAATTTTGAAAACGCCCTAACTCAAAAAATTTTGATTTAAAGGTATTGTTTTTCCTTCAATTTAAGATTCTATAGAATTTTTAGAATTTTTTGAGACCACGCAGAGCTCTGTAGGACTAACCGTTCGCTCCCTACGAAAATTTAAGGGTTTATATTGAAATATATATATATATATAAATCAAAACACGAGTGTGAATCGCAAAAGAGGCCTAATCTCCGTTCAAATTAGAGCTGACCGAAATGCGATCGATGGTTGGTGATTTTCATTATTATTATTTTTTTTTTTTTTGATTTTTTTTTTTTTTTTATTTTTTTTTTGATTTTTTTTTTGATTTTTTTTTCTTTTTTTCTTCATATTGGATGGTTGGTGATTTTGAGGACGAGTGATCTATATAGAAAAATAATAAACCATTGTGTAATAATTTGCAGCGTTTACAAACGGTGATTACAAATCGGTTCTGTTCAATCCCCGCTTGCCCAAACTTGAATGTTGTTCTACTTAAATCAAATATTCTCAGCGATATCAGTTGTGGAGTTCATATGAACTTTTGATTGTTTCAAATCAAAACAATATTATATTCCATCGTCACTGCGACTGACTAAAATTATTCATTTTTGTCAGTTTTCTAAACGCAGCTTCATACATTCATCAGGCTACAAATATTGGACGACCAACATAGAGTTATGTTGAATTGATCATGATTTCCTGAATACGACTACTGTCACTCTCCTGTCATCCGCAGCTGCTAAACCTCATCAGCATGTCACAGAAACCCTTATCGCCATCTCCTCCCATTAGGAGGTTAACCACTTGTTACTTATCCAATTATTAACGGAGATAATCCAGCAATCAGACATTTATATTGATGTTGGAATTTTGGTTCTACGAATGATGGATAGAATATTTTCAGAGAGGAGTATAGTTCGCATTGAGTGTCTACCACAGTATTTTTGGTTTGAGTTTTATTTTCAATAATAAACCATTGGAGTCGAACAAGAAAAAAAAGTTAACCCCCTCAAAATTTGATGGTTTACGTTTCAAAGTATGTAGAATCCATAAAAATCTCATTTTTAAAATTCTGTCCGTTTTTTCTGCAAAAATTTTTTAGCCATGGTAAGTGGAAGTTTCCACCCTTTCAAATCGGTAGGTACGGTCCAATGACAATGTCTGGTGACCGAATTTCGTTCGAATTTCTATTGGATACCATATACTTTGTTTTTCTTGGTTGATGATGAGCCCCATATTTACTGCTGCTAACATGAGTGGATTTTTACTGTGGTAACTTAGTAATTGAATTACCTAATTTGAAATTAATGACGAACAATTAATAACCAACAGTCCGTACGGACGTTAATAACCCCATATGATCAGGATAACTCAACTACAGCTCGATTCCAATGTAACCGTAAATCATTAAGTATATTACATAATACAATGAATGAATTGTTCAACATTTTCGCCTGTTCCTTGAACTCAATTTAAAAGTTCTAACCAGAAAACCTCGAAGATTTGCGTTAACTCTGCCGTTTAGTTATCACGAGGTTCTACAGACCTTCCCAAGAGGAGAGAATGTAAACTTGATTAAAAAGTTGAATCCCCTCTTCCTGATTCTCGGAACCTACAGGAGAGGCGCGGTAGTCGCTAAGAGGAAGGCTACCTCGTCAAGCCGGATCCATTTCCCTGCTCTCTCTCTCTCTCTCGCTGCTTCTTTTTTTCTCTTCTCCCTCCTCAACATTGAAATTTTAATGAAATTACTCGCGTTAACCCCTGCGGAAAAGGTATCCCCCTCCCTGCCAGCTGTCAGGACGTGTGGGTTGGCGTTCGTGAGGTAGAAACACCCCTTCAGATACGCACGCTCACGCAGATACGCCCTCTGGAAACCCTAAAAAGGCGCTTAAAATACTCGTAGAAGCATTCGGCACTCTCGAATAACCCCATGTGTTACTGCAGTAGCTTTTAATATCAGAGGAACTTGTTTAATATCTCATCTGTCTACACTTCTCCCTCTTCCCGTTTTCCCGCATCAACTTCTCAATAATTTAACGAATACTTACGAATACTCAATGATTAAACGAATAATTAACGAATACGATTTAACGAATACTCAATAATTCAAGTCGTAATTGAGGTTTCTGTATGATCTCTGTAATATCCAAACAACATACACCAGTATATTCCCAACTAATTGAAATCTTATTGAGTTGGAAATATGGGCACTGATATTCGCCCAGGGGTAAACTTTGTGGTGTTTCCTCACAAAAAAAAAAAAAATGTTTATTTTGAAGATTTCTTCGATCATCATATACTCGTAGGTTATACCTATATAGAATTATACTATATAGAGTTATAAAAAACAAGACCTGGCAGGCTCTGGGGCCTCGCGTCCTGCGCCTCGTCTGTGTCCTACTCACGCTCGCAATCTCACGAATGGCCGATTGTTAATTCTGGCTTCCTTTTTCTTTTTCTTCGACCAACTCGAATTGATACCGTCTATACAACTCCTTCCCGAAGATTGGTAAAAAACCTATCAACTTCCCCGTCAGCCACCTCTCTTCTGCCTATTTCATAGGCTTCAGTTAGTTATCAACTTAAGTAGATCCTAATACAGCGTTCTGGTTCGTCTTTCTTTTCACTCTTGTATGCATTTAATTTGTCTTTTTTCTTTGAAAAAAAAACTTTTCTGTCTATTTTTCACAAAAATTTAGAGCAGACGAGTTCCTCTATGTGAGTCAGAAATGAAAGATATGAGTTTTTTTTACTCCCCACTCAACTGGGAAACTTTTGTCAAACAAGTGTACATAATGTTCATAAAAAGCGAGAATTTATGCGATCAAACGACTTTTCATTTTCATTTCGCTCTCCTGTCGAGTTCAGATAACGACATATACCTGCCCTTATTTGGCCCACTCATTATTGGAGTCACTAATGATTGGGTTCACTCCTGCTCAAAACTTAAAACAACACTGATTGTAATTTCACTGGTATTACAAAGATTGTATACCATTTTATTCTGTAGCAAATGTGTGAGGTACCTAATGAAATAACTAGGTATTGAATTTCGTAAAAATCGAAATTATTGAAAATATTATCTCTTTACTTTGGAGATAAATTTGCTCCTAATAATGATGCTCATTATCAATATTCTTCGAAGGGGGGGGGGGGGGGGGTTCGCACACACCAAAATAACTAAAACACAAACACTTGGTAGATGATCTGTGTGTGAAAGCTCCAAGGTGGAAGAAGTCAATAAACTGGTTATCCGAAAGACGAGAGAAAAGGGGCTTGGGGAGAAGCAAGTTTTTACTTTCGTAAGTAGGATCTTGAAAGCTTTGGAAGAGAACTTGTCTACTTCCTCCTAACAGACAATAACTTTTACTTGGCTTACCTGAAAAACAAAAGCCGGAGAATCTATTTACGAGTACTTTATCCTTCTACGTTACACATGGGTACATCTACCGTCATTTTCTAGTTCTTGAAACGTCAAAAATAACTGTAGTTTGTCTTTTTCCTGTCAATTTGACGTCTCCACCCAAAGGTTTACGACTCGATTGGCTACCTTCACGAATCAGCTGCCGATTCTCTAGAAGTGGCATCCACCCAGCTCATAATGTACACAAGAATGATATTTATCTTAGTTATTGAAAATAATGCAGCAACTTTTACTATGACATCATCTTCTCATGGAACCAATAAGTTGAAATAGAGTCATGAGCTATCATCGCAACATCTTACATTGAATGATACTTAGTTAAATGTTAGAAGCTTAGATCTTTCAAGTTATTGATATTTGTTTTATTTCATTCTATAATCAAACAAAATATTGATTGTGCCCTATAATAACGAAAAATGAACATAATGGAAACACGCTTCCTCATACCTGCTATTTACCAAATGAGAGTACAAATTAATATCTTTACATTTTTCAAGAGAGAACATTGGTTCCCAACAACAAACAATTTTCTCCCAGGTCACAAAATATATCAAGATCCCCTGATGACGATGCGGATGGAGGCTTGGTTGTAGCATCCATTGCGCTTCTTCTAATTACACCTATGCTTGCAATTACATCATCAAATGACCAAGATCTCCGATGATCATCCACCTCCTCCCACCGTTCTCCACTCTTTCCATTTTCTGTATCGCATACCGCCGCCAACCCACTGCCTCTTCGCGGCACTTCATTCTCGCCGTTAGGAACCCCCCAGAGAGTCCCAAAGGAGAAAAAAGGCCAGCGCACTCCATTGTTCTCTATTCTCCCCCACAGCGTCGGCTTCATCTCATTTGTCCTCGGATTTATTATTTATGGTCATTCCATTGTGTTGAATTACTCTATTGGAGTGAAAAATAGCGTATCTCCCTCGCTCAGCGTTTTACGCGAGGAAAAGGCATGACATAGCTAGGGTAAGAAGAACTAGAGTTATTATGTAGAAGTACCTGCCACGTTCCCTTGATGCTTTGTGCAAAGCACCTAAATGACTACACGGCATACTTTTAACATAGATATAAAAATGTTATTCACGGCCAGCATATGCCGACGTAACAAAATGTGTGATAATAAAAATAATATTATACAATTTGCTAAAGATATCGTTCTATACATGTATGTATGTCATCGATTCAAGCCTATACTGCGCATTCGACTGTGCATGAACTCCTCATGAGAACACCTGGGGAGGTGTTATAGGTCATTCAAGACTTTTATGCATGGACTCTTCCGACAAAAACGTAGGCTTCGTTTACAACTTTGATCGAGCACACTCTCACGTAACCACAGCAAGGCCATTTTGGTTTATTATTTTCAATAATGAACCTTTGGAATCGACCAAGAAAAAATAAATGTTAACACCCCCTCAAAATTTGATGGTTTACGTTTCAAGGTACGTAGAATTCAAAAATCGAATAAAAATTTGGCCGTCCGTCCGCCGTCCGCCGCACGCCGTACGCCGTCCGCCGTACGCCGTACGCGGCACTTTTGCCACTTAGCATTGACCGATTTTG
The DNA here is from genome assembly GCA_009739505.2 of Apolygus lucorum. Taxonomy (NCBI): domain Eukaryota; kingdom Metazoa; phylum Arthropoda; class Insecta; order Hemiptera; family Miridae; genus Apolygus; species Apolygus lucorum. Next base: position 62,411,490 of record CM019177.2, read on the forward strand.
ATGAAATTTGGTATGTAGGCTCCATTTGGGGTCTAGTTGTGCCCCGAAGATTTTGGTTGATGTAGGTCACTTCTAAGGGTTCCAAAATCAATTTTGAAATTTTGAAAACGCCCTAACTCATAAAATTTGAATATAAAGGTATTGTTTTCCTTCAATTTAAGATTCTATAGAATTTTTAAAATTTTTTGAGACCTCCCGGAGCTCTGTAGGACAAATCGTTCGCTCACTACGAGAATTTAAAGTTTGGACGTACGATAAATCAGAAACACGAGTGTGAATCGCAAAAGAGGCCTAATCTCCGTTCAAATTAAAGCTGACCGAAATGCGATCGATATTTTTCTTCATGTTGGATGGTTGGTGGCTTTGCAGACGAGTGATCTATATAGAAAAATAAAAAAATTATAAACCATTGTGTAATAATTTGCAGCGTTTTTGAATACTAGGTAAGTATTCCAACTAATTCATAGGAGATGTCGATCGTCCATTAAAGATAGGATTCCAACGCACATAGCTTTCTGTGAGTTGATCTGTTCATATTAAGATTAGGATTAAGTGTATCGTTCAGATTCTGTAGATTAAAATTAATTTTATCTTTCAGATTGAATAGATTAAGATTGATTGCATTGAGGCTATCGAACAGTTGTTTTATATGCTACTAGAATGGTATGAAGCACCACCTACCAACCAAAGATTTATTCATTCTCTTATTTATTCATGCTAGAAGTGTAACCTCCATAAGTTTAAATCCTACCCTTCTATGGTAGGCAACATAAATGCAATAACCATCGATAGAGATAACCCTATAGAATACGTATGTCAATAATTAAAATAATAATTGTTTTCATTTAACGAATCATTCTCTAAATTTTAAATGTTATAATTGTCTAGTTATCACAAATCTCTTCAGTTCATGATTCGAATCCAAATTTTCAAGGAAACCTGTGTCAAAAACAGTGATCGATTTCGGGTGCTCAAATATTTATTCAGTGGCAAAAACGTCAAATATCACTACGAAAATAATACACCAAAATTAATAAATAAGGAATTAAAATCCTTATTTATCATCGCAAACATTTAAAAAAATAAAGATAAGAAAAATGTGTTGCAATAATGTATTTTTTATAATATATTTATTATTGATTAATGCCTAGAACGTGAATATTACTTAATGCTAAATTACTTTTCCATTTCTCGGTAATGCTAGTTGAAGTGAATGTTATAAAATTTTTGACCGTCTTTGAAACATCAAAAAACTAGTGACTATCGTGGGACAACGATTTTTTAATCGTAAAATCACGTCTCCTTTCATTGAATTTTCATGACTTACGTCGTAACTTAATAACTATTTTAATTCTTCCCGCATGAAAATCCCGAGATATTTATTAAATGCCTCCCGTCTTTGCGAACTGGGTTCGAACGAATTTAATATCGTGAAAACAGAGTGGAAGTTTGAAGGTAGAGAGAGCACAGGTGTTGAAACAATATTCCAAGACCCCCTCCTCATTTCAAGATTAGAACATAGTTCGCTGGTCTCGCGAGTGGTTTAATCAAGCTGTGCATAGTGACAAGGAGATGGGGCATAGGTGGAACGTACAATATTGGATTGCGGTTTTCGGCGAACTGAAGAACCTAACGACGCAAAGCAGAAGTTTAGAGTTTCCACCGATTGATAATTTTAAGATGAGCAAACCTTCTCATGATTGTTGAGAATACAAATGTAAAATATAAAGAAGATACAAATGCGAATATTATTTCCAAGAAATTATTCTCAAGAAGATACAAATGCAAAAATTATTCTCAAGAAGATACAAATGCAAAAAAAATGTTCTCCAAAATCAAAATTTCTACTCGCGTTTTTCGTTTTAGACCTTCCTGAACAAATATGGTTCCATTTCTGTCTGTCTGTCATTAAATTCTTGCCACAGCCATAACTTCTACAATTCTCAGCCGATTCCGATGAATATCCGATGAAATGATCAGGGATTTTGCGGGTTGGAATGTAGATGGTCCTCCATCAAAATCATCACCCCCGGACTAATAGTAGCTGCTGCGCATGCGCAAACGTGAAAACCTTGCCAAAGCCATAACTTCTACATTTCTCACCCGATTTCGATGACATTTTCGGGAATTATGCGTTGGCGTGTAAATGTTTCCCTATAGGTGATATCCGTGAGACTCAATTTAACCTACCTTAGGTTATCAAACCTAACCTTCTCAGCTTACCCGATCAGCTGGTCGTGAAAGGGCGCCATTTTGACTCGCTGTCAGCAAGGTCATTATTTACATACATTATATTTACATACCACACAGGTCCTATTTCTTGGTATGCAAACAGAATGATAGTGGTATATTCATTATTTTCTTCTTTCTATTCTTTTATAGCAATTATGTAATCGTAAGTAGCGATCAGATTGCAAATAGCTGATACAGACTCTGAGGGGTCTTGACACAATGAACAGGGACATGACAGGTGTCAACTGTCATGCTGACAAGGAAACCAGGCTGACACAAACATTAGTGTCAATTAAAAACTCTCGAAATAAGTTTTTCAGAATGAAAATTTGAATATTTATTCGCCACATTGAACAAACGTATTACTACTTGGATACCTATTTACATGGAGAACTGGAGACAAGTGCCTATTTACATTCTTTTCTGACTCTACATTGTGATATGAAACCTTCCTACCTTTTGATGATTTTGATCGTATTGACCTTTAGAAAGTACCTAGTGAACACCAGAAACCTAGATTTTCCAGCGTTCTTACTGCATTTTTTTGGGTCTCAAACATAACAACTACCGATTTTGCAGTGGCTCTCTGTCTCCTTGTTCATTGTTTGTCCAACAACATATCTCTGGATAGTTTAGAGGAGGTGTTTTGTTTCTACCTACCACGGACGTACAGACTTTCACAAAAAAGGAAGTACAGATCAAACCTACTACGATAGATATAGTGATATACGAACTTTCAGACAACTAACTGCTAAAGACGGTATTTTTCAAAGGTAAATTTTATAAATGTTGTACCTACGAACTTCTTTTCTTGAAACCTTAAATTGTACCTACTTATGTGAACTGTTATTCTGTTTAGTGTAGATCTGTACTTAGGTGGGTTGATCGATAATAGATACCTACTCACATAGAGAACCAGAGACAAGTGCCTATTTACATCCCAATCTGACCTTAGATTGCAATATAAAACGTTCCTACCTACTGATGGTTGAGCGTATTCGCCTTTAGAAAGTACCTAGTGAACACCACAAACCTAGATTTTCCAGAGTTCTCAATGCATTTTTTTGGGTCTCATATAAGTAATAACTACCGATTATTCAGTAGCTACCTGCCTACTGGTTCATTAGTTATCCAACAACATATCTCTAGATAGTTTAGAGCAAGTGTTTTGTTTCTAACTATCACGCATATACAGACTTTCACAAACAGGGAAGTAGTACAGATCAATCCTACTATGATTGATACTCGAACTTATAGACGCAACAACTAAATGCAGATATCCATAATGAACCAAATACCTACCATTATTAGAAAAGAAGGTATTTTTCATAGGTAAACTTCATAACTATTGTAACTTCTTTCCTTGAAACCCTAAATGGTACTTACTTACGTGAGCTGACTCCCATCGTCTGTTTATTGTAGATCTGTAGTTAGGTGTGTTGATATAATGGAATAATGTACAACATTCAATGAAAAACACGCAATTTATTCAGAAATTTCATTGTACATTGAAACAATATACAATTCGCACAGAATTAACGATAGGCAGTACCTACACCATGAACTTGATGTGAAGATTACAGAATTTTCGTGATGAGCAGTTGGTTTCGAGAGGTGAACAACATGATATTTCCCGGGGAAACAAACAAATACCTAAATGATGAAAAAGAAAACGTGTACAAATAATAATAATAAGATAATTTGAAGCTGGTTATAAAAGTGTCAGTTCATCGAAAATCATGGTTGTCAGAAGGCTGGGAAGCAGCGACGTCAAAAGGCTGATATTCTTCTTTTTTCGGAAAGTTTCTTGTCTTTGCACACTGTTTCTAATCACTTTTGGCAAACCAAAAAATTGAATACCGCTTCCGGGACGAGAAGAGCAACTAATAACCGCACAGATTGGCATAATGAAAAACCTAAGCAATATTCTATACAATCTTTGTTTACAACGGAGTCGACATGGCCGCCTTTCAGGGAGATTACTCTTATTCTTCTTCTTCTTCTCCTTCTTCTTCCAACATCCATTCTGTGTGACGTCACACGGATAAAACGAATTAAAATCATTGACCCCAGACTGATAGTAGCCACTGCGCATGCGCAAACGTGAGATCCTTGTACATAATAACTTCTACATTTTCCAACAATATTCAGAGATTGTGCCTGTTGATGTGTAGAGTCCCCTATGAGGGTAGTGCAAGGTACGTAGGATTGACGTTTTGAGATTAGCTACTATTCATCGGATCATCTATACAATCGTGTTATGAATACGAGGAAGTTATGTGTCACACCCACTTGGCAGACGGTTTTCACGTGTACTGTGGCTACTAGTGATAGGATCATGATACCAACGTGATGTCTTCTAAGGCCGAACCTATAACTACTCTCAAATTCGAGCATATCGAATGGGGAAAAATTAGTTTTGGAGTTAAGCCGAAAACAAGAAGTTGGCTGAAGAAGTCTCTCACATGTTGGTACGGTTCAGCTTCCTCAGTATTCAGAGTTCCTGAGTCTAAATCAAACACATCTCCTACCCAATTCCAGCTTCCTTTGTTCCCAGTAATTCGCTCTCCCAACTTCACGAAGTCTCCCCTGGATGAACGACTAAACTTTTCAAAGAAATGGAAGCTATGAGCACCCTCAGAAGAACTACAAGATGAACAGGAAAGTATGGAACTCCTCCGACACACAAGGGAGAGAGACGTCGGAAACGACGCAACCCCCAAAGAAACCCCCAGCGAGAGTTTTTCCCTTTATCCCGGAGGCCAAATACTCAATGCCAACTCACCCGAGCTTTTAGCACATGCAATAAAAACCAGACGACAAAGGCCCATAAAAGAAAGGTAAGAGAGTTATTCGTTCTGGAACAATGTTTCGCCCCCTTCCACCGGAGTCCTCAGGCCGTACCCACACTTCGCTCCTCCAACCCCGTTTCCAAAGCCCCGTCGTCTTCTTTTCTCAGATTTATGGGCTGAAGCGAGAGCGGGTAGAGAAAAAGGAGCTCTGACGCATTTGTCCCACTCAAACAAGCAAAAGCCTTTGGAGGTTGAAGCATAGCATTATATCAGAGAACCCGTCATATTTGTTACTTCGAAACGCATTCTGAAACTTGCTTTCTGTTTTCGTGATAGATGGAAGGCAGAAGGCGACCTTTTTTGCGCGAATTCCAATTTATTTATTTCGTTGACGGAGAGCTTCATCCTTCTCGCCTTTCTTAAATAAATGCTACGATTTTATTGGAGTTACGTTAACTTCGTTAACTCGAGTTGACTTTGAATGCGTGATTGAACCTCTACTCTTCATGAATATCTCCGCAGTATCACCGTTCATAAAACGATGCAAATTGTTACACAAAGGTTTATTATTTTTCTATACAGGGTGTCCGCGAGTTGATGGTCCACCGTTTCTATCTCCGTTGTTTTGAGGGGTAGAAAACAACTTCAAGCTGTAGCCCCCCTTAATTTTGATTTATTATTATCAATAATGTTTTTTTGGAATCGACCAAAAAAAAATTTTTATCACCCCCTCAAAATTTGTTGGTTTACGTTTCAAGGTACGTGGAATCCAAAACGCTGCAAATTATTCCTCAAAGATTTATTATTTTCCTGTATAGATCACTCATCTGGAAAGATCACAGCTTCGCCATTGTCACTATTTATTTATTTTTTGTTTTTACCTACCAACCAGAGGTACCTACTACCTACCACACCATACTGCCTTCACATCTTCACAATCAAGTTTATTAGAAAGAACTAAACGCTTCACACTCGATTGGAAAAATAGAAAGCTTCATATGGAAATTTGATTACTGGTTACGCAGAAGGCAAAACTATATACAAATCGAAGAAATGAACAGCGATTACACTTTGAATAGCTAAAATTTCAACGGAGATTAGAGATCTTTGGTGATTCACACTCGTGATTCTGTTTTATCGAAGGAAAACCTTCAAGTACTCGTAGGGAGCGAACGGTTTGTCCTACAGAGCTCCGGGTGGTCTCAAAAATTTTTGAAAATTCTATACCTACTATTTTAAATTGGTGAAAAAACGATACCTTTATTTCGAGAGTTTTCGAGCTAGGGCACTTCAACCCTTAATTTTCACCCCTTAGAAGTGACTGACATCAACCAAAAGCTTCGCGGCACAACTAGACCCCAAATGGAGCCCATATACCAAATTTGAACCAAATCGGTCCAGTGTTGCTAAGAAAAGTGCCGCGTACGGCGTACGGCGGACGGCGTACAGCGGACGGACGGAAAATTTTTTATTCGATTATCGTATTCTACGTACCTTGAAACGTAAAACATCAAATTTTGAGGGGGGGTTAAAATTTTTTTTTTCTTGCTCGATTCCAAAGGCTTATTATTGAAAATGATAAACCAAAATTGGACAACGTGGGTTCTGAGGGTGCTGATTAGATTTTGACATCAGAAACAATGAACCTAACCTAGATATTTTCTACACCAATAAACCACGATATTTCATAATCACTTCATAATTATAATTATAGTAAAGTCCTTTAATCAGCTAATATTTTAGGTCCATAAACAGTGAAGCTAATAATAAATGCGTTCTTGCGTCTTGAAACTGAGTTCTTTGAAAATCAGGATATTGCAAGGTGTTGAACTCGTAGGATTGGAAACAAGTATTGATCCAGCCGACAGTCACAGCTCTATTCTCTGGTTGTTTGCATGCTAATACCAGTAAGTGGTTGCGTCCGTATAAGAGTCAGCTGTGGCAGCTGACACATTAATCAACGAAACCTCATCTCAGGGCCCCCGACTCAGACATGAATATTGATGTTTTTATGAAGAATCCCATCTGGACAATGATGGATGGGCGAAGCTCTCGGTCGAACGAGAGCAACGAATAGCAAGCTATGCCCTACTAACCTCGGCCCTCTATTTATGTGGGGTTGAAGTCGGGAAGCTCGTAACCTCCAGGTGAATCTCAATACCTACTTTTGTTTGATCTCCATTAATAATATCATTTATGTTTCTTAAGAAGCAGTGAATGCACATCAAAATTTTATGATTGAATTTCATCCAAGTTGATGTTCACTTGAGAACAACTTCTAAATGTCAAAATTGATTTTGATGGTAGCGCACTGTGTTAACTACCTTCCAGAAAAGACGATGTCGACATCAAAATCAATTTTCTCGTAAAAAAATCAAGGATTGTCAAGAGTGTTGACAATGTACAGAAAAAAAAACTGCCTAGAGAACCAGTTGCGACAAAACTGTCAACGGCGATGAAATAAAATATTACGTTCAGCAAGGCTTTATTGAACTGGGAACGAACGATAGAAAGAGAAGAGTTCATAATTTGGTATCCGGATAGATCTTGCCAATATTAGCCTCTTGTAATAATTACACTTCAGGCAGGGTGGAGAATGAGCGATCATAAAGAGTGACCGAGACAATGCGGAAGTATATACGAAATCATTATCCAGTGAGACTACAATCCAATTTTACAACGAATCATAGTGATTTAACCAGTTTAGACCACTTGGACGAGCAAATTCAGTGATCTATACACACCCATTCACTTGGATGAACAAGTGGAGAGAGAGGACATTCTAGTGTTTGATCACCCAACACCACAAAACGTGTGCTTTTATAAGCGTAATCTCACTCTTTCGTTTCCAACCCAATGGAGTCTTTTTGTGGCATAAATAACTTTTCCATTAGGTAAGTATTTATTGATATTATTGAGAAAAGAAAGTAAGAAAAAACTATTGTATTTGATTTCTTAGGCAGAAACACATGGGTACATACACATCCCTCTATGGTTTATTACAGATTACCACTTTTCCCAATGGGTTACCCATCTTTAACTCAGGAAATGTTCATGAAAATACTTATTTATGAAAATGTCAAAATTAGAATTTCATGGAAGCAATAGTATCATTATTTACTAACCGTAATGTGATTCCGTGAATCTAAGTACATATTTGTAGATCATTTATACACCTTCTTACTACACAATTATCGGTCGTTCAATTATTTATGTATCCTTCTGGAGCGTCAGGCCTCATCTATTATTAACCACCATAAATTGTGTTGTTTCTTTGAATTGAACTTAGTCCAAGCAATTTCCTCAAATATATCATCATTATAACTAAACCCAATATTAAAGAAACAGTATTAGACTTGAATACATTCGTTACATATTTGAGATCTAAGCGAAACATAAGTAAGACTTTTACGATTCTATCATTCATGTTCGGAGCAAGATTAACGGTGATAAAATCACTAACGGTACGTCGAGATAAATCCTCAAGCACCCCAAACTAAATTACGGAAAAATATACGCCCGGCTATGTGGAGCCAGGTGGTATTAAAGGCCGTTAGTTTGATGGTACCGTTCAAATCGTTATTCGAGTTGGGGGAGGTGGAATTAATGGTATCGGATAAAACCGTTGCGCACACAGTCTCAGTAACTGATGGCCGGCATACAGACAATTTCAGCGATAAGCAGGATAAACTAATGCTCAATATCCAGAGATATTTTGATAATCAATCCTTTTAATATCATCACGACGATCACGCTTCCTCCAATTTTAGATTATATTTTATATTGATCGGCCATGATATAGGTTCAATAACAAGGGGCTCCTTCTATCCATTTGAAAAATATTAGGTTCTAAAGAAGATGATCATACAATTTTGAATGCATACAGAGACGACGAGCCCGGGAAATCATTGGTTAGTAGAATAAACCTTCCAGCTGGCTTCACAAATAATTCAGCTTGTAGATTATTATAGTCAAATAAATACGTCTAGTGGGAGTCGTTCAGTTAGTATGTTCATACTGACCCATATATCCATGAGGTTTATTGCAGAAACTTAGCTCAGTTTCTCTTTTGGTTACTATACTTATGAAAACATGTGTACATAATTATACAATGTGACTGGTGATAAAAAATTCCAAACGCTAGGAGGTGATTACACATCTCAACTGCAACAAAAAACAATACTCTTGACCCATGTCTAATTCTCAAAAACATAAGAACAAAATTGAATTTTTTTTCCTCGATAAACGTGATTTTTCCTTGAAACTAACCAGATTTTCTCAACTAGTGGCCCGAGAGCAAATTCAAAAACAGAATAGAAAATCTCATTAAATTTCCTGAAGGAAACATGAAGATTCCCAGTGGGAATCTTGATAAGTTATGCTTTCTTAAGGGAATTTAATGAGCTTCTCAGTGGTTTTTTGAATTTGCTGTTGGACCAATAGTCGAAGAAATTTATTGTTAGTTTTCGGCGGAAAATAATTTTTTCCAACAAAAAAACACAATTTTCATTTGAGAATTGGAGATGGGTCAAGAGGAACTTTTTTTTTGCATTTGAGGTGCACAAGCACCTCCTAGCGTTTGACCATGTCATTACCAGTCACCCTGTGATACAATTTATATTTCGGTCTGTTTGTTTATCTTCGGACCGGAACCGATTGCAGCCTAGTGAATTAACCGATATTTATCGAATTTGATATGATTTATAGTACGTCCACCGTGCTTGGAACATTTTTGCAGAAATTTTAAACGGCTGGATCCAATTTAATGGAATTGTTTGCTCATTACCCTATTCAATAAAGGATCCCAATATTGGAATCGGTTTTTACCAGTACTTTTCCCGGGAAATCGTTTGGATATCAAACCACTCTACTACAATCCAGCAAGACTACAATTCCATGAGAATTCAATCTTGCGTGAGTACTATCTTCAGAAATTCCAATATCCAAGAAACTCCAAATCATAACTACCTGCGTAATAAGTCCAAATACCCGAGCCCTCACGTGAATGATTGAGCACTACTACTACATACTAGTTTCCAATATGATGATTTTATCTTCTTCGCAATCAAATCAACAGTTCCAAAAAATGTCCTCCTTCAATTTCCAAATTCTTTCTGGAGATACATGAATTACAAAATTAATGAAATTGATCATGTACATGATACTCTTCGTGAGGAAACTGGTCTATTCAACCAAATTTGAAACATTCCAATGTCCTCATAGGAGCGATCGGGCGGATCATTTGATTCCTTTGCTACTCGTCGATAACTCGTTTCTAGTTATCAACCGGTCTCCAATAAAAATCTGCCCTCTTGAAATCTATCGCGTCTCTCAGGTTACGTGAGGTTATTCAGTGGTGGAAGGCCACCAATAGACGCCGGAGCTGGACCTCACAGATCATTCTCGAATTACCGCTCCAATTGGCATCACATTCCCTATCGCCCCTCTTCGCCAATCCAGTGATTGACGGGCCGAAGACTGGATCACCTCACCCTCAGTAATCTTCCGTTGACAACTGTGAATCCCTTCAGCTCAAACCGAACAGGATACCGCAGAGAGGAAACCTTCAACTTGGAGCTATTTCAAGCTATAACCCTCATATTTATGACTCCTTTTCGATTCCTAGATCGTTTATAAAATATTACAACAATTTCCATCAACTTTCCCCAATTTAATGTTCCAATAATTCAAACGTTTAAAGCGAAAACCATTAAGTTGTTCTTAAATACTACTGTATCTAGAATCAACCCGAAACCTACCAGAATTAATTCCAATATGACTATCTACTACATGAAGTCTACTCCAGCTCCTGCAAAGCTTCGAGACACCGAAGAGCAGTCCGGGGGAATCTTCACTACCAATCACACACTCTATTGTACGTTGTTTATACCCTATCTTTGACTCTGAACTGAATCTGAAACGAATATGTCCATGAACCATGGTACAAAATTATTCACTGTTCACTGATGAGGGTTTTACACGATAGGGTTTTCTTTTAGCCATTCTCATTCGGGCAACTTTCTACCCTTAAATATCCATGTTCTGACTATTTCAAATCATTCCATTAGTGCGACTGTAGATTCTGGATAAATCTGGATCCCCGATTACTAATGGAAGGGAAGAAGCCGCAGCCGGATTACAACCCCGTGGACCGAGTTTCCCCCCGTACTAATCGAGATCGGTTCATTCCGTCATGGAATAAATATAAGATGGAAAAGCTGGGTTGAGGCCTACCCCAAGAGCAGGCGGATTGGAGAGTGGGATAGGAGAGTAACGGATCAATCACTTGATTCGACGTGAGCCTCCAAAGTGGGGTTTCCCAGCAAGGGATTCACTGCAGAGGGTTGGACAGTTTTGGTTATTTACATATCTGATCTTCGAATAAAACTATAGATCCACGAAAATTGAGCGTTTAACAGAAGGACCTGAAATCTTGATTCTCTACCATGTACCACAGATTAAAAGCGATCGCAATGGCTCTTATTGTTTACTGTGAAATGAACTCATTCTTATATTTAAAAATTATTCAGAGGCACACTTCTGATGCAGTTTAGTTAAATACCCACAATGCCCACAATGACGTTGAAAAAAATAGCCAAGAAATGTTCGATGGCGTCTTATATCAATTTGTTCCCCAAATAGCCCTTCTCCATGTTTGAGATATGAGAGAAGCTGAGGAATAGGGCTACTGAAATCATGGCCCGTCATCCGCCACACCCGTTATCCTAGTAATTCGTTATGAAATCAAGGTAAGCGGCACCCCAGGTGTGGCCCGTCGCCCATCACTCAGTTCGGGAAAAGGGTAACGATACGTCATTCTAAAACCGTCCCAGGGGTCGACCCACGTGTGAATCCACGTGAACGTCCGATTCCCACTTCCAGTTGTCCCTTCACTCCATGCTGTATCGCCGTCAAATCTGTGACATAAGTGGCCGACTAAAAATACAACAGTCAACAAACATAATAATTATTCACAGATACCTTTGTTCTATTATGTTGTAGTATTACATAATATACCACAGAATATAACGAAAAAAGAGAAAATTAATCATTTTCATTCCCATACTATGTGTGGATACAGTGTATTTAGGAATGTGTGCATACACCAAAGCAATTCATTTGTTTTCCTTCCCAATTATTTATTTTGTGACGTAATGTAGTTTTTACTATTTAAAAAATTTCAAGAAAGACGTATGAGTAGGTACTCAAGTTTTGTTCTAAATCCATTTTATTCCTCAAAAATGTCAATGGGGAATGTTCGTGTTAATTAATCTTGAATTTTTCGAAAAAAGCTGATCAAATAACAGGGAGCTTTCCAATAAGATGGGATATTATGATAGGTTGGAAATTAACGGAAGTGGGTGAAACAAGAAGGAGCAAGCTCATTTAAATCAATTCTAAAGAATCAATTAACCAGAAAAAGGGTGAAAATGCGTGTTTTTTAAATGTTTTTAGTGGACATTGCCGACGTAAGCAATGTACGTAAGCCGACGTACACAGGGTGACAAAAAAGAAGCAAAAAATCCAAATTAGTGCTATGGTGCTTCGTGGTTTTTAAAGTATATAGGATCAGCCATTCATTTCCGTTATTTTTGATCCTAGAGAACGATCCAAACCGTGAACTTCCATAATAATTTATTGTTCACGAGGAAATCAAATATCAAATTTTCGCGTATTTCGCATGCGCATAAATGCGCAATTCGGCCATGAGATTTCATTGGTCTCCATTGCTTATATACGTTATGCCATCCGTTTTGTAACCTGACTTGATTTCGAAGTGAATAAGGCGCGAAAATGTGACATTCGAATTCCTCGTGAAAAAATGACGGGAATGTTTATCGTTTTTTTCTAGGAGCAAAAATAACGGAAAGAAATGGATGATCCTATAAATTTTAAACAACTTTCATGGTCTAGTTAGTCAGAAAATTTATAAGATATTAATTTCGAAGCTGGAGTTATTAATACATTTTCAGGTCATACTTTTTGTTTTAGAGTCTGGAGGACCAAAATTTGGTTTATTAGGTACAAGAATACAAAATTTCTCTACCAATGGTTGTGAAAAAGAAAAACTGTTCAAGAGTAGAAACGTTTTAAATTTCAACTCCAGTTTTTCTGGTTAATCGGCCATAAAAATCCGAGTGTTTCCGTTTCCTTGGGTAGCCTGTAAGGGAGAAGAGACTGTTCCGGATAGTTAAAGGGGGTGAAGAAGAGAGGGTGCATATTGATTTTCCAAAAGCTTTTAATGGACTTTAAGATCATTAGGAAAATGGGTAAGGACCATTTGAGCAGGCCGTTCTGAGTGCCCCTTGTGTACCTAACGGCTGCCATTAGGGTGTCAAGTTCAGAAACTCACCAATCACTGCTGGTCGGGCATTTTCTGGGGGAAATTCGAATCAATCCAGCTGGACGGTTGACCCTAATTCATTTGTTACAATAATAGACCCACTCAAAATTTGTGGGATGAAGAAGCGTAGTATTTGTTATCACAATTTTGTTTTTCTAGCTTGCACCTCCAGAAATTCTGAATAATTCGAACTCAATAATTTTACAATATATTTAAAGAATAAAAAAATTATCACCCTGTTTGATGGACTTACTCTATTTTATTGAACGGGAATGTTAAATAAAACCAACGTTTTGATCAACGTTTGAACTAAAATTGAAGGTCGATGGCGCAATAAGTAGACTATCACTCCTATCAGTATGTTGTCCTATTCGTTCGCTCTCACTGCCATAGGAAAGCAAATCTCGTAGAGTGGATTTTCTAGAAGCTTACTCTTAGAAGTTTAATTGGTGGAAGGTAGGCCTGGTAATTGCGGGACCTCGCCCACGATAAAGACTTCTTAGACTCTAATTTCAGGAAGCCAGCTGGTGCCTTGGACAACAATCTAATTGAGTCGAGCCAGCTTTACTCTTATTACTTGCAGTGAATTCACTTCAACCTTTGTCCTTCTCCCTTCACTTCTCGTTAAGACCCGATTTCAATTAGGAGTCACGTTTGAAGTGGAAGAGTAATTCCGACTTAGAAGTACAGGTTGCACCTATCCTTTTCAACCTCAGTTTTCAGTGAATTATTGGAAAATTAGTCGAGCTATCAATATTTCAACCCATTATTTTATGTTCCTTAGCTTCAACAAACATTATTTTTTTTACTTTATCAGAATTTGGGAATTCATGCCGTAGGTACCTATTTGTGTTTTTTAAAACCCAAAGTAGCTTTTCAACAAATGTTTCCCCAAAAAAAAAACTCATAGCACACGTTCACTAGTTTATGTTTATTATTTTCAATACTGAACCTGTGGAATCTAGCAAGAAACAAATTTTTAAATTTCTTGATGGTTAACGTTTCAAGGGACGCAGAATCCGAAAATTGAAAAAAAGTTAGTCCAGCGTACGCCGTTTGCGGCACTTTTCATAGTTACTATAGATAAATTTTGGTGAAATTTCTTGTGCCGCGAAGCATTTGGTTTGTGCCAGCCACTTTCAAGGAGAAGATGGGTTGTAATTTGAGGAGAAGAAAATAGGAGTTGTAATGTAACGTAAACGCCCTAGCTCAAAAACTTTTGCTATAATATTTTTCGTCAATTTCGATAGGTAATGTTATTGATGAACACTTTTGAATTAAAATCGAATTGAATTTTTTAATTGAATGAGACTACCCAGAGCTCTGTACAACAAACTTGACTTGAGGGTTGGACATAATAAATGTTGGAATTAGACAAATAAAAGTTGGAATAAGAGAAAAACGAGTTTGAATCGCAAAAGATTGTTCACTGACTGGAATAGGTCGTTAAAATTTCGACGGGTGATCTACACATTAAAATAATCAATCATTGGGCAATTATTTGCAATGTTTTTTGGATATCTTTTGTTAATAGACAGAAAGTCTTAAATTTGTATATTGATGAAAGAATAGACGTTGTCATACGTGGTCCAAGGGCAAAAGTAAGGACCTCTGAAGTATGAAATCACCTAGCTGTTCGGAGCAGAATTTAAGTGAAATTAATTTACCATACATGGTGGTTCTTAATTTTATTTCCTTCCAAGTCATCGTCCATGAGAGTGGTCTGGTGAGTTTTTTCGATCTCGGAGTCTTATGAAATAATTGTGAAACATTCTACTCGTACTTTGTACTACACAGATTTGTAGAGTGACCCGGGATGAAATTATGCTCGCGACGGGGTTATAGAAGAAATGAAAGTTCGAGTAGTACCTACTTACTTGCATACAAGTGCCAACCACAACACTAGCATTTGAACCATACTTAGGTGAAAGTATAAGTGACTGTTTGTGATACCTGAAGGTTGAAAAAGTGTTTGAAGCGCCTCTAAAACTGGTAGGTAATTCCCCATCCTTTTCCCCTAAAGGAGTTCGAACGGTCCCTGAAAGAGAACCGTATGGTAAATAGGGCCCTCCCGCCCTTCACGGGTCCTTGGGCTCGGGGTCGTCTCCATCGCACCTTCCGCTTTGAATAGCTCGAGAGGCTTATCCTGGATCAGGGACCGGTCAGGATGAATGATGCAGGCGCGCCCTTACGATCTGAAGCCTTTGCCTCTCGGTGCTTCAACCTCCTTTTATAAGCATGAAATTTTAAAAATTTCCGCCGCCCCCGAGAGACTTTGCCTACATTGTACTTTATTTGTGGTCGTACGGAAGGTTGAGGTTGGAATTGAATGTGAATTTATTGCAACACACAATCCCTTCAGCGGGCAAAACCCCGGTTGTTGGTGACCGTACTTACTGTTTTCATCTACAACTCATAGGTTGGGTGTTGCTCCGCCAGCAAACGAACACAATACACCATCTGAGCTATTTAATTTCGCGTTTGTTTGTGTGAAGCAAAACTCTGTTATTGATCAGAGCCATTCGAGGGGTATGGTACAATTTTTAGGAAATGCTACAATTATGCAATCTGCGGATTACTCCCTTAACAAAACAGGGCAAGTGGGTAAAATTAGTTTAGAAACCTTTGAGGAACCCGATTCATACGAGCTCAGCAAGCCTGGGCTATACTCGCCTCCAAGACGTGTGTCCTTTGTTGGCCGTTGGGCCAATTTTTATTGAATATCAATTTGGCAATAGAAGCGGGTTTTTTTTCGACTGTAATACTTCTAGAAGGACCAATTTTTAGAGAAGTTTGAGCTAAGATGGCGTTTTAATTCTTGATGGTTTATTCTTTGAGGAAGTTCTACTCTGATTTCGAATTACCATTATAACACCAATAAAGGTGACAGACATCGAATGGACGAGGAGATTTTCCCTCAATGTGTGACAAAAAAGTTCAAATTAATGTCATTTTATAGGGATTTTCAAGTGAAATAGGAATATGAATTTTTGCGCAATGCTGCATGTGCCAAAAGGTCTAAAACGCAAAACTCGAGTGAAAATTTTGATTTTGAAGAACTTTTTTTTTCGTCCTTGAAAAGTGAAAACAAAGCTTCCGCTACCTTGGTAGACTCGGAAGCAATAATCAACATACTCGCGAACAACTTAACCGTGTTGCTGTCGCATGGTAAAACCAACAATGTAGATAATGTGCATCGTGGAAATCTAGTTCCACATCGGGGAATTCAACAGTGTTCAATAATACTTTTAAAATCAAGAATTTTTATACAAACCAATTCTGTAAGACCATATTCTACTGTGTGACATGGAATACTTTCTATTTTGTTGTTCGCTTGATTTGAGTCTTCACTTCATGAAAAAATATAGCTGTATGTGTATAAAAACGCTGCAAATCATTGCTCAAAGGTTTATTATTTTCTGTATAGATCACCCTTCTGTATAGATCACTGGTTCTCCATCAATAGCACCTACCACCATCTGTATTCTCCCTTGACCTTCCCTCTCAAATTTCAGTTTCCTGCGTTCAATAGGATTGAAAATGGCTTCGGAGCTCACTCAGCTGATCAGTAATCTGAAGAGTGAAGGAGATCTCCTCGAATGCTGGAGACGCCTGGAAGAGCAGTTCCATTCAATAGGAGTAAAAATGGTTTTGGAGCTCACTCAGCTGATCAGTGATCTGAAGAGTGAAGAAGATCTCCTCGAATGCTGGAGACGCCTGGAAGAGCACTTCCATTCAATAGGAGTAAAAATGGCTTCGGAGCTCACTCAGCTGATCAGTAATCTGAAGAGTGAAGGAGATCTCCTCGAATGCTGGAGACGCCTGGAAGAGCAGTTCCATTCAATAGGAGTAAAAATGGTTTTGGAGCTCACTCAGCTGATCAGTGATCTGAAGAGTGAAGAAGATCTCCTCGAATGCTGGAGACGCCTGGAAGAGCACTTCCATTCAATAGGAGTAAAAAAGGCTCTGGAGCTCACTCAGCTGATCAGTGATCTGAAGAGTGAAGAAGATCTCCTCGATTGCTGGAGACGCCTGGAAGAGCACTTCCATTCAATAGGAATGAAAATGGCTTCGGAGCTCACTGAGCTGATCGGTGATCTGAAGAGTGAAGAAGCCTTTGAGCAATGATTTGCAGCGTTTTTTACCCACCAACATTTTTTTTACCTACCAACTTTTTTTTACCTACCAGCTAGGTACTACCTACCACACCATACTGCTTCACACCTTCACAATCAAGTTTATTAGAAAGAACTAAACGCTTCACACTCGATTGGAAAAATAGAAAGCTTCGTATGGAAATTTGATTACTGGTTACGCAGGAGGCAAAACTGTATACAAATCGAAGAAATGAACAGCGATCGCATTTTAGTCCGATAAAATTTGAATGGAGATTAGACCTCTTTTGCGATTCACACTCATGATTCTGTTTTATCGAAGGAAAACCTTCAAGTACTCGTAGGGACCGAACGGTTTGTCCTACAGAGCTCCGGGTGGTCTCAAAAATTTTTAAAAATTCAATACTATTTAAAATTGGTGAAAAAACGATACCTTTATTTCGAGAGTTTTCGAGCTAGGGCACTCTTGAAAATTTCAACCCTTAATTTTCACCCCTTAGAAGTGACCTACATCAACCAAAAGCTTCGCGGCACAACTAGACCCCAAATGGAGCCCATATACCAAATTTGAACCAAATCGGTCCAGTGTTGCTAAGAAAAGTGCCGCGTACGGCGGACGGACGGAAATTTTTTTATTCGATTTTCGTATTCTACGTACCTTGAAACGTAAAACATCAAATTTTGAGGGGGGGTTAAAATTTTTTTTTTCTTGCTCGATTCCAAAGGCTTATTATTGAAAATAATAAACCAACAGTAGATTGAACATAATTTACATCAAGAGCCTTTTAGTAAAATGAGGAGACCATGCATCCATACAACGAATGTTCAGTCTTTTTCACTAATTTCACACAGGTATCTTCAAGAAAATGATGTTTTAATTACGTACCAAGTCCTACAAGAGTTAAAATCACAAATGAGTATCGAGAAAGTGCAATAAATTAAAATTAACTTTGGCTTGAGGAAACCTGAAAAAGTCCAAAGATACTCGTAGTAATGTACGGAGATCAAAAATTTGAACATTTACGCCACACCATAGGCATACTTGGTGGCAGACTGACACTTTAGAGTGGCGTTCATAACGTAACGGGTATTGCTGATTATCTCTCTTGGAATGCTCTACACCCATGTGAAAGACATTAAGGTACCCCCATTAGAAGGCACAGTAGCTCATATTATTAGTTCCTTTAGAATACCTAGTTTTCATTGAAAATTGATAGTAATTTTACTGGTTAAAAGTAAGTTTTCTCTTCCTACTCCCCATCAATAGGGACATCTTCTAAAATAAAGCTGCATCACTAAAATTATGTTTGCTCTTAGAAGTTCACTAATCGATAATCTCAGGCGTGATGGATTTTTCAGTATCGGATGAGATCTCTCTATCAAACCAAGGATATTCAAAGAAAGGTTACCAGCAAAATGAAAATAACTGTTATGTACAAGTTTGAAGTACCTCTTCCATATGACCATAAGTATACAATTTTAGTAAGAGTCTATTGTGATTGAGTTGATGTTAAAATGCGAAGGTACCTACTTATTCCAAGGCAAACAACATCAAACTATTTATCTCAACAGCTTCGACAACCCCTGAGAGAAGGTACACAGATTGAAACTCCCACCTCTCAGACCCCGCTCATCTCACTAAGATCTTATCACCTACCTACTTGTACAAGTCAAAGGATCCCTTCCTAACCCAGAGCGCCGCTCTTCGGTAACTTGTGTTAACGCTCTGCTAAATAATAGATAATGGGGTTAGAGGTTTCGACGTGAAGTAATCTTCAGAGCTCGAGACTGAGTGATTTCCCTTGTGCTGCGGTACCCCCTCTACACTCCTACCGTCCACCCTTCTCAATCCACCTCTCAATCATCCAGGCCTTGTGGTTCCCGTTCCCTTTCAGTGTCCCAACTTAGAATCCCGATCCCATATATTTTCAACGAACAACAAAGTTGCATTTACTCGTACCACCGTTCAAAATGCATCATAATGTAGATACATAATATTTATATAAGCAGTTGGGAACATCTTTTTTCATATTTCTTGTATCACCATAGTCTCCATAGTGAAGAAATCATCGTCTGAAAGTAGGAAGATCTATATATCTTGATAACATTCAAGTTAATATAAATACACCTCTGGTTTTTTTCCTCTCTTGACAC
The DNA here is from genome assembly GCA_009739505.2 of Apolygus lucorum. Classification (NCBI taxonomy): domain Eukaryota; kingdom Metazoa; phylum Arthropoda; class Insecta; order Hemiptera; family Miridae; genus Apolygus; species Apolygus lucorum. The sequence continues at coordinate 62,431,127 of CM019177.2, forward strand.
TGAAAAATTCGAGTAACGAATTACTTTTCTCCAAACAATTGTGCATAAAAATGTATTTATAATATTAAACACTTCTCGGAAAAAAATTATTAAAAATTTGAATTTGAATTAGGGAAAAACGAGGTGTGAAATTTTAAACCCTATAATGAAGGAAATCATTAATTTTGAAAGCTACACTTTCGTTTGGTGCCTAATGTATGCATGTGTTTTGGGTTCCATTTTATTGATGTTTTCACCACCTTCAAGAATTAATGAACACCCTGTAATTTACAAGGCCTGTTTACATAGTTGCAACGTTTTGGTTTATTATTTTCAATAATAAGCCTTTGGAATCGAGCAAGAAAAAAATTTTTAACCCCCCCTCAAAATTTGATGTTTTACGTTTCAAGGTACGTAGAATACGAAAATCGAATAAAAAATTTCCGTCCGTCCGCCGTACGCGGCACTTTTCTTAGCAACACTGGACCGATTTGGTTCAAATTTGGTATATGGGCTCCATTTGGGGTCTAGTTGTGCCGCGAAGCCTTTGGTTGATGTAGGTCACTTCTAAGGGGTGAAAATTAAGGGTTGAAATTTTCAAGAGTGCCCTAGCTCGAAAACTCTCGAAATAAAGGTATCGTTTTTTCACCAATTTTAAATAGTATTGAATTTTTTAAATTTTTTGAGACCACCCGGAGCTCTGTAGGACAAACCGTTCGGTCCCTACGAGTACTTGAAGGTTTTCCTTCGATAAAACAGAATCATGAGTGTGAATCGCAAAAGAGGTCTAATCTCCATTCAAATTTTATCTGATTAAAATGCGATCGCTGTTCATTTCTTCGATTTGTATACAGTTTTGCCTTCTGCGTAACCAGTAATCAAATTTCCATATGAAGCTTTCTATTTTTCGAATCGAGTGTGAAGCGTTTATTTATTTATTTTTTTTTATTAAGTAGTTAACTTTATTGTATAAATTATTACATTACAGTTAGGAACATATATAGTAATAACACATAATAGTTTACACTATGCATGGTACATGAAGTAGGGTGCTATCCATTGATAGTCCTACGTAAAGTTAGTCAGGGCGGAGGTCTGAGTGATGCTTCCTTTTCAGGCGTCGAAGAGTCCTTGGAGGAGGAAGGTTTTCAGTGAAGCTCGAGATTATCGAATTAGGGTGGTCTGACATCGAAGCATAGAATAGAGTTTAGTTCTTTCTAATAAACTTGATTGTGAAGGTGTGAAGCCAGTATAGTGTGGTAGGTAGTACCTAGCTGGTAGGTAAAAAAAAGTTGGTAGGTAAAAAAAATGTTGGTGGGTAAAAAACGCTGCAAATCATTGCTCAAAGGCTTCTTCACTCTTCAGATCACTGATCAGCTGAGAGCTCCGAAGCCATTTTCAATCCTATTGAATGGAAGTGCTCTTCCAGGCGTCTCCAGCATTCGAGAAGATCTTCTTCACTCCTTAGATCACTGATCAGCTGAGTGAGCTCCAAAGCCATTTTCAGTCCTATTCAATGGAAGTGCTCTTCCAGGCGTCTCCAGCATTCGAGGAGATCTTCTTCACTCCTCAGATCACTGATCAGCTGAGTGAGCTCCGAAGCCATTGCTCAAAGCAAACCAAAAATTTTATGTTTTGCGTTTCAAGGTACATACAATTCGAAAAATAGAGGGAAGGTCAAGGGAAAATACAGATGGTGGTAGGTGCTATTGATGGAGAACCAGCGATCTATACAGAAGGGTGATCTATACAGAAAATAATAAGCCTTTGAGCAATGATTTGCAGCGTTTTTTACTTAATTTCATAGTTGTTTAATTCTTGAAAGTTAGATTGTACGACTCAAACCGAGCAAAAAGTGTCTCTTAGAATTTTTTTTCAGACGATTCATTTCCAAGTTATTTTATTTACAAAATTGTTTTCGTGTTTTCGACCTTACACAGTAAAATTGTCCATCATAACTTCTTTGATAATGATTCAAAAATCAAATTTGACGGGACCAATGAAAATTTCCTATCTTTCAATTGGAAGTGTGGATGTTTTAGGCGGATTTAATAGGGGCAGGATCAACTCGAAAACTGAACTTGGTCAAATTTAGGAAATCGCTAGTTTTTATAACATACCTACTCTTAAGCTAGATTATTCTGCATGTTAATTTTTGCCTGAAAGCCTAAAACATGCACCAAAATCTCAGCATTCCAACTGTCTAGTCAATTTTATTCCTAAAGTGGGACTTACCTTGGCATTTTTCTTTGGAGTTTTTCACATGTTTTGTTCAGTTTGTTGTATAAATATCTACATAAGATTTGGTAATCGGAGATAATCCTTATAAATGTTTACATACATTTCTCGTAACTAGTTATTAGGTCTGATCTACCCATTTCTTGGTGGTTAGTTTGAGTTTCAAGAATGCGTGGGATCCTTAGTTATAAAATAACTGCTCTCCAAGCCGAACCACCTTGATAACTTGATAGATAAAGGCCAACTCGGTAAAGTGTCTTAGTGTTCCACTAATCTCCGGCGTAATTAATGTTGAAGGTAGGCCTTCTTAGGACTCAGCGAGTGGAAGATACTTTTTGATGATAAATGGGTGTTCTTGTTGAGTAACAGGAGGCCCGAATACCAACCATGACTATCCATGGGATTAAATGAGGGTGAGCTATCAACTGGGTGACAAACGATCGTTGACAACGATGCCGTTTTCGAATGTCCCTTGGACCTCAGCTATATGTGTCGATCTTAATTTATACGGGGTCATAAATTCCGTCCACGTATAACGGACGAGCCTCCTATCGAATTAAACTCCTCGTGAACAGTTTTGTGCTGTTCCTGTTTACGTTTCAGAGAATAACAGATGAATTCGTTTCATGATTGGATTAACACTTTTAATGTTATTTTCAGCCAGAGATTACAGAAGGAGCCACTCTATGGATCAACTTGTTGAATAATATCTACGTGGAATAACTTCTCCAACACACCATGAAGCACAAATCAACTAGTTCAACAACTGCATCAACTCGGACAGCAAATATGGTCAACTGGGATGAAATGCTAATCATGAATAGCTGAGTAACAATGAAGCTTTTGAGCCAGTTTTAGATAGTCATAATTCAACATTTCAAACAAGCCAATTTGAAGAAAAATCAACAACTCACCAAAAAAAATGTCATCAATTTTCCATCTGATGTTGTTTTCTACCTAGGAAGATTATAGATTCTATATTTCATAAAGATTATAGGAAGTAATCTACGCGTTAAACCCATTTGTGTATAGTCCAGTAATTCTGACTTTTATCGACTCTCATATTATCGCTTAGGTATTTATCAAGGATTTATGAGCTGCGTTTGGAAAACCAGGTGCTAATAGAGGTATAATTAGAAAGTCCCTTGCGTTAAATCGGATTGCAGCTAATTACCATCAGGGAGGGTCAAATTGGCGGATTTATCGCGGATATCCCACCACGCTAAATTGATTTTAATTAGGAAAATTCATTATAAAGCGATTTTATTGCCGGGCAATAAATACCTGCGGTTTTATGCGGGAGTCCAAGTGCTTCTAACCCGGGTAAATGCGAATCCCCAATAAGCGAGATGTCATTAATAAACCGACAAGGGGAAATTAGTGAGCTGGGCGCACGAACACCCAATTCATGAGCATCCCATTGCTAATGTCCCGACTCACCATTATACCGACCTACGCTGAACGGTGTTGAGGGTGGACGACTGAACCTTGTGATTCGGTATGTCAACATTTCGGTGCACTCAACAACTCCAAAAATAAAAGCTTTAACCTAATAGCCCAACGGAAAAGTATGCAGTCAGGCTTCCTATTAAATTCAAACCCCTCGATTTGCGTATTTGGAAACAAAGGGGTTAGGGTAACAAATAATCTAATTCCATGCAATCACTTCCACAGTATTTCTGTGCATATAACCAACCTAATACTTGGATCCAAATATTGGAAGTTGGAAACATTGGGTCCTAAGCATTAACCCATTAGGTTCATGTATTTTATGTTTTGATGCAACACTTCCTTTGTAAAATCTCTGTATGCATGGTTGAGGTCAAAAAATTTGGGTCGTCCAAAATCAGAAATTTTCTGACTAATTTTGGTTCCATGTCCTTTGGTTTACGATAGTTAATTCCTAGTAATGAACAAAACTATACAATTTTGTGGCCAATTCAATTTCCAAGAATTGTGCAAATTAACCCCTCACTGTTCCCAAGAAATTTCATAGTCATCAAACCAACTAAAGCACGTGAAAATTCGATTTTTCTGATATTGTTCTGACGATCTATTTGCCAGATTTTGCTCAAATGTGGATAATAGTTTGGGATTTGTTCCCAGCTGGTTGTTTATTGATTTTATCTAACATTATGAGCGTCGGTGCATGAAGAAAATTAACATCAACGTAAATGGAAACAACACCCTGGCAGTGTTGATGTTTGTGACCTCGGAGAACTTTCAACTGTTCTATAACCATAAGTTGCCTACTTCAATTATCTATTTTCTTCTACAAATTGTAAGGAACTCCCCTGATACTGCCCATCCTACTTGGAAGGAGCAGGCAGACCCATTACTTTGTCATTAATAAGATGTTTAACACCGCAAGAGTAAACGATTCGCACCGAGGATGAAATGACAATTTTCAACTTCAACATGTTATTCTTACATAATTTGACTACCTATTGACGAGTTTTGATCAGAAGAACTTGGATTTGTATTGTTTTTAGGTATCCCTTGAAAAAATTCATGAGGCCCGGATAAAGCACCTCTTATTCTCATTTTTATTCAGTATTTTTACTTCCGGGACTAATCCGATTCGTTTCTCTGCAAAAACATCAGAATACATTCGAACGCTATTCTCTCGTTTTTGTGTGAAAAGAGCAAACGGATGATTTCAAGAGCGGCGCCATTGTTGGAACATTTCACGCTCCATCGTCGAAGCAAACTTTGTTTGGGATGAAACAAGGGAAGTAAATAATAATTAACCTTCGACAGGATATCGAGGGGCATGTACTCTCCTTTTTACACGGTCCGTCAGAACAAAGGGGGTTGTCAGTAGCATTGTCGAGGTGCCTCATTTGAATCGTGATTATAGATTTCCAGGTAACATTATGCTTTTATGCAGAGCAAACACGGAATAACATCCACTTGTAGTTACTTCCTTAGTAACTCTTTCACTGTCACAACCTGAGTAAGGTTTACAGGACTCACCAACCTCAACCCATCTCTATATTGTGTTATAAATATATAGTGTATAAATATATAAGTATAAATATATACTATATTGTGTTATAAATATATGCTAAATACGTAGTATTGGCACCTCAGTTAGTTATTTACACACTTCAACTATGATGTAATTCTTTTGGTTTATTTATTTTCAATAACAAGCTTTTGGAATTGAGCAAGAAAAAAACAAAACATTTCAACCCCCCGAATTCGAATCCGAAAATCGAATGAAAAATTTTCCGTCCGTCCGCCGTACGCCGTACGCGGCACTTTTCTACGCAACACTGGACCGATTTGGTTCAAATTTGGTATATGGGCTCCATTTGGGGTCTAGTTATGCCGCGAAGCTTTTGCTTGATGTCAGTCGCTTCTAAGGGGTGAAAATTGAGGGTTGAAATTTTCAAGAGTGTCCTAGCTAGAAACTCTTGAAATAAAGGTATCGTTTTTTCACCAATTTTAAATAGTAGGTATTGAATTTTTAAAAATTTTTGAGACCACCCGGAGCTTTGCAGGACAAACCGTTCGCTCCCAACGAGGGCTTTACTTCGATAAAACAGAATCACCAGTGTGGATCACAAAAGAGGTCTAATCTCCCTTTCAAATTTTCTCTGACTAAAATGCGATCGCTGTTCGTTTCTTCGATTGTATCCAGTTTTACTTTCTGGGCAACCAGTAATCAAATTTCCTTATGAAGCTCCCTATTTCTCGAATCGGTTGTGAACAATCATAATTTCAATCTCCAAAGTAACACCAACCACTAACCCCCAATTTTGATTAAATTCCTACAGAACAAATTAATCCCTTAAAATCCTATCAAAATTGGGAGGTAACTGTAGAAGTTATAATCATTAAAGATTCCTAAAAAATTCATCGAATTTCGATGAAAACTGTGCAAGTTATGGTTGTTTCAAGAATTTCACGTTTGAACAAGCGGTGTGGCTACTATTGATCTTATAGTGTCTCTGATTATAAGATAATGTGGATTATTCAGGTTCTTCAGTTACTTAGAGGCCAAAAATATGAATGAATTGGAAGAAGGTGGTAAAGACACTAACATACTGGACAACGAATGGAAGTTGTTTCAAAGATGCCTCGAACGTCCTTTTCTTTTGAAAAACCTTTTCAAAATGTTTTGAGGAGACTGTTACACTGTTTTGAAAACTGAATGGTGCCCCACACGAAAAAAAAGTCTGCCAAGTGTGTGGCACATTGCTTTTCAGAAACATGATTGGATATAAGCCATTAGGAGGTCACCAGAACTACCAACTAACCAACCATAATTGAGATAAGATCGGACAATTGGGTATTGAGAAAATCATGTTTAAACGGATCATAATTACGGTCAAATAATTAGGTAGGTACCTGGTAGATTAAATTTATATGGGCTATACAAGACAACCCACGCCATCCTTGAACATCTCATTGAAATAGAAAAAAGTGGTGGTAATTATGAGTACAAGAAATTTTTTTAAGCTCGCACATGTGCGGAAGCTGGTATCAGGCCGAGGGCCAGTACCTACCACTACAGTTCAAATTTGGTAATCTGATGACGATTTCACTTAAAGGGAAGTATCCAGAGTCTCAGTCATACAATCCCTGAAAATCCTGTGATTAAAGAAGGTTTTGTCTTGGCGCACGCGCAGAGGATACCAATGATCCTATCACAATTAATTAGATAGGGGACCACCCCTATACCTCAACTCGCACAATCCCTGCAAATTGCATTAATTTCGGGCTAAAAATTGTTACAAAGAGTTTCAAGTTTTTGCGTGCGCAGAAATTACCTACCAGTCGACCACAATGAATTTCATGAAATTCGGATAGAAAATTACTGTAGAAGTTATGACTGTTACAAGAGTTGTACATTTGCGCATCCCCAGCGACTGCTATCAATCCGGGATCGATAAATTTGATAAGGGGCTGTTCACTCTCCAACCTTCACAATCGCCGAATATTCCTTCAACATTGGACAATAAATTTGTATAGTTTTCCCCGTTACAAGGATTTACTTACATATAGACAGACAGACACAAAACCGAAATTGTTCAGGCATATCACTGAATTTCATGCCTTGTTACCACTACTCTACGTATAACTTTATTAGTGGGTCATCATAAGAGTATTTTCTGTTTAGAAATGTAATTTCGATTGATATTAAGGATGCAGAAACGCACATTCCAAAGATGTACACACATTACTGCACAACGGTTCATCAACTAATAATTTATGAAAACTTACGTAGGAAACCGACAAAGAGATCAATTTACAAATAAAAATGTAGCTTGATAAAGGCGGTCAATGACGTCACATTAAATCCTACCTATAGGAATACCAGGTAGTTAGTTATCTTTACAGTGAAACCGCATAAATATACATTACCTAACCGGTAACCATTATCTGCGTGATGGAATCCATACGTGAGCATCCTGTTATCCATCATTTCGATCAATTCAATCAAGCTAAGTTAGATAGGTACTTATGTGTGAATTGTTAATATCAAATGAGAGAAGTTGTGAGAAAAGATTCGCACAAGTGAATGACTTAGCATTACTGTTTCTTGCGGACGATCGACCGTCATTTTGTCGAAAACACGGACTTGAAAAACCTTCAAGTATCCCTTCGCCGTAGAAAACTTATTCCCATTTAAAGGCTCTAAACTATAAAAGAAACTGAGTCCAACGCAGTAATCAAAGTTACTATAAACGTTGATGTAGATAGGGAATATTGAAAAATTCAGGTACCTACCTGAAGTTCACGTGAGAAATCCTCAGTTCTTTCTTCATGGTGAGCACACAAATTCAAATTTCCGCAAGAAGGCACCAAATTGTAACATTATTGTTATCATAAGTCCCTTAATAAATAATTAGGTTGGTATTCACCGTAGGTAATGTGGGAGCTATTCGAAAGTCCTTTCTTCAACTCGGTAAGCACTCGAATTCGTTTATCTTTCGTTCACCCACCTTCCGTTGCAACAATGACCTAAATATTGAGAGAAACCTGGAGAATAAAACACAGAAAATCCGAAAAATGGTACCGGAACCGCAAGTCTGTTGAGAGGTCTGCGGGCAGAACATGCGACTTTAGCAGCTTCGACCTCCCAGCTGTTTCTTTCGCATCTCTCCTCTGCGTATTAAATACACAGAGGAGAGATGCGAAAGAAACAGCTGGGAGGGAAGAAGAAATTTTCTTCTTCTTCTTCTGCGCCTTTTCCTTCAGTTAGACTAGAAGATCTCTGTTCTAAACAGATAGGAACTACTTTGGAAGCTACTAACCAATGCATAATCAAATATCCTCTGCGGTGAGTAAAAAAAGGATCTCCGTCACTAAAAACCCCTTCTTTTAAAAATTGGCTGTTTGAAATTTGTCAAAGTTGCGAAAATGTTGATTAATTTAGTCAATGGCTTGTAACCAATTCAGGAAAATAGTTTGAATTTATCGAATTTCAGCTGTTTCTTTTGTTTCTCTCCCATGTGCATCTCTTTTCTGTGTTTCTCTTGAATGAAAAATTGAACTTGGATGAAACATTAACTAATTCTCAATCAAAAGTCCTCCACAGTGAGCGGGAAAATGAATCTCTGCTACTTCAAAAACCCCGTATTTTAAAAACGGTTCCCGTAAAAATTTGTGTGAATTTTAACTCCGTTATTTGATGGTAGCTAACAATTTACTTGCAAGAACTAATAATTTAATTATATTATATTTCCATCGGCGGAAATTACCCAAATTTGACGAATTTTAATGCAAGAATGGGCCTAATAGTTGATCGACAACAAAACTGCAAAAGTGGATAATTGAATGTGATATTAATGACGTCGTGTACGCCTCGTGACAAGGTCAAGAACCCATCACTTCTTTTCTTCCTTCCGTATAAGTGTTTGAATTGGGTAGTTGGAGTTTGGAATGTTAAAAATGTTCTCTCCTGTTGAACAATGAGGTATTTCAGTAGATTGATAAGTATCCTTGGTCATGTACAACGCACGGGGTACTGGTGGTAGTAGGATTGTGTGTAAATCATACAATAGCGTAAATCTTATACAGAATAGGTGGAATCGTTTCTACGGAGTTGACTCGAGGAAGATCGGTGCCAGACTGTGACCGTACGAGGCCTGCGGGTAAGTGGCGGCCTTTCACTTTCGTCTTGGCGAGCCTGGAATCGATTATCGATGTTTACTGGAAATCGATTTTCTTGTTCCGAATATCGATTGTAACATACGATTGTTTGTTTATTTCTTACTGCAATCGATTGTCAATTTCTGACAGTAAGTAATCGATGAAAATAGTTTTCTGCATGGTTTTGTATAGTGATTAATTTTCGGATTAGTTTCACAGCTACCTGTAGGTAGTTATTCAACTCGAAAATAATCTTTTTTAACAAAAAAAATTGGCCCGACCTCAAAATTGATAATGGCAAATCACTAAAGAGGATAATCTAATAATTCCGACATATTCAGATAGGTTGGTAGGTAAGTACGCAATGATTGTACTCTACCGTGCCCATCTGTAGACTCAAACACACTTGAGAATCTTCTACAAACACTTTTCTTCATAAATATTCTGAAACGTTTGAATGTTTCAAATGCAAATTTTTCAAATGTTTCAAACGCGGTTTCGCTGCCAACCAATCAGAAGGGTTTCGTCATTTTCTCTCAGTTATTGGAAGTTCGAGCCCCTTTGTCTTCCTATTAACATTTTTATGATCACCATCGGGCACTTGTCTCGTCCCGCTAAATTCGAATTAATTAATTTTCTCCCTGAAGGAGTTCAGTTAAATTACTCATCAGATTCAGTCATAAAACAACTGAATAATATCGTACCGGTAGGCAGCATTTTCTTTTCCTTTAGTCAACTTTTCGGGGCTCGAGAAGCAAATTTATTATATTTTTAATTTCCCTTTGTTTTCAACTTCAGGTTACCGACTGAAGTCCTTCATTCTCAGTGTTGCTGTCTTACCATCGTCGTCTTCGCAGGTAAAGCCGTGAAAAAGGACAAGACGACCTAAATTTCCCTGATACTGCAGATAAGAAAGCTATTAAGTACCTACCTAATCTCTGATTGATTCCACGGCCGTTGAAAACTAGTAAGTCCTAATAGAGGTTAAGATGTATCTTTCAAGTAGGCTTTCTTTGATATCAAACTTTTGAAACGATAATATAATATTATTCTTCCAAAACACGTGGTAAGTACATAATGTCTATCAAAATTTCTGCTACTTATCGCCCTAGAAGAATAAACTTTTCCCGTTCTTTTATTAATTCGTGAATGTTTTACAATCTCAAGGTATTTTCCCGTTGATTTTGTGTAGAATAGAGCTTTAAAAATTAATCTAGCTGGTGTTTGGAATTAATTATGTTGTTTTTGAGGACTCACCTTATACGAGTGTCACACATTTTTTTGAAGGATTCGAATACATTCTTGACAGTTCAGAACTTACCTGCAAAATATGAAAACAATTTTATAATCGAGATGTAAATACATTTCAGAATAACTAATTTTTGTTTTGCCTCTTACACTATAATTATTATAAAAACGCCTCCGACTTCTCCTATTTTCGACTAGAACATGATTATTTTGAATCAACAGGAGTTTGGAGGTATGATGGGTGATTGATTGGTGATGCCTGCTAAAGTTTTTCACTCGTAGTCAGACGAATAGGTCTCGAATCATCGAGATTGGGTACATGGCGGGTTGTTATAACGTCGCCTATAGTTTTTGTGGGTCGGAGGTGTGCAGGATCTTAGCTCTCTCCCCAAGCCTCTTCAATCCCCTTAACAAGTCAACGTTGTTTGCTAATCTAAGGCACAAAGACGCCGCCAATTGGTCAAACGGGGAACGAAGGGGGACCAGGCCGTTCTCTAGATTATATACGTTCTCTTTCACACTTCTAGAACTCATGTGCAAGGAACTCAACACCATAGCAAGAGAACATAATTGATGGGTAACTATCGTAGATTTTAATATTTGCAAATGTAGGATAATGTACCCAGCCAGTTGATTTTGCCGAGTATCAAATATCGACTTTAACTATACGAACATCAACATCAAGCGAAAGTCTTTTCTTGACGAAACATTACTATTGTCTGAAGAATACAACCGTCATAAACGTCTTTACCACAGTTAATTTATGACTCAAGAGATATTTATTGATTTGCCTTCCTACAACGCATATTTCATACGAAATTCCCCAGTGATTCTCAAAAATCATCATAGTGTTGTTCTCTAGTTCATCATTCTTCAGCTCATGAGCTGTTCTCGACAAATGCTGTCCGTTCCATCGATGACCCAAAATTATTATTATACTCAATACCTCGCGATTGAATCAGGCATGCCAGCTATTGACGTGTTGTAAGTTGACTGATCCCGATAAAGTAAGTTACGATTGAGCATAAAAATTATTTAATTCTGGTGAGTTTCCTTAAGAGGCCCATATTTTTTCCTATTGTGTAGTATCATTTCACTGGAAACAAAATCTGTTTGAGTCTGTTATCAAAACCTTTGCTGAACGAGGTGCGCGAAGTTATGAAAATTGATGAAAGCTGTTAAGTAACCAAAAACCTTATCAAAACAGTTGAAAATGGACACATTGTTCAGTTTCTAACCCTCCTGCGATCAAATGAAAAATATATAGTGTTTTTCAATTAGATTTATGTCTACTATACATGCGTCAAGAATATCGATTATTATTTTATTGAAGAGTTCGATATAATGAGTTTTCAAACTAATGGAAATATACGAAGAACATGAACGTAGATAATTATAAAATGATCACAACTAAAAATATGATATGATTATCCTTAATGTCTTTAACAATTAATGGATTGATTTGATGTTATTTATTATTTTAGTTTTCAATTATTGAAAAGTAATAAAAATCCGTAAATAATAGCGTTAGGTTCAAGCTTTTGCTTCTTTTCAAAGTAATTTCAGTAACCCTCCAAACACCATTAAAAATGCACACATTGTAACTTATTACACATTCTGCATATAACACCCAAACGGTTTGCATCATTTGAAATGAAATCTCTAAATTCTTCGATGAATTCGCAGAAAAGTATCACTGATGGAAAACCATCCGTGACTGAATTGATAATGGAGAATTGGGGAAGGAGATCGCCATGCTGATCACGTTTTAAATTTAGTTCTCGTAATTACAACGGGCTACACCATAAACAACCTTGTCTACACCGGAAAAAAAAATAAAGTAATCATTCTCTGGACCACAGTTCCAACCACCTTGCTCAACTTCAATGATTATAGTTTTTTTTTAATGAAAAGTTCGACAAATAATGACATTTCTTGTTTCAAGAGGGAATCTTGAGTTAGGGAGGGTCGATATCTCATCCCCTAAAAGCACTCGGGTTGTCTCGAGTTTCAAATCTTCCTATTCAGGGAAGTCATGGAGAAAAGAGAACGTTTCCAGCGTCGTGGGATCAACGACCGAGTATTTTCCCCAAAGGCTCATTGTGCGTCGGTTAACAATAAAATTCCAAATAAAATGTTCGGTTCATCAACACCTTGAAAAATATAATTTCCATCTTTCTCAGTAATTCTTTGATTATGTCGATATTATCATTTAGAACCAATAATTATTTTAGGTATAAGACCTCGTGCCTCTTTTATGTCGAGAGCTCGCTCGAACGTTTTGAGATTTAGGTAAACGTTGTTTAATAATGTATTCAATCGAGGAAGCGTCTCTTTTGATGAATAGATGAATAATTACTTCCAACTAATGAAGGACTAAACGTAAACGATTCGGCTAAACGAAAATAAACTTTTCAAAATACTCTGAAGCAGAGTTAAAGTGAAACAAAAATTCTCATTAGCGTAACTTGAGTGAATGATAAATTTTTCAAAGAAATATTGTATCCGATTTTTAACCATTTTTAACTACGATAATTTCTTTACTCAAGGGAGTCTCAGTCGGTGGCCGTTCGTTCCTCGTTCCGGGTCAGTATTTCGCGAAATTATAGGGGCAAACACTAAAAAAGTTGTATCTAAATTTGAAATTTTGAAGGATTTTAGAAATTCATTAGTGCACGGCCCTAGGGAACAGGAAAAATGAAATATTGCATAATCAACATTGAATAATCAAAATCAAACAATAGTTGCCAGAGAAAAATCAGAAAAACTACGGAATAAACGGGATTTCCCATGTTTTCCCCATATTTCTCTGGCAACTATTGTTCGATTTTGATGATTCCAGCGGTAATCTTTCAGTTTTTCAATTCCCAAAGCCCATGCACTAATGAAATTCTAAATTCCTTGACAATTTCAAGTTTAGCTACATTTTATGGGAAAAACAAAGGTAACTGAATTAACGGGTTTTCCCATTTTTCTCTGGTAATTATTGTTCGATTTCGATGATTCCAGTGGCAATGTTTCAGATTTTCAATTCCCTAGGGCCGTGCACTAATGCATTTCTAAACTCCTTTAAAATTTCAAATTTAGGTAAAGCGTTTTAGGTTTTTGCCCCTTAAATTTCGCGTAATACTGACCCGGAACGAGGAACGAAAGGCCACCGACTGAGACCCCCTTAAGAGGGGTTATGCTTAAAAGGAATTTTTCAGTTTTCCCGAAAAAAAAACAATAATGTGTTCGGGATAACTTTTTCTCCCTGCCAATAGGCCCAGAACCGATCCTGGAAACTACCAAAAGCTGCTTACAGAATGGTTAACAAGTGAGAAAGAAATGAGCGAGTAAGATACTGGCAGAACCTCCCAGGTCTGAGATAGGCAAAACTAATTGTGACGTTCTAAAAAAACGGGCCAACGAAGTCATAGCTAAGCCTACAAAGGACATCAGAATACTCATGGGTCTATTAACTGGTAACTGCCCACTTCGATATCACCTAAAGAATATAGGGTAACTAACAACGGACATCTGCCGCTTCTGCGATATGGAAACGTAAGATACCGAACATAATATGTCATACCCATAAGACGACCCAGTGCTTCATTGTAGCACATGATATACTATGTGCTACAGTTGTGCTACAATGAAGCACTGGGTCGTCTTATGGGTATGACATATTAGTAAAGCACCCACTTTTTAGTAAAGCAGAGAAGATAGGTGTAGGTCACCGATGGTTTCAGGAGCAAGGACATCACTTCCTAGGATTGTGTATCTACCTCGACCCAGTGCTTCATTGTAGCACATGATATATTATGTGCTACAGTTGTGCTACAATGAAGCACTGGGTCGAGGTAGATACACAATCCTAGGAAGTGATGTCCTTGCTCCTGAAACCATCGGTGACCTACACCTATCTTCTCTGCTTTACTAAAAAGTGGGGAGTAGGGGTGTTTAGTAAAGCCTTTTTAGTAGGCTAACATAGCCTGGAGGCACTCCACAATAGACCTCGTTAGGTCGCAGAGGAAGGAGTTTGTAGATCAGCTCCTACTTTTTAAAAAAAGCTACTAATACGTATATAAATAGAAATTGGTAAAACTCCAAAAACGCTGCAAATCATTGCTCAAAGGTTTATTATTTTCTGTATAGATCACCCTTCTGTATAGATCACTGGTTCTCCATCAATAGCACCTACCACCATCTGTATTCTCCCTTGACCTTCCCTCTCAAATTTCAGCTTCCTGCGTTCAATAGGATTGAAAATGACTTCGGAGCTCACTCAGCTGATCAGTGATCTGAAGAGTGAAGAAGATCTCCTCGAATGCTGGAGACGCCTGGAAGAGCACTTCCATTCAATAGGATTGAAAATGGCTTCGGAGCTCATTCAGCTGATCAGTGATCTGAAGAGTGAAGAAGATCTCCTCGAATGCTGGAGACGCCTGGAAGAGCACTTCCATTCAATAGGATTGAAAATGGCTTCGGAGCTCACTCAGCTGATCAGTGATCTGAAGAGTAAAGAAGCCTTTGAGCAATGATTTGCAGCGTTTTTTACCCACCAACATTTTTTTACCTACCAGCTAGGTACTACCTACCACACCATACTGGCTTCACACCTTCACAATCAAGTTTATTAGAAAGAACTAAACGCTTCACACTCGATTGGAAAAATAGAAAGCTTCATATAGAAATTTGATTACTGGTTGCGCAGAAGGCAAAACTGTATACAAATCGAAGAAATGAACAGCGATCGCATTTTAGTCCGATCAAATTTGAATGGAGATTAGACCTCTTTTGCGATTCACACTCATGATTCTGTTTTATCGAAGGAAAACCTTCAAGTACTCGTAGGGACCGAACGGTTTGTCCTACAGAGCTCCGGGTGGTCTCAACAATTTTTAAAAATTCAATACTATTTAAAATTGGTGAAAAAACGATACCCTTATTTCGAGAGTTTTCGAGCTAGAGCACTCTTGAAAATGTCAACCCTTAATTTTCACCCCTTAGAAGTGACTGACATCAACCAAAAGCTCCGCGGCACAACTAGGTACCCCAAATGGAGCCCATATACCAAATTTGAACCGAATCGGTCCAGCGTTGCTAAGAAAAGTGCCGCTTACGGCGTACGGCGGACGGACGGAAATTTTTTTATTCGATTTTCGTATTCTACGTACCTTGAAACGTAAAACATCAAATTTTGAGGGGGGTTAAAAAATTTTTTTTTCTTGCTCGATTCCAAAGGCTTATTATTGAAAATAATAAACCAAAACGTTTTAAAATATTGTTAATGGATTTTCATGAAAAAGAGTTTCTAACTTTTACATACTTCAATTTTTGAATCATTTGCATAACATAATAGTATTTTTTAGTAATAATTAGTAATAATTAGTATCTTTTGAAATTTTGCTTAAAGAGTAACATGATTTTCCAAGTTCACTTTTTAAATTTTAGGCTGAGCTCATTCCTAGCATCATGACAGCATCTAAACTGGACGGTACTTTAAAATCCTTGACAATAACTTATAGGTAAAGGTGACAAGCCAAGTTACACACAATATACGAGTAATTATATCATTGTATCTTGTAGTAGGTACCTAAATTTACCGTTCTCCCGAAAATTAAACTTTCCTTCGATGTGGTATGGAAGTGCCGTACTGGTTATTCTGGTCTAGGGAACTAAACCCAGTTGAATAGATGGCGGACGGTCTGAGACCGTAGAAACAATTTACAGCCAGAAACCCTCGTTGAGAGGTTTGCTAGCGAAGAGACAGGAGGCAAGAGAAGATCCACCTTTGATAAGTCTCCTTGAAGGCTGAGGGCTGACCTGAGATTAGGGACGTTATCATGCCAACGGAGATGGGACCTCTTTACAGCCCCTCCAATGGCCCTTTCATGGAAGGCCTTTTCTCTAACCGACCCATCAATTTATGTGGAAGGGAATTGGGGTCCTCGACCGGCATTTTCCAACGTAAACATAGTTATAGTCGAGAGATTTTCTAGCGATACCGCATCAGGTTATTATGAGAACGAATTTATTTCGAAAGGTCACGGAGACGCAACGGTTTAAAGATACAGCAGCGCAGCTTTTATTTCAGAAGATGATCTGATTTCCTCTTAATTTTCTCAATTTCATCCAGCTGCCCCCTGAATAGTACGTACCGGAAGTGGTATCCTAACTCAGTGTCAAGAGATAACTTTTTCTAACAGCCGTAGGTACACTCCGCATTTCCTCATAATTTGGTATGCATTGGAAATTGGAACAATGGATTTCTGACGCCTGATTTCTGATCTTGAAACTTAAAATAGCGATGTTTGAAGGACGGAGGGGTTGACACCAATGGCATTTTCAGCCTCTTCCCCCAACATTTTTAATATTACCCACTACGGTTCTTCCATGGTGCTCCGTTTCCAAACTGTTTTTCTTCCTCTGGAGAGCTGCAAAATTTCTCGAACAAGTCAGAACATGAGTTAGGGATAATGAGACGAAACACGACACTGCTTTTTACCTGAATTGATCTGGAATATCCAGACGGAACGCGTTACGACCCTTGCCCATGTAAACGTTTACACAAAGGATAAGTGTAGATATTTTAGATATACACTGGGAAAAAGAGGACTTGCGATGGGTCAGCGGAGATCCCAAAAACTGGGTTTATCACTAGTTATCAATTCACTCTTAGCATTTTCAAGGCATTTTCACTATAACTCAACCAATAAATAGAAACTCGCCAATCGACAGTGTTATCAGTGCCTCCGTTAGTGTCTCGAGACGTCCTTATGCGTTTGCGTAGCCCCACTCTCGGTTTGGTATTGACGACTGAGAGTCCCCGTAACATTCTTGATGTTTTGTTCAATAAATTAAGCGAGGAACTTAAATCACTATCTACTTGAAACGAAGCAGGTTTGGTAATTGATTACGTTGAGCCCAATGAATTCTGATTCAACTCAAAAACGTATTATTCATGTTAGCTGATCTCTCTTGATTAAGTATTTTCATTTTATTCTCTACAAGGAACTCATTGTTGCTTAACCATATAAGTTCAGTAGTTGACTTTGTTTATGTTCGTTGTGGTTAGGCTGTTAAGTTTTTTGTCTGCTTTCATTCGTTTTTTTCTGCCAACTGGCGTCTTGAGTAGTTGCTCTTGACAGGCAATACTCAGTGCTGTGAAAATTTGTTATAATCTATTATGATGACACATTATTCGAGAATCTTTTTCTTATCGAGTAGAATTGATCCGGATTTCCCCGTTTTTATAGTAACTCAATTAAGAGGGTAATTGTCAAACTAGTAGTGGACTTAGTCGATAGAATTTGTAAGCTCCTTTTGGTTTATTATTTTCAATAATGAACCTTTGGAGACCTTTCAATTTTTTGAGACCACGCGGAGCCCTGTAGGACAAACCGTTCGCTCCGAATTTAAGAGTTTACGTACAGTAAATCAGAAACACGAGTGTGAATCGCAAAAAAGGCCTAATCTCCGTTCATATTAAAGCTGACCGAAATGCGATCGATGTTTTTCTTCATGTTGGATGGTTGGTGGCTTTGCAGACGAGTGATCCATTTAGAAAAATAATAAACCATTGTGTAATAATTTGCAGAATTTTTTCTTGCTCAATTCCAAAGGTTCAATGTTGAAAACAATGAAACAAAATGGACTACTCTGAGTTGGTTTTTGGTGAGAAATGTTATCTTCAATATAACATTACTTTGTTGTTCAATCGGAATCATCGTAAAATTTTCTTCAATAACATGTTATGGAATAAAAAAGTAGGTATGATCAAAAATGGTTAAAAATCTGTTTAGATATTTCTTTTCAAGTTTTTTTTCCCGAAATTTGCTTATTCACCTGTTGCACGAATGAAGCTATTCTTGTTCAATTCAAAAACATTTTCAATAGAACATACTTCGCTATAGTATCGATTGGCATCGGTGAGGTGATGCTCAAATTCAAGTGTTGAGCATCGTTGGTCATGGATTTCAAAAAGCTATACAGTTTCGGAGCTCTCATGCATATACGAGAAATGCCGATCGAAACTCTCTTTATGATGCAGAAGGATGGATATGGGTAATTTTCGTTTTATCGTCTACTAGTTATTGCTTACATTCTACTCCTCATCCAAAAAGACGTACCTTGGATATGCTTGCTAAACAATTCATTTCTAAGTGTTGGTGAGTTCAATAAATACGTTAGGCATAGTAGTATTTCCAATACCATTGAGTAATAACCATCGAAATCAGGGTATAGGTACTGTTCACACAAACGAAGAAGACTATTGAGGGCATGGCTGGGATATATTATGGCTAATACTACGAGGGAATTCACTTTGGTCAACGATGTTTGAAACAACACATTATTACTTCCCTTTGAAAGGGGAAGGCTCGGCGCTATTGGGATCGGATGGAATTGATTCAACTTTAGATGGATGGGCGGAGAGAGTGGGATCACGAGTGAACGGACAGAGGAATCGAGTTGGGGGGGGGGGGTGCGGTTGAAGGGAAACTTACTACACACCACGAGGGCTGTCTCCCGAGGGGATAAGGCGGTACTACTGACAGCGCTAGTTCCACTCGACTGTTTACTTTGGGGGTGTTCCTGTTGAACACTTGAGTGGCCCGGGGTCCAATCGAGCAATTCACCTTTGCCACTAACCAACATAGGTAAAATGGTAAAAAACAGAATTTAAGTAAAGGCAATTTTAAAGTTCGCAGCAACATCGTATTGTACACAACTCTCTGTTTCCGCTATTTTGCTTTTCTGATACTTGAGATAGAAAAGCTTCTTATTTGAGCAGGTGGTCGATCTGCAAAATCATTGGACTGGAGGTCGATGTTTGTGTTTAAAAGCTTCTTATTTGAGCAGGTGGTCGATCTGCAAAATCATTGGACTGGAGGTCGATGTTTGTGTTTAAAATTCAACCGAGTTTTCCGGGAGAATTTACAGGGAGCCTCTGAAGCCGCAACAAAAACTAGTAATTCTCCCTGATCTTGGCACACCTTCACTAAAATAGCATTTTTACAGCTGAGAAATACTAAACTGACTACTCTAAACAGATAGATGTAACCGTGAGGAAAATAGTGTGCCGTGTTAGAAAATGCATGTTAGGTCATTTTATTCAGCAAATGCATATAATATATACCTCATTGTGGTGGTCTTGGAGCCTTAAGTCAAATAGTTGCTGTATGAAGTAACAGACTGGGAACTGATTTTTAAGATACAACGCCTCCACCAAACTACCTAAGGAGCTGGATTGGTGAGATCACAGGATAGCAGAGCTAAAACCCTAAGCAGCCACTCATGTGTTTCAGCTAAACCCTTCCATGGTGCGACCTAGGAGAGCTCGATATAACCCCTATATCGATAGCGATATCTACCCCCCCCCCCCCCCGCAGCACCTCGCTATAACTCAACCCCCAATCAATTAATATAACTCAATCAATTGATAGTAGGTATGGCTTGTGCTGCACTTCAACCTGTAACAACGAGATTATCGTTCTGATCTCTTGGTGGTTACACCTAAGAGAACACACTTCATTATTGAAGTATCGGTAGCCTCTGGCTTTAGACAGAGGTCGCTTGCCACAATTATGATTCAATGCTACCAAAATCGAAAAAAATAAGATGTTGATGTACTATTAGAAGATGTAGCAGCGCTTGCCTGCATACAGAAAATTCAGATAAAGGCGATGGGGACACGATTACCAATTGTGGGATATGGCATAGTGGGTCAGCTATTACATATTTTTAAGGGCGGGATACCCACTGTTCATTCTAGAGTGGATTTGTATGGTCTGCATTCAAGGCAATTGCTACTTAAAGACGAACAACGGCTTAAGCAAACCCGTGGGACTTGGTGCTGAACTCAAAAACAGGGAGAGAGAGAGAAAAGCTTCGGCTGATGGCATAACCAGAGAAGAGGCGCAATCCTCCCTCCAAAAATTAAGGCCTGATGTTATATGGACGAGTTGGAGTGTTGTCATTTGTCAAACATAATGGATCTTTGTCCAAAAAACTTTTTGCACTCCATGGTCACAATCTCCGCTGTTTCCTCTTCTCTACACGTAGAGGAAACAGCGTAGCATTCACTGTCGTTCTCCCTTCCCTTTCGAATCAGGAACAAGGGAAAAGGCTTCCTTCAAGATATTGACGCAATTCCGAAGCAATGCTTGGATTTAAAAAATTGTTTAATACAATTATTGCTTCGGAATTGTATCAGTATTTTGAAGAAAGCCTTTTGGCAGTCCGTGAAAGGAAATTACCATGGTCTGGATGGCATTGCTGTTCTAAATCGCTGGATCAGGTTAGTAGAAACCTAAATTGTCTTGTTGTTTCTAAATTCAGAAAACTATCAACTTGA
This sequence comes from Apolygus lucorum, assembly GCA_009739505.2. NCBI lineage: Eukaryota > Metazoa > Arthropoda > Insecta > Hemiptera > Miridae > Apolygus > Apolygus lucorum. Next base: position 62,452,035 of record CM019177.2, read on the forward strand.
TTGTGAACAACATGATTCTTTCTGGAAATTTATCAGTGCTATGAAGAGTTCAATCACTTATTCAATAAATTCTATGGTTCATGTTATTGAAGTGAAGCTCTACCTGCATATGTTCTACCTTCATCCTTGCGTGTTCGATTGCTCGTCCAAGTTATCAGATCTTCGAGAGGTTTAGACTTGTTGGTTGTGATTTGTAGGATTGCGGGATTGAATTCTAACAACAGAAAACTATCCGCGAGTGTTACTGCAAAGGTACCTTAAAGGAAATCATTCAGAGAGATGTAGTATGATGGTTTGCCAATTATTTCTTCAAAGTTTCTTTTTTACAAAGTTTTTTCTTGTAGATGACACATTCTCCATTCATTCATTCATTCAATAGGAACTAGTCATAGTAACTTGGTAAGCTGGAATAGCTGCTGTGGGAAAACTCTTGTCCACCTCCCAGCGATGAATTGAATATATGATATAAATTATCATTTGGCATGATGTCAGTATTGGATTATTCAATAAATGCTACAAAAAAGATTATTGAAGGTTGATCGTGTACTGGAGAGCTCTTACCTTCATTACACGATATAAAATAGGGATGTCCCCAAAGTATCTATACTTTTTGAAAAACGTATCGATAGATATCGATACTTATTTTCCTGATATTATCGTAGTTGATAGTATCGTAGTATTATCGTAGTATCGTTTTCCTGATAGTATCGTAGTATCGATACTTTTTTTCCAGTATCGAAGGCGATACTATTTTATCTCTCACATTAGATAAAATGCTATCTATTTTGACATTTTCATGTCTTTGCTTTAGCACATAAACTGAAAAATCGTCACGAAAACTTGCTCACGCGACCAATAAATAAAATAGACTCACTGTGTTGTAGAGAAAACGTCTGCCAAGTTGGGTGGGCAGTATAGCTTCCTCACTCATTGTAACATGGACGTATAGAATCAGTTGGCGAAAAAATCAATGGAGTGTAAATTCGCATTGTAAAATCCTAGTTCGGCGCATTCAAAAAACGCGAAGTGCCAATTTTCATCTCAAAACTGACCTGTGGACCACTAACTCGATGACAGAAAGAAAGATGCAAAAGAGACTGTGATGAGGGGTCAATTTGGTTTCAACATTAATTGACCTGCAGACCACAACATTTGATCACACAATAAAAGAAGCAATTTACACGGGAACCTGGAAGTAAGTGTGGGCACGAGTAGTATGATATTTGTATTTTCAACGTAGAATTTTATTTAGCGGTCCACCGTCTAGGACCTAACCCACACAATCCCTGAAAATTTCATCGAAATTGGTTAAATAGTTGCGGAGTTTTGGTTGTAACAATAAATTTAAAGTTCGCGCTTGCGCAGCGGCTATTGCTTGACCAATTTGATTGAAACTTATAGGGTGTCTCTTAGAAGTTAGTCCCTAACTAACCTCCAAATTTGAGCAAAATCGGTTCATTAGAAAAATCGAGAAACCGAGGTTCCAGGAAATTCACGTTTGCGCATGCGCACTCGCTCCTATTGGTCCGAAGGTGCTGAAATTGATAGGGGACCGTCTTGGACCTAACCCGCACAATCCCTGAAAATTTCATCAAAATCGGATCACAGGTTAGTATAGTTTTGCCCGGGACAAGGATTGACCACAGACAGACCGACAGACAGACAGACACGGAACCAAAATTGTTCGGGAAGCTCTAAAACGCAAAAAGCAAGTGGAAATTTTGATTTTGGATGACATTTTTTTTTTCACTTCTTTCACGAATACAAAGCTTCCCTACCTTCGGTTGTGAGGAAGCAAAATCAACTGTTTTCTTATTTTGATGCTTGGGTACATGAACAGTTCATGTAGTTAGTTACTAACAACCTTACTTTCACACACATGAAAATGTCCCAATGTGTTGCAGACTCGTATGCAAGCATTTGTTCTTCATAATGAAGGTTTTTCAAGCCTGGCCCGAATTCTTCATCTACAGGCGAAAACATTGTTTTATCTCTCACATTAGATGAAAGTCTCAAATTTTAGTAGTTACCTCTTTCTCTACGTAGATTGTTGGGAGACCAACAAACTTCAAAAAATTAAACTAAGATGATGTATTATCACCTCCAGCTTTTTACGATAACCTGCTGTCCTCCATCATCTAGGAAGGACCACCAAAATGTTAACCCAACCAAGTGCAATACGAAAACAAGTGCCTAAACAAAAAAATGAGTGATTTATTGTTTTGTTCATTCTATATTAATTATTAGCCTCGCAATGGAGAGATGTCACACTGATGGAGAGAAACATAAAAGGCGTTTTCACACATTTTTGTAAAAGTATCGAAAAGTATGGATACTTCAAAATATCGATACTTTTTGAAAGCATCGTATTGATACTTTTTGATACTTTTTAGATGTATCGATACGATATTATATCGATACTTTTGAAGTATCGGACATCCCTAATATAAAATAATAGCAAGTCCCCTCGCTTCACTCGCTCACTAATATACATCTTGCTCCAGATTTAGTGTTGATCAGTTGAAGTTGTCTAGTTACTCGGTTCCTATGCAAAAATGTCCATCAAAATGAGTTCAGTAGTTAAGCACTATCGAGCTCTGCCAGTATCGTCTGTTCTAGAATACTCGATTCCCCACCAATCTTACAGTGTAAACGTCCCAAATTTGGTGAAAATGTTTGAGCCGTTTGTCTGTGATCAGATCTGGACAGACTCTGTACAGACCATTGGAGCGGAACAACAATAGCTGTACATTGCCCTACAAAAAGTCGCCTTTGTCAAAGATTATGTGATCTGTTGAGAGCCCCTTTCCCGTACAGCTTGAGGGCTTCCCGTTCCAAGACACAAGGCAGTTTGCATCAGGCCGAACGAAGTATGTACGAAGTTTACAGAATTAATTGATTCAATGTGAGGAAGAGTGAGGATTAATTAAGATTAATCCAAAAAGTAGTGTACTTGAAGACGGACCTGTACTTTCTTGTGCAACTTTTAGCTCAGGTAATTTTAGATCGTCATTCACACATAACATAAGATCGTTAGAAGGCTCCAACGACCACTTGTTGATCGTTCCAACCGAGGAAAGCAATAAAAATATTACCCTACCCTCCACAGAAACTCCTGGCAATCAACCTGATAGTTGAAAGCCACGGGTCTAAAAAGAGACTCATCCAAGCGGTTTTCTGCGGGATGCTATCGAGGTATGAAACGCGTCGTTCATGAACTGCAACAGGTGTCCGAACGTAGCAGACGTTTCAACCCGTATAATAGATATACGCGTACTAATCTAAATAATGTACAAGAAATTCACGTGCAAGTTTAATGTGTAGCCTCACGCAGTAAAAATATTGTAGGTAATAGTTTATTCAACGTTATTTACAGTGATGCATCTTGCAAACAACTAAACAATCACATCAAATTGTTTTCATGAAATAGATTCAAATTATGTGTGGTTTTTCGATCTTCCAATTTCGACGTAGAAAAAACAACAGCCGAGTAGATTCATACTGAATTTTGTATGATTTAATTTCACTAATTAAGATTAATAACTTGAGTCCAAGTACCTTTCAATTCGAATTCAACAAACTAGGAATGTCTGAAATTAAGAAATCTACGTACTAGATTGACATTAATGGGTGACTGAAAACTTTCTGTTAATGTTCAATTCCAATTTTGATCATCATGAATAATGAACCAGAAGCACAATCCCTAGTTTGTCAAAATTATCGACCGCTATTTCCATATTACGTTCTGAAGACTTCGCACCAAAATTAAGTACACTTTACACCTAAAAAGATGCACAAGGCCGTATAATTTCAAATAACATCATAAATAATGTTGGTTTGATTATTATGTTTTTACATTCTGAAATATTTAGGGACTAGCAGAAGTTGGTAAGCCAATTTTTTTGGTTTTTCGAACCATTCGTTGATTTATAACGGGGAGAAAATTCTTCAAGGATCTTTGATGCAGTTTTTCATAGTAAGTACGAGTAACTAAATATACAACTTTTCAAGACGTGAACAGCTCTCATGAGTCAAAGTAGTCTAATCATGCAAGTGAATGTAAAAACTAGCACCTTTTGAAATTTGCATACTAAAGGAAGTACATAATAGTATAAAGAGAGTGAAATAAAAGAGCCTAATGGTTTTATGTAATTTCAACAGGTGGTAATGGAATCAATAAGTAGCTCGTGTTGATCTTTTGGTATATTGATGTGCAGTGTGTTGATGGACTCGTGCTCATGTCAAAAATCTGTTGCTGTAGTCACTGATATTTTGATGTTGAAGTTTAGAGTTAAGATAATGCTATGTACAGTTTGTTGTACTTGTACAGGATGTTGTGTTTTGATGGTAATGCTTTTGTTTGTTGTGTGTTATAATTTTATTTATTTGTGTTTTTTGAGAAAGTTTGATTTTTAGGGTGGTTCTTTTTTTGGAAATAAGCCGCTGAATAGGAAAAATGGTAGCGTTTTCTGATAAAATACTAAAAGTAAAATATGACTTTTTGTCCAAAAAGTGTCGAAAAGTACGCACCTCGACGATGAGGACGGCTGTCAACACGATTCTGATGGCGGTGAGCATGGTCGCAGTAGTAGATCGCTTCTGAAGGCAGCGCGGGGCGGCATGCTCCTATTTACCGGTCGGGGGCGGAAACTGCGCATGCTCCCCCCGACCCTCCGGTCAATCTTCCCCGATCTACACTCCCCCCCTTGGAGATCTAATTCACAGATAAGCCCTCCTGATTCCGGTGTGAATTAGAGAAGGCACAAGAGTTCCGCGCGACGCTTAGGTACTATTCCGATGTCTGGCGGTGGTGTTGCTTGTGTTCAGCAGTCCCTAGTGAGGTTTTCCAAGAGGAGGACTGAAACCTTCGTTGGACTTTATTACGCTATACTTCATCCTGAAATTTTTCTTCGTAATTTTTGGGGGACAGAGAGACGAGGAAGGAAAAGTTCCAAATACAATCGGAGAGAAAACGCTGGAAATTAGTACACAAAGGTTTATTATTTTCCTGTGTAGATCACTCGCCATTTCCACTACCTACCAATCATATTTTTGCTTCACAATCAAGTTTATTTTGACCAAATAAACTCCTCAAACTCAATTTGAAGAAATAGGAAGTTGTGGGTGCCTTCTTTAGGAAATTTGATTACTGGTTGCTAAGGTCGCAAAACTGATTACAACTCGAAGAAGCGAACGGCGATCGCATTTTGGTCAGCTAGAATTTTAACGGAGAATAAACCTATTTTGCGATTCACACTCGTGATTATGTTTCATCGTAATACTAAACTACAAAAATAAAAATAAATTTAAAAAAATCCGCCTAAAATGTTCATAGGAAGCGAATGGTTGGACCTACATAGCTCTAGGTGGTCTCATTCGATTCTAAAAATGCAGTACTATTTTAAGATGTACATAAAACCAATACCTTTATATCGGAAGTTTTTGAGCTAGGGCGTTTTGAAATTGTCAGCCCTTATTTTTCAACCCTTAGAAGTGAGTGACATCTACCAAATTCTTCGGGACATAACTAGACCCAAAATGGAGCCCATATAACAAATTTCATCAAAATCGGTTCATGGAAACTAAGGAAAGTGCCGCGTACGGCGTACGGCTGACGGACGGCAAAATTTGTATTCGATTTACGGATTCTACGCCTACCTTGAAACGTAAACCAACAAATTTTGAGGTTGTTAAAATTATGTTTTCTTTGGTAGATTCCTAATTCCAAAAGCGCTGATCATTAGAATTTTACCGTACAGTTCATCCACCTGCATACAACTCGGCTTTGCCATTAATACTACCTATTAGCAATGAGAGCACTATGCGAGAGCTGTACCTTCGTTACGACATATGGTTCATGGTTGCAAAGGAAGCCCAACTGAATGAAATGAAACTATTCGAAGAAACAAATCGGTTTTAACCGGCTAACTTTATCAAAGAATTTGATCAGCTGAAATTTGAACGGACATTAGGCCTATTTCCGTCGGTGAACAATCTTTTGTGATTCACACTGACTTTGTGCGACTCTCGATTGACTCTCTTAGTCCTATCCAAGACAAACACCAGGAAAGGTGTAGATTCCCGCTCAATAGTGAAATATGTGCTTGGTAAAGTGAGCCAACTGATGAGCCTTGAGTCTTCTGTGGTACTCAGCTGGGTTCCAGAACACATAGGCGTCCCCGGAAACGAAATTGCTGACGGCAAAGCGAAAATTGCGACAGAAGGGACCACTTCCACATTTCTGTAAGTATGCGCTGACTACCAATGTACAGTAAAACAGCATTATGGAACAGTTGGAGGACTGAATGTCAGTTCCTACAATGTCACCAAAGGTTACGTGCTGTGATAAAGAGCGTTTCTCGTAGGTCGTCGTCTTGTCTTACGAAAAAGCTGATGGCACAGTGGTGAACCGACGCCGGAATGAAAGGTCCTTACTCGCCTCGGAATAGGATATACCAGCCTAACACATGGCCACCTAATGGAACGAGAAGCAACACTTTCCCCCAACTGCTCTGCCTATGGATGCCCTCTGACTATTTCGCACTTCCTGACTGAATTCCCAATTTTCAACAATCTCCCACCCGAAACTCCTAAGAGAGCTTCTGGGAAACAATTCAGCTTGGTTGAATGTCGTCTTATGTTAAATTGAGAACTTTGGAAGCTTAAAAATTCTATCCTATTTTAAATCGATGAAAAAAATCAAAAGTTTTCGAGCTTTTTCAGTTTCCAAGGTTTCGGCGTTTTGAAAATTACAAACCCTATTTTTCACTCATTTGAAGTGCCACTAACCAAAAGCTTCGGGGCACAACTTGACCCCAAAAAAAGTCCATATACCAAATTTCGTCAAAATCGGTCCACGGTAACCAAGGAAAGTGGCGCTTACGGCGGATGGATGGAAAATGTTTTATTTGATTTTCGGATTTTTTGGATCTAAACTAAACATTTTGAGGGGGGGGGGTTAAACAAATTGTCTTGTTGAATTCCAAAGGTTCATTATTGAAAATAATAAACCAAAACTTCTGCCGAGTAGGTGAGGCATATTGCTTCTTCATCCATAACATGATTTGAATCGATTTGACTGAATTTTTTCCCCATTATATGGAAATTTTAACTCAGATCACGTATATACCAACAAATTATTGTAAATTGGAGAAAAATCTCTATCATGTTCCTGTTTCAAAAACATAGGAAACCTTCAACTTTGTCGTGAAGTTCATGTTTTAAACATGGTATTTTATTAGTTCTCCTGTGAATATAATAATTTTTGCACCAACTTACATAATCTACGAGTATGACCACTTTATTTTCCGTGAAGAAAGTTTTATGTGAGGAACCAATATTCTTACCAGAAACTGGTCAGGAACAAATCAGTCTCCTGAACTTTGGGACAGAAGAAATTTCACTTTCATTTGTCTGTTTGTTCTATAAGTACACTCTTTTGAACTATGTATCTCTATAAGAGCTGAACAACATTTCTGTAATAGTCCATGATTTTAATCCTATTTGGACCAAGGTATCACTAGTGTCACCGAAAACATCTTAGGAACTACACAGCTGTCTAAATGTGTCACCAGATTAACTAGATTTGAATTGCAATTTAAAAATTAATGGACCGAGTCGAATTTTTAATGATTTCTTGTAAGTTATAAGAAGTCAAAAAATGATGTTAGGATAAAATTTTGAAAATGTTTTCATTGATTTTCTTGGATATTTTTGTCATAACTGTATTTTGAGACTTCCAATAGCCCACAAAGAATTCTGCTGTTCATTAAATTTAAAATTCCAATTTAATTTTGGATACTTCGGTGACACTTAAAGACAGACTTGGAGTTCCTGAGATGGTTTCGGTGACGCTAGTGACACCATGGTCTAATTAGGGTTAAACAAGATGTTGCTAATGTCCGTCATCTACATACCTAGATCAGTGTTGGATGTAAATGTACGAGTGCAAGAAATATTTCACTCGTTCTCACATTACATAGTAGGTATGTAATTGATGATACATATTATGTATCTTCATTAAACATTCACCAGCCCATTCTTTGTTGGAGAAATAATGTAGACATGGTTGACAAATTTATACAATAATAAATATTCCGTTTTACAGAATGTCCCGACAGAATGTATAACTAACTAATTACATTTGTGAGACAAATTCGATACACAACAATGGTTGAGCAGTACAATTTTGCAAACAAAACCCTCAACTTCCTGTATAAAGTAAAAAATAATTTATTATTAAACTATAAATTATAATTATTATAGTTTGGTACACTAGGTCGGTACTACGAGAACTCTACTTGGTAGAATAATATTCACATGAGTACGTTACTTGGTGCTGATTACAAGCACCACAAATATCCATTCGTTATTAAGAGGACGTGCAGTAGGGTAGGATGAAGAGTGTTGTAAACGTAGTAGAAAGACACGGCGCTGACAATATGCAATGACCGCACTTCACTCTGGCATTGCGGGTATACCGTCCCTTTTCATCAGACTACCGTCGGCTCTACTTTGCCTAGACGTAGGTTACTATGGTAACCACATTCAAGTATCACTCTCCCTACCAAGTATTACCGATACGGCGATTGTAAGCGAATGAGATAAATACGAGAAGTAATCGCCTATCTACTACATGAAAGGAACCAAATATGTTGGAGCAAATTCCTGAAATACTTATCGTTAAAAACGCTACAAATTGAGGCATGTTTTTTTAAAAAGAGAATCCTTTCTAGAAAGTAAAGATAATCTCTTTTTACCAGATTACAATATAATTGTTCTTTTGGAACCGAATAAGATCACCCAGGGCTAAGTAGCACCCAACGTTCCTCCAATTTAATACTTATCGGTTGGATTTTTAGCAAATTAATTTAAACAGGTTTGAAACGTTTTTTTCTCTTTGTGTAGGCGCTTGCAACTATTTGGTGGTCGTGGACGCCGATCAAATTAATAAAAGTTTCGAAAAGTCGAGTTTCCCAGTAATTCTTTAAGATTCCTTGGTGTATCTGGCAGGATTGTACAGGAATTGGAACACTTAGTTAACAAGTGACGAATTTTTAGCTGGCACTGGTATGTTTGACAGTCAGATGGGGTGTTCGAGTTCTTTTCATTAGGTCTGCCATTCGAAGTCGCCTCAGAATGACCTCGCGAATGAACAACCGTGACGTTCTGAAGCTTCTTTGATCTACATGAGGACTATGATGTCTGTTCTTTACTCTTCTTTACCTCCCAAAGCTTGTTGGTTCAGTCCATACTGCTATATACAGGGTGTCTACCATTTGGATGGACCAAACTTCAAGGATCGATTCTACAACTAATTTGCAACAAAAAATGTCTCTTAGCAATTTTTTCGCAACCCACTCAAAATTCTTTTTTTTCCACTTTAAAGTTTTTATTCGTATTTTCGACCTTGCGGCACTAAAATGGTCATAACTCCCTTAAATTCTCATGCTACTTCAAATCTGAGTACACCGTTGGACAGAGCGTTAAATTTTCTATGCATTTAGTGGGAAACCCAGTTTCTTAAAGCTATTTGTAAAAGTAAAAAAATAAATCAAAGTCAACATTTATAATTTTTTTCGAAAATCGACATTTTTCAGGCCAACGATTCCCCGGTAAAAAATACAGCTATCGTGGTGCACTCAACGGGAAAAACTACCCCAAGATCTCACCTTTCCAACGGTATGTCAGTTTTAAGGTCTAGGAGGAAACTTTCCTTGAAAAAATTGAGTTTTATGCGAAAAAACGTGCTTCTTTAGGCATATTCCGCTAGAGAGTCGACCAAGTAGGTAGTCGACTATTATTTCCAAGTAATCGACCTATTATTGCCTTCACTTTTCAAGGATTGCATTAAAAAGTCCACTAAATTAAATTTCCACTCGTATTTTACGTTTTGGCCCTTCTTGAACAATTTTGGTACCGTGTCTGACCATCTGAAAGTCGGTCTGTCTGTCTGAAAGTTCTTGTAGATGGCAAAAGCAATACGAAGCTACTGTCCGATTTCGATGTAATTTTCGGCGATGTTCTCCATGAAAATCAAAGTCAAAACATTAAATTTCCAAAATCAAAAATTAAAATTTTTTTTTTAACGTCCTACCAACGTTACAATGACAATTTGTTTTTGCTAATCGTTCTTTAATTTAATTTTAGTTCCATTTTTAAAATCAAAATGAACGGGTTTTCCGTTGAGTGGCCCATGATAGCACTACTTATTCCAGGTTAACAATAAACCTAAAAAATGGTAATTTCTATAAAAAAATAAAATTTTTGAATTTGATTTTGGAAATTTAATGTTTTGACTTTGATTTTCATGGAGAACATCACCGAAAATTACATCGAAATCGGACATTAGCTTCGTATTGATTTTGTCATCTACAAGGACTTTCAGACAGACAGACCGACTGTCAGATGGACAGACACGGTACCAAAATTGTTCAAGAAGGGCCAAAACGTAAAATACGAGTGGAAATTTAATTTAGTGGACTTTTAAATGCAATCATTGAAAAGTGAAGGTAATAATACTTGGTCGACTCTCTAGCGGAATATGCCTAAAGAAGCACGTTTTTTCGCATAAAACTCAATTTTTTCAAGGAAACTTTCCTCCTAGACCTTAAAACTGACATACCGTTGGAAAGGTGAGATCTTGGGGTAGTTTTTCCCGTTGAGTGCACCACGATAGCGGTATTTTTTACCGGGGAATCGTTAGCCTAAAAAATGTCGATTTTCGAAAAAAAATTATAAATGTTGACTTTGATTTATTTTTTTACTTGTACAAATAGCTTTAAGAAACTGGGTTTCCCACTAAATGCATAGAAAATTTAACGCTCTGTCCAACGGTGTACTCAGATTTGAAATAGCATGAGAATTTAAGGGAGTTATGACCATTTTAGTGCTGCAAGGTCGAAAATACGAATAAAAACTTTAAAGTGAAAAAAAAAGAATTTTGAGTGGGTTGCGAAAAAATTGCTAGGAGACATTTGTTGTTGCAAATTAGTTGTAGAATCGATCCCTGAAGTTTGGTCCATCCAAATGGTAGACACCCTGTATAATGTTGATGAGTCAGAACGACTGTGGACTAATCACGACGTTGGTTCTCTTCTGTTGCTTGTCTCGCATTCTTGTAAGCAATTTCATATCCAGTTTCATATCATACTTCTGCAGTGTCTACGAACCCAACAGAGAATGACCGAAACTCCACCTTCCATCAGTTTCCTCATACTACTAATATTATCATTGATCAAATAATCCCGTTTTGATGTCTTGGACAGCAGATATAGATCCTGAGCAAATGACTGCCCACTGTTCTTCTACAATGGCTATTGTTGATGCTTCTTGTATTGTGAAAAGTTCTGGTGAATATAGAAGAGTAGGGTCCAAGGGTAAATTTGTAAATTCCAAAATCAGTCAGCTCAGCTCAACTGACACCATTGATTTTTTTATCAATTTGGCTATTGTTTCGTGAAATTCGGATTGAATTTCTTGAGGTACAGCTAATGTCCTTCAGAATTTTTCAAAAGAGCATCAAAGTCGAGAGTGAGGTAATGCCCAAGGTACTATAGGGCACTCAGTTTCAATATTGAATTTTGGCAAGGTGAGAGTGTTCTGAACGTAATAGATCAGAAGAAGAGCGAATACGAGGTCTGGGAGTGTAAATCGCAAATGACTGTTCACTGACCGAAAACATCTCCGTTCAAATTTCAGCTGATCAAAATGCGATTTTCGTTTTCCTTAAGTAGGTACTCGTACATACGCATGCCACTCAAACGTACATCCTTCGCAACCGAAAACCAAATTTCGTAATGAAGGCATCCATAACTTTGGGATTATGGTATAATTGCTGGTATTTACCACGGAATTGAATGAGTAGTTGGTGAAAGTTTACCAAGGTAAAAGTGGAACGGGACCTTTGTAACGCGAGACTGATGAATACGACGTAACTCTGATAGCTTGGCTGGGAATTTCCAAATCCTTAATTACATGTTTCGAATTGAAAACAGAAAAATCATAATACAGTAAAATAAATAATAAAATTGTATCTAGCAGTAATTTTAATCTTCCAATTCAAAAAAATAGAAGATACATATTTCGTTTTGTTTCTCAACGCCACACCATGTTAAGGCAAAATCTGAGATCCGCATTCATTTTTTCAAACTACATTTCGTTGAGTTTAAATAAATTTGAAGTTGTTTATTACCTATTTGAGTTTAATACCATTCGAGTTGTTTATTATGATTTCTTTCTAGATAGATGTCCGAATAAATAAAGGTTGACCACATGTACGCCTGGTATTAAATATATGGGGTTAGTTCCGCTAGATATAAGAATACAATTATTATCTACGTACCGTCGAGTACTCGACTTGCTAGTTACGACGGATTCTCAGATACGGTACGTTGATAAGAATTGTACATGTACGCTTAGTGAATGACCGGACAGCAGTTGTGCAAATACCCAGCTCAAGAAACCTCCCCATCTAGCCAATGCCATTCTTCCCACAAATTCTGACTTGATCATTTCGCTCTGCCCATCCACATTTCCAATCGAACTCACCTTTACCTTCCAATAATTGCTGTCGGTTCTACGTGCCCGGTAATCCCTCTCATTCACCCTACACTTAAATCGATAACGGTTCTGCATGTCGTTAAATTCCTCTCTCCCCCCTTCCTTTTCATTATTTCTCACTAGATTCTAAAGAAAACTTAGTAAAGAAAATTCATCAAATTCAATCCATATTTTTTCTAAATTGTGAACACAGTCAGAAAAGTCAGCCAAGTGGATGTGGCACATAGCTTCCTCGTATCCATAACCCGATTGTATAGATGATCCGATGCATGGCAGTCAATCTCTATGTACCTTGCACTACCCTCATACGAGACTCGACACGTCAATCCGCGCAATCTCCATTTCAGAGTTGTAGATTAGGGTAGAATGTGGAATATAGTTTGGTTCTTGTTGCACGTTTGCATGCGCATAGGCCCGAGGGCAATGATTTTCAAAGGGGGCTCTCTACACGCCAACCCCCACAATCCCTGAAAATTTCATCGAAATCAGGTAGAAAATGTGCAAGTTATGGCTATGGAAAGGGTTTCACGTTTGCGCATGCTCAGCGGCTACTATCAGTCTGGCGGTGTTGATTTTCATAGGGAACTATTCACACGCCAACCCTCACAATCCCTGAAAAATTTATCGAAATCGGGTAAGAATTGTAGACGATATGACTGTGGCAAGGATTTCACGTTTGCGCATGCGCAGCGGCTACTATCAGTCCGGCGGTATTGATTTTCATAGGAAACCATCTACACGCCAACCCACACAATCCCTGAAAATTTCATCGAAATCGGATGAGAAATGTAGAAGTTATAGCCGTGGATTTCATGACAGACACACAGAACCGAAATTGTTCAGGAAGGTCTGAAACGTAAAACGCGAGTGAAAATTTTGATTTTGGAGAACTTTTTTTTTCAACCTTGAAAAGTGAGAACAAAGCTTCCGCTACCTTGGTAAACTCGGAAGCAATATATTCATTTCATTGTTCTTGAAGAAGATTGTTAAACATGTACGTCATGTACGTTTACAACATAGTAACATAGTTCTCAAAAAATCTGATCCGACCGTTAACACTACGGGAGTTTGATTTAGCATTAACTTTTTCTGAGGCCCCTTTTTGTTTTTCTTCTTTCTCGACATAAATGTAAATCTCGAGGATTGCACCATGTAGTTGGATAAATGGCAGTAATTAAACCCCTTCCTCGCGAGGGTCGGTGTCACGCGTGGGCCAGCTTTAATATAAGCGGCTCTTCGTTATCCTGAAACATTTTCTTACCTCTCCATATGGTCGAACTAACGAGACCGTTTGGGCCCTAAGTCATTAGCGACTACAAACTACTTGACCCCCCAACACCTCCTTCTCGGGGAGCTTTTTCCAACACCCTCTTCTGTTGACTCGAATCAAAAGGCCACCCCTTCGTCTCATTAGTGGTTATCTCTATTAATTTATATCAACTCCTCCCACTTTATTGTTCTTCTCTTTTTTATGTCGAGCTCATGAAAAGAAGAACATTTTTTCCTCAGTCTCACCCAGCCACAGTGTTTCTAAACCTACATTCCGTCTGATATTCTGCAAAGGATTAAAGCATTTAAAGTTTCCATCGTCAGATACTCAACTACAACAAACATGAGCCGTTTGGAGCGATATTTGAACTCCAGGGATGTTTTTCAAGCCTATGAAATGTGGGTCGAGTCAACATTGGTTAGTTGTCGTCTCATCTCCCACTCGCTTTGAAGTGCAGATGAGGAATGTTGTGCATGGAGGAGAAAAACATAGTAGTTAATCACGAAACATCAATCTTTAAGTACCTTGCACAGCCCTCATAGGGGACTCTACACGTCAAACGGCACAATCTCTGAATATCGTTGGAAAATGTAGAAGTTATGGCTGTTACAAGGATTTCAGGTTTCAAAATACTTTCAATTTGTGGGCCATGATTTTCTCCAGTTCTCATCAACCATCTTCAACCCTTTTTCATAATTCCTGAAAATTTCATCGAAATCAGATGGGAAATGTTGAAGTTATGGCTGTAACAAGGATATAAATGTTTACCATGCGCGATGGCAACTATCAGTATGGGGGCAATTATTTTCAAACAAAGCTTCCGCTACCTTGGTAGACTTGGTAAGGTGGGTTAACGCATCTTTAGGGGAGGAAGTCAGTCGAGCCTGAGAGAGGAGAGGAGTGCGCGTGTGCTACCCCTGCTTGGAAAGTTTTCCCAGTGTTTATATTGTACGACTAAGTTCTTTTAGGCAAACATTACTTTAATTGTGAACTGTTTGGTTCTTGTTCAGCCTGCTTCTTCAAATACAATACTTGCGACGACGATGGAAACAGTTCATGGATCAGTGTAATATCAGGCATATTTTTCCCCTACCTTATCACCCTGAAACTGATGTGTTATGTTTAGGGGTCGTTTTTCAAAAAATGCTATTTTTTTTTCTTGAAATTGTTCAAGGGTAACTAAAAGTGCATTTACAAGTATCTAGTGTCTACCAAGGAAGTGGAAGCTTTGTTTTCACTTTTCAAGGTTGAAAAAAAAAATTCTTCAAAATCAAAATTTCCACTCGTTTTTGACATTTTATGTCTTTACTATGGCACATAAATGAAAAATCGTCACGCGGGGAGCGTCACGCGGGGAGCGTCACGCGGGGAGCGTTACGCGGAAATTTCTGATGATTTTCGCTTACATAAAATGTCTCTCGTGGTTGCGTACTTGTACGAAAGCTGTAGTTATGAAGAGGATTCTAAGTTAGGAAGGTAACGAGAAGGGTACTCTCAAATCCACACGATAGGGGGCGTAGCAACCTTTCAAAACTTTGTGAGGATCTTTAACCATAACTTCTATTTACGTTTCAGACCTTTCTGAACAAATTTGGTCACCGTGTCTGTCTGTGTGTCCGTGGGTCTGTGTCTGTCATGAAATCCTTGCCACAGCCATAACTTCTACCATTCTTATCCGATTTCGATGAAATTTTCAGGGATTATGCGGGATTATGCTTGTAGACGCTTCCCTATGAAAATCATTACCTCCGGACTCATAGTAGCCGCTGCGCATGCGAAACGTGAATTCCTTGTAACAGCCATAACTTCCAAAACTTCCATCCGATTTCAATGAAATTTTCAGGGATTATGCGTATTAGGCTTTAGATAGTCTCCTATGAAAATTATTACCCTCGGACCGATAGTAGCCACTGCGCATGCGCAAACGTGAATTCCTTGTAACAGCCATAACTTCTACATTTTCCATCCGATTTCGAAAAAATTTCTCAGGATTGTTCAGATTAGCGTGTAGTTGGTCCCCTATGAGGGTAGTGGAAGGTACTTAGAGATTGATGTTTTGAGAATAATTACTGTGCATCGGATCATCTATACGATCACCCGATGGATATGGATACGAGGAAGCTATGTGCCACTTTTTTTAAACTTTCAAACCAAATTTATTTTTATCAATTTGTCTAATATTGGTTCATTTAATTTCAATTTTGTAATCTTTTGTATAGGGATTTCCAAACTCAGTCTTACTCGCCGTAATTGGTTTTCATGTAATTTTATCACCTGAATTGGAGGGGGGAGAGACTTTCTGTACGATCGAGAGAAGTTAGGAGAGGGCAACGGACGTTTAGGGGAGGAAGTTAGTCGAGCCCCGTAGCCCAAAACTTGATATTTTTAAACTGAACATCGTCTATAATAAGGTAGGTACCTAAGATGTATACCCCCCACCCCACCACATGTACTAACGATAACACTTCTCGTATTGAATAGCTTGAAGCAATGAAACTCCCTCCCCCCTACTCTGAACAGCTTTTGACAATCCATGATCTGATACCAAACATCCGCTGATTGACGGATTTGCTCTCAATTCAAGGTTTTGGGGTTTCATGATTAATATTCGTTAATTATCATCCGACCACTTTCTCTCCATGGGGTTTTGTCCCTTTATAGAGAATTTATATTACCCTTCACCTTCTTCTTACATAGTTTCGGTTCACGTTTCGTCAAACTCTCCTCCAGTCCCGCCATAACTTCGAAATAAGAAAACGATCGGGTCTGCACGAGAAGTAAATGCCGCAGTCTCTCCACAACTTTGACGGCACTGTTAGCGTCGCCACCGTCCGCTGTAATTTCCATCGGTCCTTCCTTAATAAGTTTCAAGTCAACCATCTTGGTCCGACAGTGACCATTCTCGGGAATCGACTCCAACTTGATCGAATAGGTTCTACTCATAAATTTGATCATCGCATGTCCACTCTCACCGTTGTCCAAGGTGTAGTTATATTTTATGATCAAGTCATCTGCAACATAAACGAAACGTGACAAACAATAATATTGAGGCAATGAGCAAGGGTGTTTTATTCTTATATACAATCGGGATGATGATTCAATAAATGAATAAAATCCTCCAATTCAACTACTTTGTATTCACCTCCAGATCAAAAAAACTTGTCATATTAAATTAGATGGTATTGGTACCAACGCTTATAATCGACACCCTTTCCCCAAAAACATGTTTAGCGTCTTAAGCGCAAGAATTTGAAAATTATTTTAGAACATTATGATCTGCAATTTAAGAATGTCCTGGAACCATGGTTTCACCTCTATTTTCAGCATGATCAGGTAATTCATTATTTTATTCTTGATCAATTATTATATTAACCTATCCTGATAAATTATTACATTATTATAGTTATTAATAATTATGTTCCCTGAATTTCAAAGCTTGGGTCCATTTTTCATTTGATAATTTTGGTTTATTGTTTTCAATAATCATATTATTTTCAATTTTATAATCAAGCAAGAACCCCCCTCCCCCTGTCTATCCACAAAATTTCATGTTTTACTTTTCAAATATGTAGAATCCAAATATTTCCGTCCGTTCGCCGTACACCATGGGACTTTACCCAGTTCCCATCGACCAATTTTGATTAAATTAGGGATATCGGCTCCATTCGGGGTCTAATTGTGCCCCGATGCTTTTGGTTGTTATCAGTCACTTCTAAAGGGTATGTAAAAGATGGGGGGAATCATTTTCAAAACACCCTACCTCGTAAACTTTTGATATAAAGGTTATTCTAAATATAGTGACATAAAGGTTAGGTACGTTATAAACGTCATGGAATCGTGAAAACTTTGTAACATTGTAACTTCTGCATTTTTCACCTAAATCTATAAAATCTTCAAGGATTGTTCAGGTTGGTATGTAGATTGTCCTGCGGCGGACTTGAGATACAAAAGTCTTGTTTTTTCATTCATTTAAAATTTTGAGAATTTAATGACACCACCCAGAGCTCTGTGGGACCAACTGTTCGTCTCATGAGGATAATTACGAATTAATCAATATTCATGGGATTTTTTTCATAAATTTAAGAGTTTAATTTCTAGAAACGAATGATATTGTGATTTCCTACCTGGCTAGATCATTAACCCCTGAGGGCCTAAACCCTCTTCCCTCATCTATCCCTGATTGATTGTTTGATGGAACTATCCCCAAGGTTTATCTTTCAAATACACTTAATTATTAATCTTGTGCGATACTACGGCTCGTACGTAGGTACTATTCATGGAAATGCCGTGTTCTTCGCAGACTGATAATCTTTACCGAAAAATGATAAACTGTTGTGTAATAATTATGTGCTAATGTCCTAAAATTGTGGATTTTTACACACATTGTAACAACGGTCAACAAAGTTTGTCCTTTAAGGTCGGCGGAAGAGGGTTAGCGAGACCTTCGGGGGGCTCGCGGGGAGTCAGTCACGTGTAATCTCGATTAATTTCACAGGTTTATCAACTTCATTAAGCCATGGTTTATCGTGCAGATCTCTCGATGGTCTCATTCGTTTCTAAAACTTACTACACCACCCTACTTAGTGATTAACACCTATTTACTGAATATCCACGTATTACTTAATCCTATTCTAAAAACATAAGTAAAACATAAGTAATCATGTAGTTACCGTTTAAATGATTGATTATTCTCATACACGAACAGTTGGCACTGGGTGGCCTCACAAAACTATTAAAAATCGTCTACATTTTAAATTAAAATGTTATACTAAAAGTTTTCGAGCTAGGGAGTTTCACAATTTCACCCTCAAATTTCACCCATTAGAAGTGACTGACAATCAAAACCTCTGGGGCACAACTAGATTCCAAATGGAGCCAATATACCAAATTTCATCAACATCGTTCCATGGGAACTGCTAAATTAGTAAGTCGAAACGTAAACCATCTTATTTTGACGGTTGGTTGAAAATTTTGACTTGTTCGACTCCATAGGATTTTTATAGAGAATTACCCAAACTAAACGAGACCCAAACTAAACGAGAAAAAGCTGCCAGAATATCGTTCAAGTATACGTACCAATCGTGACTTTTAGTATATTCTCATCTGAGGATTCGGTTTCTGTATGCGAGAGCCCCGAAGACACCCTCATGGTTCCTCGATTTGCCAACAGAGCATCCTCGAGTACGATTCCAGGATAGATCACGTTCGACACTTGAGTTTGTACTTGATGGTCGGATATTTGGTGTTCGTCCCAACCTTTGACGACCAACTCCTCTACAATCCTTGCATCTGAATCTAGCTGCTGAAGAGACGAGTGTAACAGACACTCGAGAAGAAAAACCACGATCATCATTTATGGGTGCCACGCGTTAGACTAATCGGACAGGGGGTTTCCAAGCTATTCATTATCTTTTAAGATTATTATTATCCATTCTACAGCTTTTATCATAAACTACCCGTTAGCTTCCAATGACGCTAACCTATTGATTAACCATCGAACATCGTCATTTGGAAATTCCAGTAGCGCGGGCCCACAAGTATCCTCCGGATTTCAGTAAAATCAGGTTATTGTACAGCCACAAATTGATCTTTACAGAAAATCGCGTTTATGCGAGCGCATGCACTACAATAACAATGAAAATCTCAGGGACTGCCTCAGGGCTATCCGGCAACAACCCTGAAAATTTCAACAAAATTGTAACATGATTTCTAGCAGTTATGACCGGGACAAGGATTTCAACAGAAACAGACGGACATCGAATCAAAGTTGTTCAGAAGCCTCTGAAACTCGAAGTGTGACTAAAACTTCCGAATCCTGAGTATCCAATTTTTTAAAACTTATGAGTACTTACCAATACAAAAAAAAGGAACATCCTTGTTTTGACAGTGTAAAAGCGAAATTCGAACTTCAAGCCACGCAATGGAAATAACATTTAATTAGGAACTTACCCGTGGAGTTGGATCGTATTAATTACGATCGTAAAACGCGGATATTTTTCTTTTATCTTCAAAAAGTTGAAACAATGCTTCCGCTCCCTTGGTAGACTCGAAAGTAACAATATGCCAATTATTCGGTATTCCTATAGCTTTATCTCACTCTTTCCATCATGTTCATCTCCATCGTTTGAAACTTGAGATTTTTAAGGAGGGGTTACAATTTGTTTTCTCGCTCGATTCATAAAGTTCGTTATTGAAAATAATAAACCAAAATGAACCAAGCGAATCGTTAAAAGAATAAAACCTGGGTGAGTACACACACAGACGGGTTTTCCCGCGGATTTGGATTCGGAATGGTCTGAAACGGATTTGTACGTGGTTACTTTTATCTTCGTTGAGTTTTGTCCCACTTCACACCTGGTTAATCGCTTAATTCTTTCTGGAGGCGTCCTAAAACGTTGCAAAGTATTACACAAAGGTTTACTATTGTTCTGTATAGATCACTCGCCTGCAAAGAACCCAGCTTTGCCATTGTCACTACCTACCAACCATATTTTCACTCCGCAGTCAAGTTTAATTTGAAGAAATAAAAAGTTGAGGGTGGCTTCCTTGGGAAACTTGATTACTGTTTGCTAAGGATGCAATAATGAGTACAACTCGAAAAACTCTGCAAATTATTACACAATGGTTTATTATTTTTTATTTTTCTATATAGATTGCAGACGAGTTGTCTGCAAAGCCACCAACCATCCAACATGAAGAAAAAAATCGAGCGCATTTCGGTCAGCTTTAATTTGAATGGGGATTAGGCCGCTTTTGCAATTCACACTCGTGTTTCTGATTTATCGTAAGTCCAAACCTTAAATTCTCGTAGTGAGCGAACGGTTTGTCCTACAGAGCTCCGGTTGGTCTCAAAAAATTCTAAAAATTCTATAGAATCTTAGATTGAAGGAAAAACAATACCTTTATAGCAAAATTTTGCTTCCGAGTCTACCAAGGTAGCGGAAGCTTTGTTTTCACTTTTCAAGGATGAAAAAAAAAGTTCTCCAAAATCAAAATTTTCACTCGCGTTTTGCGTTTTACACCTTTCTGAACAATTTTGGTTCCGTGTCTGTGTGTCTGTCTGTCTGTGTGTCTGTCATGAATTCCGTGTAACGCGCATAACTATACGAAGTTATTCTCCGATTTCGATGAATTTTTCAGGGATTGTGCGGGTTGGTGTAGACAGTCCCCTACGAAAATCATCATCCCCGGACTGATAGAAGCGACTGCGCATGCGCAAACGTGAATTCCTTGTAGCGGCCATAACTTCAACATTTTCCATCCGATTCCAATGAAATTTTCAGGGATATTACAGATCGGTATTTAGATGGTCCCATATGAAAATCATCACCTTCGGACTGATAGTAGCCACTGCGCATGCGCAAACGTGAATTCCCTTGTAACGGCCATAACTTCCACATTTTCCACCCGATTTCGATGAAATTGTCAGGGATTATGTGGATTAGGTTGTAGATGGTCCCCTATGAAAATCATCATCCCCGGACTGATAGAAGCGACTGCGCATGCGCAAACGTGAATTACTTGTAACAGCCGTAACTTCAACTGTCCCCCAGGGGTCGCGGGTTCGAATCCCAGCCAAGGCTAAGTATTTTTTTGATCCAATCACATATATCTACTCACTTAATTTTTCATCCGAATTTGATGAAATTTTCTAAGATTGTCCAGATTAGCGTGTAGATGGTCCCCTATGAGGGTAGTGGAAGGTACTTAGAAATTGGTATTTTGAGATTAACTACTATGCATGGGATCATCTATACAGTCGGGTTATGAATACTAGGAATCTATGTGCCACACCCACTTGGCAGACGTTTTTTGAGTTAGGGCGTTTTTAAAATTTCAAAATTCATTTTGGAACCATTAGAAGTGACCTACATCAACCAAAATCTTCGGGGCACAACTAGACCCCAAATGGAGCCTACATACCAAATTTCATCTAAATCGGTCAATGCTAAGTGGCAAAAGTGCCGCGTACGGCGTACGGCGGACGGACGGCCAAATTTTGGTCGACCGAGAAACGAATCGACGGAAAAAAAAATTTTAACACCCCCTCAAAATTTGATGGTTTACGTTTCAAGGTACGTAGAATCCAAAAATCGAATAAAAGCTTGCAGCCAGCGAGCAGCTTTTGACATCACTACCCAGTAGGCAACAGAGGACCATTCGGAGGACTAGGGAGGCATCACAATGGCTCAGCGTCGTCCCACTTGCAGCAGACAACTTCGACTTGTCGTCTTCCCAATTCCGTGACGCACTAGCCATTCGGTACGATTGGGAACCAAGAGGGTTGCCAGTATGGTGCGACGGATGCGGGAGTCCCATGGACATGAACCACGCCCTCAATTGTATGAAGGGCGGCCTGATCAAACAGGGACACGACCTGGTTCGGGACGAATGCGCCAAAATAGCAAGCCTCGCATGGAACGGTGTTGTCACAGAATCAGTTCTTCGTGAAAGTGCTGATGGCAGCCCCGGCCTGGTGGCAGACATGAAGGTTCATGGTGTGTGGGACCGTGAGAGACCTGCGTTTTTTGATACCCGCGTTATAAACGCTGACGCAGTCTCTTACACTTCCATGGACTGGCCAACCATCTCTCGCCATGCTGCCCAAGCCAAACATGCAAAATATGACAGAATAGCCGAAGATCTGAGAGGTTCTTTCACGCCACTCGTAATTTCATGCGATGGAGCATTGCATAAAGAGTATGACGCTTTTCTCAAGAATGCCTCCTTACGCCTTGCCAACAAATGGTCCAAATCCTACGCTCAAGTAATGATGTGGACGCGAGTGAAAACTCAATTCTCCGTCCATCGAGCGGTTTCCATGAGGCTAAGAGGCCCAAGGAAACAAGTCCGAGGACTCGGACTGGAGGATGGAGCAGCAATTTGGCTCCCACAAGACTAACTCCTCCACATTTACGCTCGCTTGCTCGCACGCTCGCACGCTCGCAAAAACAAAAAACCCTTTGGCATAAATCAATTTGAATTTTCGGCAAACTTTTGGCATACCAACTTGAACTTTTGGCAACTCATTTTGAACTTTCGGCAGATCCATTACGTTTCGACAACTACTGGAGTCCTTGTCCACCTTCATTCCCTCTACAATGTTCAATAAAGTGTTTTTCTCTCTCAAAAAAAAAAAGAAATAAACCATTGTGTGATAATTTGCAGCGTTTTATTCGTTCTTTGGATTCTACGTACTTTGAAACGTAAACCATCAAATTTTGAGGGGGTGTTAAAAATTTTTTTTCTTGGTCGATTCCAAAGGTTCATTATTGAAAATAATAAACCAAAAATGATCAAAGATCGCATTTTGATCAACTAAAATTTGAACGGAGATTAGACATCTTTCACGACACACACTCTTGTTTCGGATTTATCGTAAGTCCGACCCTTAAGTTCTTAAGGAGCAAATTGTTGGTCCTACAGAGCTCATTCGATTCTAAAACTTCCATGCTATTTCAAATTCATAAAAAACAATACCTTTATACTGGGAGTTTTTGAGGAAATGCATTTTAAACATTTCAGCCCTTATTTTTCAACCTTCAGAAGTGCCTGACATCAACAAAACGCTTTGGGGCACAACTAACCCCAAATTGAGCACATATACCAAATTTCATCATAATCGGTCCATGGTAACTAAGGAAAATTTTGTTATTACATTTTCGGATTCTTCGTAAACAAATAACGTAAACAAATTTTTAGGGGGGTGAAAATTATTGAAAATAATTAACCAATACTAACTCGAATGTGACTTGTTCTAAAATTATTCCGAAGCTCGGCATCTTGAAGAATTGTTACAGATTGTACTACCGTTGTTATCTTTTCTGCCCTTGGTTGATGGCTAATAAAAAAATAATAAAACATACTTAATTGCTCCTGAATCTTTCGCTGTTTTATTGATACATTTTTATTATCAAAATTATATTTTTACACTATTTTATTTCGTGGTTCTGGTTCTAGTCGTAGTGTTGGGCAGCTTGATGCTTTTGATTTATTATTAACCTTTTACTAAGAGAAACTTGTGACAATTTTGTTTTTAATTTTTTTTTTTTTTGTCTAACTTTTTCCTGATTTTTAGATGCAGGACTTCCCAACTAGGTACATAGTTTTGGTTTTCGTTTTGACAAACTCTCGTAGATGCCTTTTGAAATTTCGAAATGCATGGTCGATCTGGACAGCATGACAAACACAAAACGCCTCTCTTCCGCTTTTTCTACAGCTTCTTTAGATTTTTTTCCAGTGGCCGTGATCTCAATTGGTCCTTCCTTTCGAAGTTTGAGTTCAAGAAGGGTTGTCTGACATTTGCCATTCATTTTCGCCGACTGGAATGACATCGAATACTTCCTGTGACTAACTATCACCTTGATAAGTCCGCTTTCCCCGCTGTCCAAAACGTAATTAAACGTGGTTGTGTAATTATCTGAAAAGTGAATAAATTCACTAGTAAGTAAATAATGCAGGCGGTGTTCATTAAGCTTAACGACTGTTGAAAACAATAGTTGTTTTTCTGTCGAAATTCAACCAACTTTATAATGACCGCGATGTTTTCCCGCCCGGGAGGTCTTCTGTACAAAGCAAAATCGACAAAAACCCGACACATCGGCTTGAGATGCTTTTAATGACCAGCTTGAGTCGAGTACCAAAGGTGTTAGTCCTTTTATCGCAATTTTAACATTCTGCTTCGTAAGTGTAAAGATGTTGAAAATATTTTCTTAGCCTTCTTTTGTTTCCGAGTCTACCACGGTTGAGGTAGCTTTGTTTTCACTTTTCAAGGTTGAAAAAAAAGTTCTCCAAAATCAAAATTTTTACTCGCGTTTTGCGTTTTAGACCTTTCTGAACAATTTTGGTTCCGTGACTGTCTGTCTGTCTGCGTGTCTGTGTGTCCGTGTGTCATGAAATCCTTGCCACAGCCATAACTTCTACATTTCTCATCCGATTTTGATGACATTTTCAGGGATTGTACGGGTAGGCGTTTAGATGGTCCCCTATGAAAATCATCACCCCCAGACTATCCCCCAGACTAATAATAGTTGCTGTGCATGCGCAAACGTGAATTCCCTCCTCCGAATTTGATGAAATTTACTAGGATTGTTCAGATTGGCGTTCAGATGGTCCCATATGAAAATCATCTCTCCCAGACTATCCCCCAGACTAATAATAGTTGCTGCGCATGCGCAAACGTGAATTACTTGTAACAGCCATAACTTCTACATTTTTCATCCGATTTCGATAAAAATTTTCAGGGATTGTGTGGATTATGTTGTAGACGATTCTCTATGAGAATCACTACCCCCAGACATACAGGGTGGTCCTTAATGAACGTACCACCCTTTAAATTTCGTTGTTTGTGGGGAAATCAAAAAACTTGTCGAAGTAACTCCCCTTATTTTTTTGTAAAGAATTCAGGAAAAATACTTTTGCGCAAAAAAATTGCGCGCAATCGTGCGCAATTGACACTAACTTTGTTTTTTCAAATAAGAACTCCCATTTTTTATTGCAGATTTAGATTCTACGTCAAATTTCATGAACATTTTACTTCGACAACTTTTTTTTCCCGCTGCGCGAAACGGGCGCCAGGAGCGTTCAAAGTTGCTAAAGTCATCAAAATTGCGCAAAACATGGATTATGGTAAACCCCAAGTGTGGCACATGGCTTTACATTGTTTTTCAGCGCTGATTCACGTGGTGCTGTCAGTTTTTAGATTTAGCTCAGTTTTTTCGATTTCATAAGCTTAATCTACGTCTTTTGGTGAAATATTACAGTTTTTCCGAAGTATCAACTTTGGCAGTAGATTTATTTTCCCTCACCCTTTCGCACCCCGGGCTTGGGACCGGCTAAGGGTACAGATCAACTTGGAGTTGAAGTTGTAACGTGAGCGGTTAGTAACGTCTCGTCACGAAGTGCAGCAGATAAGCAGTCCGAGAATCGAGAAATCCGAGTTGTTTACCTATTGTGATTCAATCGTATTCAAACGCTTTTGGTACCATAACATTCATGATTTCTCAGAGTATCCTTCTGGGTGCAGGAACCAAGCCACTTTTTTCTTTAAAAAAACGACCATGTTTCTGGCTGTTATTTCGGGTTCATCAAGTCCAATAAAAAAACACCACGTTATTTATTTTTAAGCCCGCCTTAGCCGGTCCCAAGCCCGGGGTGCGAAAGGGTGAGGGAAAATAAATCTACTGCCAAAGTTGATACTTCGGAAAAACTGTAATATTTCACCAAAAGACGTAGATTAAGCTTATGAAATCGAAAAAACTGAGCTAAATCTAAAAACTGACAGCACCACGTGAATCAGCGCTGAAAAACAATGTAAAGCCATGTGCCACACTTGGGGTTTACCATAATCCATGTTTTGCGCAATTTTGATGACTTTAGCAACTTTGAACGCTCCTGGCGCCCGTTTCGCGCAGCGGAAAAAAAAAGTTGTCGAAGTAAAATGTTCATGAAATTTGACGTAGAATCTAAATCTGCAATAAAAAATGGGGGTTCGTATTTGAAAAAACAAAGCTAGTGTCAATTGCGCACAATTGCGCGCAATTTTTTTGCGCAAAAGTATTTTTCCTGAATTCTTTACAAAAAAATAAGGGGAGTTACCTCGACAAGTTTTTTGATTTCCCCACAAACAACGAAATTGAAAGGGTGGTACGTTCATTAAGGACCACCCTGTATAGTAGCCGCTGCGCATGCGTGAACGTGAATTCATTTCAACAACCATAACTTCCAAATTTTTTATCCGATTTGGCTGAAATTTTGCAGGGATTAGTATGCGGATTAGGTTGTAGATGGTCCCCAATGAAAATCAAAGCCTTAAAATTGACAGTAGCCTCCGCGCATGCGCAAACGTAAAATCCTTGTAACAGCCATAACACTTACATTTTTCACCAAATTTGATGAAATTTACTAGGATTGTTCAGATTGGCTTGTAGATGGTCCCATATGAAAATCATCTCCCCCACACTAATAGTAGTTGCTGCGCATGCGCAAACGTGAATTCCTTGTAACAGCCATAACTTCTTCATTTTCCATCCTACTTCGACGAAATTTCTCAGGATTGTCCAGATTAGCTTGTATATGGTCCCCTATGAGAGTAGTGGAAGGTATTAGAGATTGATGTTTTGAGATTTATTACTATGCATCGGATCATCTATACAATCGGATTATGGATACGAGGAAGCCACACCCACTTATCAGAAGTTTTAGTCCGTTGCGTAAACTTCAAATTGAAATAACACATGTAGGATGGTGACAACAATTTTTGGTGCTGAGTCTATCAAGGTAACGGGAGCTTTGTTTTAATGTTCAAGGATGGAAAAAAAAATTCTCCGAAATCAAAATTTTCGTTCGCATTTTAAATTTCAGACTTTCCTGAACAATTTTATTGTCATTTTCGTGTGTCAGCAAATCTGTAAACTTTCCATCATACAAATGTTGATTATTAAGACGAGTGATCTACTCAGAAAAATAATAAATCGTTGTGTAATAACTTATAGTCTTTTTACAATGATCGAAGATAATTATATGTCTAGAATGGGGGTGCGCCTGATTTTTTTTTTTTTTTTCAATTTTTAATTGAAGTAGACCTCATCTTGAAAAGTTTGACACCAACCGCGACCTTCTAGCGTGAGAAGACATTTTTCTATGATTTTTCAAAGTTTCGAATTATTCTGACGTCACGCACCCCTCCCGCCTGGGCGGGAACCCCAGCCACCAGTGTAGTTATAAACATTCGAAACTTTGAAAAATCATAGAAAAATGTCTTCTCACGCTAGAAGGCCATGGTTGGTATCAAAATTCCCAGAATGAGGTCTAGTTTAGATTAAAAATAACAATAAACAGTTTTTCCGACCCATGCGCAAACCCCATGGTGATGTACAATAGTATCATGCATATCGATACCTCAAAGCACAATGGTGCTATGTCCAAAAATGGAGTTTTCAGAAAAACGCAAAAGAAATGATCACCAGTACACAATTCCTAAAATAATGGCTTATTACACTAAACTCTTTAATTTCCTCAATAAATTTGCAAGCTGTTATCGTCAAGAAAACTCAATAACAGTTTTGTTGAATTTGAGTTTTTCTGAAATTATAAAAAATATGGAAGGTGGACGGACATAGCGCCTTTGTGCTTTAAGGTATCGATATATACTTACTGAGAGTGGCGTTTAGTGCATAATTATCTGCGTAATAGCTCCTGGCATGCTTGGGCGCCGATTTCACCTTCATGAATCCCTTGTTTGAAACTTTAGGATTGCTTAAAGTGATACCAAGAGCAGTAGGGATCTTGATCTCATTATCATTGAACTTTTTATCTTCCTCCCAACCTTTAACGACCAGGTTCCTTAGAATGGCTCCTTCTGGAGATTCTTTTTGAAGGGATGGGTGCAGAAGACATGCTAGAATCAAAATACCAATCATTCTCAACCAACAGTACAGGACTGAGTCTCTTCAACTAAAAGGTCAAGCGAATCACGTAACATTGGAACAAGAAACTGAATACCTAACAGAACGGCAATCTGACTTTTATTAGTCATTAAAAGAATAATATAAGATCAAAATAAGTAATTTGACACAGAGGTTAATAGTCTACAACCTTTAAGTTCGTCTTGAAAAGAAAGAGTATTTCATCAAAACCATGTGGAAAATAATTCGTTGATTTAATAAAACGTCTGCCAAGTTGGGTGGGCAGTATAGCTTCCTCACTCATTGTAACATGGACGTATAGAATCAGTTGGCGAAAAAATTATGATTCAAAGAGTTATTGAATACCAAAATATTAGCGGTCCACCGTCTAGGACCTAACCCACACAATCCCTGAAAATTTCATCGAAATCGGTTGAATAGTTGCGGAGTTTTGGTTGTAACAATAAATTTAAAGTTCGCGCATGCGCAGCGGCTATTGCTTGACCAATTTGATTGAAACTTATAGGGTGTCTCTTAGAAGTTAGTCCCTAACTAACGTCCAAATTTGAGCTAAATCGGTTCATTAGAAACCGAGAAACCGAGGTCCCAGGAAATTCACGTTTGCGCATGCGCACTCGCTCCTATTGGTCCGAAGGTGCTGAAATTTATAGGGGACCGTCTAGGACCTAACCCGCACGATCCCTGAAAATTTCATCAAGATCGGACCACAGGTTAGTATAGTTTTGCCCGGGACAAGGATTGACCACAGACAGACCGACAGACAGACAGACCGACAGACCGACAGACAGACAGACACGGAACCAAAATTGTTCGGGAAGCTCTGAAACGCAAAAAGCAAGTGGAAATTTTGATTTTGGAGGACATTTTGGTTTATTATTTTCAATAATAAGCCTTTGGAATCGAGCAAGAAAAAAAAAATTTTAACCCCCCCTCAAAATTTGATGTTCTACGTTTCAAGGTACGTAGAATCCGAAAATCGAATAAAAAAATTTCCGTCCGTCCGCCGTACGCCGTACGCCGTACGCCGTACGCGGCACTTTTCTTAGTTACCATGGACCGATTTCGATGAAATTTGGTATATGGGCTCCATTTGGGGTCTAGTTGTGCCGCGAAGCTTTTGGTTGATGTAGGTCACTTCTAAGGGGTGAAAATTAAGGGTTGAAATTTTCAAGAGTGCCCTAGCTCGAAAACTCTCGAAATAAAGGTATCGTTTTTTCACTAATTTTAAATAGTACTGAATTTTAAAAAATTTTTGAGACCACCCGGAGCTCTGTAGGGCAAACCGTTCAGTCCCTACGAGTACTTGAAGGTTTTCCTTCGATAAAACAGAATCATGAGTGTGAATCGCAAAAGAGGTCTAATCTCCGTTGAAATTTTTTCTGACTAAAATGCGATCGCTGTTCATTTCTTCGATTTGTATACAGTTTTGCCTTCTGCGTAACCAGTAATCAAATTTCCATAATCAAAAGTCAATGGAGAATACTGAAGGCGCCTGAGTGGTCACTGATCAGCTGAGTGAGCTCCAAGGCCATTTCCTCTCCTGTTGAACGCAGGAACCTGAAATTTGAGAGGGCGGGTCAATTGAGAATGCTGAAGGCGCCTGAGTGGTCACTGATCAGCTGAGTGAGCTCCAAGGCCATTTCCTCGCCTGTTGAACGCAGAAAGCTGAAATTTGAGAGGGCGGGTCAATGGAGAATGCTGAAGGCGCCTGAGTGGTCACTGATCAGTTGAGTGAGCTCCAAGGCCATTTCCTCTCCTGTTGAACGCAGGAAGCTGAAATTTTAGAGGCAGGGTCAAAGGAGAATGCTGAAGGCGCCTGAGTGGTAACTGATCAGCTGAGTGAGCTCCAAGGCCATTTCCTCTCCTGTTGAACGCAGGAACCTGAAATTTGAGAGGGCGGGTCAATGGAGAATGCTGAAGGCGCCTGAGTGGTCACTGATCAGCTGAGTGAGCTCCAAGGCCATTTCCTCTCCTATTGAACGCAGGAGCTGAAATTTGAGAGGGAAGGTCAATGGAGAATACAGATGGTGGTAGGTGCTATTGATGGAGAACCAGTGATCTATACAGAAGGGTGATCTATACAGAAAATGATAAACCTTTGAGCAATGATTTGCAGCGTTTTTTTTTTTCACTTCTTTCACGAATACAAAGCTTCCCTACCTTCGGTAGTGAGGAAGCAAAATGTTATCTTTACAATTCGCATAAATTTTTCATTTTTTATTTCAAGTTTCTGGAATAGAAGGCTTGAATTTAGTTATGAACGAAAATGGGAGACAATGTAACGTCAAGAGAACTGAATGATTGTCCCGGTGTCTGACCAGTCGAAGCCTATATTGCTTTTAAACTATTAGATCAACATGCTTCCAACGTCCTCAACAGAACGCACTATACATCACACAGAGCACTTTCATGTACACCTCTGTCCAATTAACTACAGACCTAGCAGGTCATTAATTTAGGCATTATTCTTTGAAAAGACCTCCACTTTTTCATCTGGGCACCTCCTGTTATCATTTTTCACCCAACTGAACTCAAAGGGCGATGGTTCTTTGAAGCACATCGGACCATCGTCGCGCAACGCTCGAATTTTTAGTCACCCAGTGAACAATGGAACTCGATTCATGGAAAACATAATTTATATTACAAATACTGAGAGAAGTATACGGAAGACTACCTACTCTACAAGCAAATACCTCGTAACATGGATATGTCTACGCAACCGAAGAGAGTTGATAATCTCTCTAGTAACCGAGGTTATTACCCGTATATAATTCCCCGTTGCTATTTATTGGTATCGCATTACTTCTTTTTAGAGTAACAAAATAATTGTTCATGACCTTACCGCTACATAAACGTCATTAATTCGTTAGGTAGTAGTACTCTCCATTGTTTTGAAATAACTACTTAATGTATAGGTCCACGTCGCGATATAAGAGTTATGTTCAGGCCCTCTACATCTTAGGAAAATTTGTGTGTTGAAATTGATAAATACAAATTTAACTTTCAAGGTACATTTGCGAACTTGCAAGGATGACACAAGTTCTACTCCGCTTCAATAATTCCTAGGCCATGGTCACATTGGAGCTGGCAACGTTCTGAGTAGTAGTCTCAATCCGTCTGACCAATCGGACATTTCGTCAGAATATATTCATAATGGGGTAGTTGCATGAGTCGGATTTTGTATTTTTTATGTCCGATTTAATTTAGTGCACTACAAAACTTGAGAATTGACTGCACGACCATCATCATCAGGCATCTCTTGAATGGTCTAGGGCCATTTATGTTCCTCATAAGGCGCAGTGCTAATAAGGTGCTGTACAAAAATCACCGAATGTGATTTTGGTGTCCAATATAAATCCTAAATATCTGGCTGCTGGATTAGTTAATATTTCAGCATTTGCAATACTCATAACCTACCAATTCAACCAAATTCAGAATTGCTTGAATTTATTGGACATGAAACTACACGAAGATGTTTTTGAAACAAGATCGAGACCTTATACTTTACTGTGATAGCAATATTGGCGTAGGAATGCGACATTACAGATCCCATTTACTTGACAATCAAAAAGAGGGGTGGATGAACTGGAGCACTGAAAGGGACAGAAAATTTGCATTTAAAGATAACATCGGTGGAGGCGTTTCAGACTCTTTTGAGGTTCTTTGGTCCGGAAAAGGTCCTCTGAGTGGCTGGTCTCGTCCCTCGTCCTGCTTCTGTAGTGCTAATGGGTCACCCCTTGTCCCTATCGATCCGAAAGAAGGCTCATCTATTGTTAAAATACTTCACTTCTCCATCATTTCAATTCGATAGTGAAGAATGAGGCAAACTCCGTAACTTGCGCAGGAAAATTTTGTTTTCAATTAATACCTTTCCCAAAACATTGTCTGTTCTTCTAAAATTCATGGTTCCTTTTAATCTTGTAAAGGTGCAAGTGCTTGGCTTGAACCAAGAACTAATTCACAGCAGTATAATTTCACCAATTAGAAATTTCCACACAAAAAATGCAATGATATTTTCTATATTAGTCTTAATCACAATTAATTGAGTAGGTGGGCAACCAATATTGTTAAAAGTCCGGGAGCGAGCCTGATTTGGGACCCTCTTCCTCAACTCATGAATTCATTTGTTCTGTCCACATTTTTGCAGAGACTTCAGGGATCTATTTTTCAACAAATAAACGCGATCAAGCCCATCTTTTTCGTAATTCTGGAAGTATCTTGAGTTTTGTGTTTCCTTTGTTTTTGTTTTTTCAATAATGAACCTTTGGAATCGAGCAAGAAAAAGCAAACTATAACCCCCTCAACATTTGATGGTTTACGTTTCAAAGTATAGATTCGAAAAATTTAATACAAATTTTTCGTATATGACCGTACATGAGCGGTACCAGTTCCTGTGGACCAGTTTTGATAAAATTTGGGATACCGTAAATTCAATCCCTTGCAGTAGTGCGAGGTAGACTGTTGAGCGCTATTGGGAATTTATCTATTTGAACTGGTCTCTCAATTATTGCACTTTTTTATTTTGAATTAAAATTGTCCACTACTAAGCCTCCTCACCTATCTGCAAAATACTCAATGTAATATTTTCTCGTCAGCCAGTTTTGGAATTAATTTTTTGAATTATTTTTCTTTTCATTATGTTGTATTGGGCTATGCCCGTATTATCAAAAATACATAGATAAATACACCCCACACAGTATCATTTTCAATAAAATAACCAACTTACAGCTATTGAATATCACAGTTCTTTGAAAAGTCTCTCATTTTTCCTCTTGCTTTTTCTTCTCTCTGCACTTCAGTAAAATATTGTTCACTATTTTTGTTCGGAAATGAATTTGCAATTCCCTGGAAGCAAAGAAATAGGAACGATTGTTTGTTGATTAAACATCACTCTGTAGATCCCATTCTATTAATTCCTTCGAAGAAGGAATTAGTGAAAGATAGGAGCGCATTCCAGAGCGCTAATCAATAGTTTCTGGAAACACCTTGATCATTCTCAATTGGGCACTCAGGTGGGAACTAATAGCCCTGATTACCTGGAGGAATTCTCATTGGAACCCCACAAAAGGCGAGACGCTCCTAGTTAAGCGAGTAATTAAACGGCGCTTTCCACGTCTAGTCAAAGCGCCTTTCCGCATTCGAGTTATGCAAGACCATACAATCAAGTTCACAGGTATGCACGTAGGTACCTAGTTCACAAGTACCTCAAGGTTTCTTTCATAAATTCTCGAAAAACTGTTACTTACATATTTATTTACAGGTATTTTTGTTGTTCAAGAGCCTATTTGTTTATCAAAAGCTTTGCGTCCCAAATGAAGTCCTTGGCTGAGAAACCACATATATTAACTTTTGTTACTTAGAAAGCTTCTCATTGGGCCCGAGTGCTCTCGAGGGGCTGAAAAAGCGCCTGAGTGCTCCCGTAGAAAAGTATCGTCAGTGCTCCCGACTCACCTGAGTGCTCCCCTAGAAAAAAGCGCGAGTGCTCCAACACCCCTGAGTGAATAATAGCCACTACAATAGTCCTCAAATTGTCTGAATTTTGAACAAATTCAGCATAAATGTAATAGTAAAAACTACGAAAATTCTCTCATACGATCATGTTGCATGACTGGGACTTTTTTAGTTGTTTTAATGAAATTTAAGTACATTTTTCTGCATTATTTTTTACATAAATGTTTAAATGCACAGGTTCATATCTAATTTCCTTTTTTGAGTACTATTCTGATTTTAAAAATGCAACGATAAAAAGTGTTAAAACCCAGGAATCGATTTAGTGCCTTAAAACAGATTTCCATGAAGAAAATGTTTTCAAAAAGGTATTTACATTTTGGTTTATTATTTCCAATAATGAACCTTTGGAATCGACCAAGAAAAAAAAAATTTAACACCCCCTCAAAATTTGACGGTTTACGTTTCAAGGTACGTACAATCCAAAAATCGAATAAAAATTTGGCCGTCCGTCCGCCGTACGCCGTACGCGGCACTTTTGCCACTTAGCATTGACCGATTTTGATGAAATTTGGTATTTAGGCTCCTTCTGGGGTCTAGTTATGCCCCAAAGATTTTGGTTGATGTAGGTCACTTCTAAGGGTTCAAAAATGAATTTTGAAATTTTTAAAACGCCCTAACTCAAAACATTTTGATATAAAGGTATTGTTTTTCCTTCAATTCTATAGAATTTTTAGAATTTTTTGAGACCACTCGGAGCTCTGTAGGACAAACCGTTCACTCACTACGAGAATTTAAAGTTTGGACGTACGATAAATCAGAAACACGAGTGGGAATTGCAAAAGAGGCCTAATCTCCGTTCAAATTATAGCTGACCGAAATGCGATCGATATTTTTCTTCATGTTAGATGGTTGGTGGCTTTGCAGACGAGTGATCTATATAGAAAAATAAAAAACGCTGCAAATCATTGCTCAAAGGTTTATTATTTTCTGTATAGATCACCCTTCTGTATAGATCACTGGTTCTCCATCAATAGCACCTACCACCATCTGTATTCTCCCTTGACCTTCCCTCTCAAATTTCAGCTTCCTGCGTTCAATAGGATTGAAAATGACTTCGGAGCTTACTCAGCTGATCAGTGATCTGAAGAGTGAAGAAGATCTCCTCGAATGCTGAAGACGCCTGGAAGAGCACTTCCATTCAATAGGATTGAAAATGGCTTCGGAGCTCACTCAGCTGATCAGTGATCTGAGGAGTGAAGAAGATCTCCTCGAATGCTGGAGACGCCTGGAAGAGCACTTCCATTCAATGGGATTGAAAATGGCTTTGGAGCTCACTCAGCTGATCAGTGATCTGAAGAGTGAAGAAGCCTTTGAGCAATGATTTGCAGCGTTTTTTACCCACCAACATTTTTTTTACCTACCAACTTTTTTTTACCTACTAGCTAGGTACTACCTACCACACCATACTGGCTTCACACCTTCACAATCAAGTTTATTAGAAAGAACTAAACGCTTCACACTCGATTGGAAAAATAGAAAGCTTCATGTGGAAATTTGATTACTGGTTACGCAGAAGGCAAAACTGTATACAAATCGAAGAAATGAACAGCGATCGCATTTTAGTCCGATAAAATTTGAATGGAGATTAGACCTCTTTTGCGATTCACACTCATGATTCTGTTTTATCGAAGGAAAACCTTCAAGTACTCGTAGGGACCGAACGGTTTGTCCTACAGAGCTCCGGATGGTCTCAAAATTTTTTAAAAATTCAATACTATTTAAAATTGGTGAAAAAACGATACCTTTATTTCGAGAGTTTTCGAGCTAGGGCACTCTTGAAAATTTCAACCCTTAATTTTCACCCCTTAGAAGTGACCTACATCAACCAAAAGCTTCGCGGCACAACTAGACCCCAAATGGAGCCCATATACCAAATTTGAACCAAATCGGTCCAGTGTTGCTAAAAAAATTGCCGCGTACGGCGTACGGCGGACGGACGGAAATTTTTTCATTCGATTTTCGTATTCTACGTACCTTGAAACGTAAAACATCAAATTTTGAGGGGAGGGGGGGGGGGTTAAAAATTTTTTTTCTTGCTCGATTCCAAAGGCTTATTATTGAAAATAATAAAACAAAATAATAAACCATTGTGTAATAATTTGCAGCGTTTTTTTTTAGAGCCATTGCAATAGCTACATTCTCTACAAAAATTCACTAAGTAGAAAAAAACCATGAAAATAATTTACCCACCTCATTTGTGTAGTTGACTTTTCCATATATATCACACGGATAATCCGTCGAGAAGTCCACAAAATACTTGTCGACCATTCAATGCAATAGTGACATATCTCAAATTGTTGATTCTGGGGTTTCTGAAGAAAAGAAACTCTCTTGGAGGGCCAGAAACTAGTGCATGAAGGTCATTTCTATGCTTGCAGTTTGGTGTGCGTTGTCGTATACCACTCCACTCCCTGTAAAATGTAAGTGAAAATAGTGTCACAATACAGTGATCACCAAATACAACTGAGTTTGAGGATTACTGTCAATTGGCTTCGGGATCACTCGGGACAATCAGTTTTCGCGATTGTGAAGTGAAGGGGATCACTCGGGTGTCCCCTTGCTGGCCCCTCAAGCTAATGGCATTACTCAGAATTTTTCGTCCGTACTTTATGTGAAATATAATCTTCATATCCTTTAAATCCCCACGATTTTATCTCATCTGAATGAACAGAGTAGAAGACCGGGAGCTCAGACACTGTTTTCACTCGTTGCCTTTGCTGATGTCCGAGAAGCCTGCAGAACTCCAATCTACCACTGAGTATTTCATTTGCTTTGCAAGTAAGAAGATTAATAATTAAACAGTTATTATCGTTTTTGAGTAGGTATAAATGTAATTTTTATCAACTATTCACTTCAAATCGAATATTCTTCAGTTTCTTGACCGAAACGGAATGAGACTAAACCAGTGAATGTAACGTTGAAGCTGGAGCACTTCTTACGTTTTCAAGTCAAGAATAATTACTTTTACGCCACCATCACCTCTTTCCACTTTTTTTTTTTTTTTTTTTGCAAGGAGGAGAGCGGAAGTCAACTTCGTCTTCTCTTGTCACGAAAATTGCTCGAGCTGTTGGCGTAGGGAAAGCAGGCTAATGAAACGCTTTAAAGAGCACCTGTCTGCCCTTTCAGCTCGGAAAATTCCAAGAGAAATCGTGGCAAGTCTTGTTCAACCAGTGTTGTATCAAATTCCTCGTGATGTCAAACAGCCAAGGAAGCAATACTGTTACGTTTCAAATTTTCGTAATCAATAAGAAAATGAGACAATGAGAATGGTAAGCCTTTGAAGTGAAACGTTACCAAAGGAGGGGAATACTTAGTCAATAATCAGACTTAGAATTATGTTTAAGAGTATACAGGAAGCGTTGCCGACCTTACGTTGGGAGTTGAAGCCTCTCAGAAGATTTCAAAAAGTCAAATTCAAGCGTTGTTGCACATTTTCGTTACATCCTACGTGGCATTGCTATGGTTATGACATGGTCTCAGTGACATTTGATGAGGGAACCAGGTGCAACTCAACTAAATGGAATAGTTTCAGATTGGTGTTACTGAACAGTGTTGAAACGGAATTATAGCGTTGCTAAAATAATTATTGCAGTTCAAACAGTCTAAAAGTTATGAGTTTCACAAGCACTACTTAAGCTATCAATAGTTACAGTCGTTACACTAAACGATTTGTCTAGTTCTCAGTCAATCAAATTCATCAATATTGGTGATCAAAAATGTTTTAAAGTTTAATGAGTGTTTTCTCAATGAGTATAGCATGTGACTATTACGCTTTAAAAGGATATAAAATGTGTCACCTCTCAAACGTACGTTGTGTTCGAAATCTCTCTGAGAGGATCCGAGTTTATTTGTAGAGATAAAATCATTATTTTGAGGGTCATTCATGCGGCTCGGGCAACTTTGTTGCCTTGTTTATTGTCACCTACTTACCAAATTGCTTTTCAAGTTGTAGATTTCCATCCAAAACTACGAGTGCTCAAAGGTGTCTCTCCCCGTACATTCTGTTAAATTACTAACAGTTACAGGGACCATCAGCGATATTTCCATCGCTGTGCGTCTTCCGGGAGGGAAAACTGGTCCCAAACGGGGTTTTCGGGGATGCTAGCGAAGAGGACCCTTCCTCTCTTGGGTCTCGTTCTTTGAGCGCTCCCCGCTCCATTTACATAGCAGCGGAACGGAAGGAATCCTTGAATAACTTAATTTAACTAAAAGCCTCCGAAGCGATGCACGATGAGCGGGACTATTCTCCCCTTCAGCTCCATCAAGCTTCGCCATTACGTGAATTTATCGAACGAGATTGATTGCCGTCGAAATGGAACTTCAAGACTAACCATGAAAGAACCCTCGAACGAAAGCGGGATGAACGAGAAACTATATGCTTCAAATCCGACAGTTTCTGCATTATTAAAATACAGGAAGGTATATACATCACGTTTGTTCATTGATGTGTGATTCTCGTCATTCTTTTATCATAGGTTGTACTTGGATTTTACGAGACGATGAATGCAACAAGGGAATCAGGAAGTTGAGAATAATTCCAATTATTGGAATAGTTTTCGTGATTGCTCGCGGCTAGTAAAATAATTTTCAGGACAAATCCGCAACGACAAATCATGCACAAATCCGTTTCAGACCATTCAGAATTCAAATTCACAAACACTGTATAGGCGTACGAGTGTGTGTGTTTGTGTGACAAATCTAGGATACTCTGTCTAGACCTTATTCCCTAAGAAACGACAAATTTCACATCTTTCTTAAGCTCACAAAAAAAAACAAGTGGGTGTGGCACATAGCTTCCTCGTATCCATAACCCGATTATATAGATGATCCGATGCATAGTAGTTAATCTGAATGAATCACTACCCTCATAGGGGACCATCTACACGCTAATCTGGACAATCCTAGAAAATTTCATCAAATTTGGATGAAAAATGTAAATGTTATGGCTATTACAAGGATATTACGTATGCGCATGCGCAGCGGCTACTATCAGTCCGGGGGTATCTTCATTAGGGACCATCTACAACCTAATCCGCACAATCCCTGAAAATTTCATCGAAATCGGGTAGAAAGTGTGGAAGTTATGGCCGTTACAATGAAATTCTTGTTTGCGCGTGCGCAGTGGCCACTATATATCCGAAGGTAATGATTTTCATAGGGGACCATCTAAATACTAATCTGTAAGATCCCTGAAAATTTCATTGAAATTGGATGGAAAATGTAGAAGTTATGGCCGTTACAAGGAATTCACGTTTGCGCATGCGCAGTCGCTTAAATCAGTTCGAGGATGATGATTTTCATAGGGGACCGTCTGCAACCTAATCTGCATAATACCTGAAGATTTCATCGAAATCGGGTAGAAAATGTGGAAGTTATGGTTGTTACAAGGAAATTACCGTTTGCGCATGCGCAGTGGCTACTATCAGTCCGAAGGTAGTGATTTTCATAGGGGACCATCAAAATACTAATCTGTAACATCCCTGAAAATTTCATTGAAATCGGATGAAAAATGTGGATGTTATGGCTGTTACAAGGAATTCATGACAGACAGACAGACAGACAGACACACACACAGACACACAGACACGGAACCAAAATTGTTCAGAAAGGTCTAAAACGCAAAACGCGAGTGAAAATTTTGATTTTGGAGAACTTTTTTTTTCGTCCTTGAAAAGTGAAAACAAAGCTTCCGATACCTTGGTAGACTCGGAAGCAATATTTTTGGGGTCCTGAAGAGTTAAAAATCAACTCGTAAAGTAATTTTTGTCTAACATTGGCAAAACCTCATAATTTGCTTCCGAGTCTACCAAGGTAGCGGAAGCTTTGTTTTCACTTTTCAAGGACGAAAAAAAAAAGTTCTCCAAAATCAAAATTTTCACTCGCGTTTTGCGTTTTAGACCTTCCTGAACAATTTTGGTTCCGTGTCTGTCTGTCTGTGTGTCTGTCCGTCTGTCATCAATCCCTTGTAACGCGCATAACTATACGAAGTTATTGTCCGATTTCGATGAAATTTTCAGGGATTGTGCGGGTTGGTGTGTAGACGGTCCCCTATGAAAATCATCATCCTCGGACTGATACAAGCGACTGCGCATGCGCAAACGTGAATTTCCTTGTAACGTCCATAACTTCTACATTTTCCATCCGATTTCAATGACATTTGCAGGGATGTTACAGAGTAGTGTTTAGATGGTCCCCTATGAAAATCATAGAGAATTGTTTTTCATAGAGGGATTCATACATAGAGAGATGGTCTCCTGTGAGAATCTCAAATCTTATACATGACAAGGCTTCAATAGCTCAGAGGACAGAGTCTTGATTTGTGCTCCAGGGATCGCGGGTTCGAATCCCAGCCGAGGCTAAGTATTTTTTTGATCCAATCACACACATCTACTCACTTAATTTTTCATCCGAATTTGATGAAATTTTCTAGGATTGTCCAGATTAGCGTGTAGATGGTCCCCTATAAGGGTAGTGAAAGGTACTTAGAGATTGGTGTTTTGAGATTAACTACTATGCATCGGATCATCCATACAGTCGGGTTATGGTTACGAGGAAGCTATGTGCCACACCCACTTGGCAGACGTTTTTTTTTACACCAGTTGAGAAAAAAAAAAAGTTTCTTCAAAATCAAAAATTCCACTCGAGTTTTACGTTTTGAACCTTAGTGAACAATTTTGGTATCGTGTCTGTCTGTCTGTGGGTGTCCGTGTGTTTGTGTGTCTGCCCTAAAACGGGCAAAGCTATACAACGTTATTGTCCGATTTTGATGAAATTTTCAGGGTCAATGCGGATTGGGGTGTTGATGGCCACCTCTGAAAATTACCGCCCCCGGACTGGGCATGCGCAAGCATAAAATCCTTGTAACAGCCTTAACTTTTACATTTGAAATCTGAATGTAATGAAATTTTCCAGACTTGTTCAGATTGGCGTGTAGATAGTTGGCTATAAAAACATCGACCCGGAACTTATAGAAGCCAGTGCGCATGCGCAAACGAGAATTTCCAGTTACGATAAAGATTGTGCGGGTTGACGTGTAGAAGGTCCCCTATTAGAGTAGTACAAGGTATTTAGAGCTGATGTTTTGTGATTAGCTATTATGCGTCGGATCATCTATAAAATTGGGTCATGGTAACGAAGATGCTATTGTGACACGCCCACCTGGCAGACGTTTTGGGTTGATTATTTTCAATAATGAACCTTTGCAATCGACCGAGAAAAAAAATATTTAACCGCCCTCAAAATTTCATGGTTTACTTGAAACGTAAGGTAGAATCCGGGTACGTAGAATCCGAAAATCGAATAAAATTTGTCCGTACGCCGTACGACGACCACCGTCCGCCGTACGTGGCACTTTCCTTAGTTTCCATGGACTGATTTTGATGAAATTTGGGGTTCTATTTGAGGTCTAGTTGTGC
The DNA here is from genome assembly GCA_009739505.2 of Apolygus lucorum. Taxonomy (NCBI): domain Eukaryota; kingdom Metazoa; phylum Arthropoda; class Insecta; order Hemiptera; family Miridae; genus Apolygus; species Apolygus lucorum. Next base: position 62,493,218 of record CM019177.2, read on the forward strand.
CTCAAAGCTTTTGGTTGATGTTAGTCACTTTTGAGGGTTGAAATTTTGAAAACGCCTTAGCTCAAAAACTTTTGATATAAAGGTACTGTTTTTCATCTATTTGAAATAGTATCGAATTTTTAGAATTTTTAGAGACCACCCAGAGCCCTGTAGAACAAACCGTTCGCTCCCTACACGAATTTAAGGGTCGGACTTACGATAAATCAGAAACACGAATGTGAATCGCAAAAGAGGTCTAATCTCCGTTGAAATTTTAGCTAACCAAAATTCGATCATTGTTCGTTTCTTCGAGTTGTTCTCAGTTTTGCGTCCTTAGTAACCAGCATTCAACTTTCCATATGAAGGAACTTCCTATTTCTTCGAATTGAGTGTGAATCGTTTATTTCCTCCAAATAAACTTCATTGTGAAGTAGGTACCTACTTATGGTAGTAGTACCTATGGTTGGTACAATGGCAAAGCCGTGTTCTTTGCAGGCGAGTGTTTGATTATATTATGAGTTCGATCGTGATTGATTTTTTAATTGATAACGTAATTCTTCCTAATTCAACGTTCTTCCTTCAACCTATTTTTACTACCCGGACATGTCATTAAATTGGAAATACCGTAAATCGTGCACGATAAATCACAGGCATCTACGCAAGTTAGGGTCAGTATTTTCTTGCCCATTCCTCGTATACGTCCCAAACAACTGCCTGTTTATCAGCTGGCAGTGAACCTTCGCCAAAGGTTAATGACTAAAGCTACACGATAGCTGGGCCTCGTGTGTGAATATGGAATCCGGCGCCCACTCGTTCAGATAAGAGAATCTAGTTATGTTGAGGATGCCAGTCTGGCGCCAGAATTTTAGTGAAAGAGCCTCGTTCGCCTTTATTCTTCAAACTCCACAATGTGCTCGCGGTCGTGGTTCCCGAACTCTGTGCTGTTTTTCTTGTTCGTCATTCGGTACGCGCGCCCTGAAGAATTAGTTGATCAATCGATCAGAACTGTCATTGAGAACGGATGGCGCGAACATGAAATCGTCTACGAACATTTAGGTAACCGGTTACTCAGAAACCACGAGACACCGCCAACCAACGCGACGGGGGCAACGTTCGAGATCGAAAAACCGCAAGTGTTGTCGATAGGAACACTGAAATTGGACAATCAAGTCGAACAATATAATTTCAACAAATTAAGAGCGAGTGGATTTCATTTGAAACAAGGTAACAATAGACATAATTTTATTTTTGTTTAATATTTTCAATAATCGACCAAGAAAGAAAGGTTTACCCCTCCCCCCTCCATCAAAATTTTTGGTTTACGTTTCAAGGTATGAAGAATCCGAAAATTGATTAACATTTTGCCGTTCGACCGACGTACGGGACACTTTCTTCAGTTACCAAGAGCCGATTTTGATTAAATTTAATATAGGGGCTTCATTTGGGATCTAGTTGTGCTCCGAAGCTTTTGGTTGACGTCAGTCACTTCTAAGGGTTGAAAAATAAGTGCTTCTAAACGCCCAAGCTCAAAACTTCCGATATAAAGGTATTGTTTTTTCATAAATTTGAAACAGTATTGAGACTGAGACCACCCGATACTCTGTAGGACCAACCTTTCGCTTCACATGAGGACTTAAGGTTGGACTTCTGATAAATCAGAAACACGAATGAGAATTACAGAGGAGGCCGTTCAAATTTTAGCTGACCTAATAATCGTTGTTTGTTTCTCCGAGTTTTACTTAGTTTTGAGTCCTTAGCAACCAGAAAACAAATTTCCTAATGAAGGCACCTACAACTCTTCAAATCTTCGAATTGAGTGTGTAGCGTTTATTTCTCTAGAATGATCTTGATTGTGAAGCAAAAATATAGTCGGTAGGTAGTGGCAATGGCAAAACTGTGTGCTTTGCAGGCGAATGATCTATACTGAAACATAATCAACCTTCGTGTAATAGTTTGCAGAATTTTTTTAATCAACCGACCTAGGTCATGAGTAGTATATTACCATCTGGATAGTAAGATAGTATTTTTACTGCCATATGGATAACTCAAACAAACAAGAGAGAGATATTTTTTTTAAATCAGGAGAGCCAGTGTTAGATTCTTATGTAATCGTTAGATTTGGACAAAATCAAACTTAAAGATTATTACTTTGTTTATAACTTTAATACAGAGTTTTTCTCTCAAATTTTGGGCAACAGGTTAATTAATTGAAATTTATCGCTAACAACTATAATTTACGGGTAGTATCACTGATAACAAGCATGGATGTGTTTACATTACTTACACAATCGAGTTCAACAGAAGAATTTCGATCAGTTTTATTGATCACGCGAGAATCTTGTGAAAGCCTCGAACGTAATAGATCTGGGAGGAATCTGTGTTATTGAATTAGTTAACTGAAATAATTTGATAGACGTTCTATTCAACCCCCAGAAATTACATGTTCGCTTGAATATCTACTCCTTGACGAAAACCATCCCAAGGAAAAGGGATGATAAAATAGATACAAGTAAGTTGTGCATTGAAAAGATAGATATTATGTGTTGGTGGAGAAGAAGAACTGATAGATATTACCTATTAGATCATCGGATTTGAACCACGAGGGTAAGGAAAATAATCTTATATTATGAAAGTAGTTACTTACAGGTCCTGAGGATCTACTTATCCCAGAGTTGTGACTCGAAGGAACTCAAGTAATCGTTCCACCAAATCACAACTCAGGTGTCAAAGCAACTGTTGCTCTGTCACAGGTCTTATGAATGAAAATAGGAAGATTATTTTTGTCTACTTTACCCGCCAATGGAGAGCTTAACGGAAGCAATTGGTAGCAGTATCCACACAAACATATAACATAATATACCTACCATATAATATAATATAACTACCATTCAATATAACATAACTGCCATATAATATGACTACTGTCAATTTAACTACTTACTAAAACGGTACTTATGTTTACTAAAAACCACCTAGAACACATTGATTGCTTCCGAGTCTACCAAAGTAGCGGAAGATTTGTTTTCACTTTACAAGATTGAAAATAATATGTTCTCCCAAATCAAAATTTCCACTAGAATTTTGGACCTTCCTGAACAATTTTGGTTCCGTGTCTGTCTGCCTGTGTGTCAGTTTCATTTTAGGATTTCTATCCTGTTTCTCAATAAGGCCAGTTATCATCTGGAATCACACATGTATATTTATGTAATATTATATTATGTACGTAGATGTAGGCATTTGTATAAATCTACAAATAAGACTAATAAGATATTCTAATTCATTTTTCACTGATTCCAATAAATGTAGGTACCTATTGCTATAAAATAATAAGTATTTTATTTTGAAAAATTTTGCCAATTCGCTAATTATTATTGCATTAATTATGTCAGTTCGTAAAGGAAAACAATCAAGCGTTTGAGAAGGTACACAAAATATTATAAAATGTTATAACGTTAAAATGTTATAAAACATTAATGTTATAAACCTTCGGCCAACAATATTATTAACAGTAATAACATTAATTAAACATTATTAACAGTAATAACATTAATTAAATTTCAGCTTTTAAATTGATGACTTGTTCTGTTACCTACTGTTTTTTATTTGTTTCTTGCAGAAAATGCAACAGTGGAGTACCATTATCGATATCGTGTGGCAAAAAACGGACTCGCAGAAGGAAAACTGATCGCTGAAGCACTGGAAACGATTTATGACGTCACGCTGACATCGAAACGTTTGGAAAACGATACCTGCAGGACGGGGCTCGAACTTCTGACAGTCATCAAACAGGTTCCCCTTCTGGTCGAAATAAAGGGCCAAAAAACCACGGACGCTATGAAATTGGCACATTCGATCAACCGGTGGTTCTTGAATGAAGTGAACAATTTTTTGTACATCAACGTTTACAGATCAATAACTGACAGCGTTACGAAAAACTATCCTCATCTTTGTTGATCCAAGCGGCGTGAAACGGAATTTCTTCTGTTGACGAAGGATTGGTAAAATATCCAATGTAACCTACCTCAGAGTATAAATAACAAACAAGACTGAACACAAAACCACTATTTCGTGTTCAATGTGCTACAAAAGGAAACATTTGACTGAAATCCAACGAAATCTTGTTCTAAATGTTAGATAAATATGTCCGCAATGAATAGTCTTTTCCAGTAAATAGGTACATAATTTGACGTAACAGATAATTGTGCGCGATTCAGCTATGCTAGAACAGCGCGATAAAGTGTTCCTTACATATGTATACGTCGATTATATCTAAACAAATTAATATTCACCTTTCGTACAGGTTTAGATCGTCTTGAGAAGATTGATCAATTTAATGAGAGAGAAAGAGGTAATCGTGGTGGAATCTGTAATGGAAATTTCCTCATCTATATTCCCAGCATGTAAACCCGTACTTTCATGTGGCATAGCAACCTCATAACCCTGCTTCATATGAATTTCAACAACCAATTTATTCGCATCCCACCTCGTGAAACTGGTGTGATGTGAAACAATAAATTCTTTCTTGTCAAATACAACTGATAGGTACTATACCACTAATAAGGCAATACACCTCGTTACTCCCTAGCATGTTATTTGCCCTCTCATTGAAAAATTTGAGTTAAAAAACAAAAATTCGGTTATAGGTTATTAATTATAACTAGGCCTTCCAAAACATAATTCCTGACACCGACATAATCATTAACAAAACGTTAAAAAAATTTTGATTCGGTTATTTTGTTGGTCTGTTGATCTACACGGAATAATTTAATTGTATAGAAGATGATTCTTTGTATTTATTTGTAAATAATTCTACGTGTGAATGTGTAATTTGTTCGATTAACTTTCAAATATATATAACATAATATGCTATATTATAGTAGAAATTATTTAATATAATTAGGAGTGAAAACCAGGTAGTTTTTGAGTGATTGTAAATAATGCGGGTTTCACCAATCAGTATGTACATTAATGGCCTACTCGGAATGATGGAATACAATAACACATCATACAATAATTCATTCATCATTTGCCAACCCACATGGTAAATAATCAAGTAAATGAAAACGAACTCTTAACCTGTTTAAATATTCACATTGAATAACTCTTGTACATTCGATTGTGTTGATACAAATTTTATGAACACACTACACACTTTAAGATGTATATACTCGTAAATATACTTACCAACATCCGATACATACTCTCAGGTTTCTGAACGACATTATTTTGTGTTGTCATATTTAGATACGTTGAGAGTGTGATAAAAATACAGTCATTAGTATTTTATACAGTCGTTTGGTTTGTTTATTAATGACCAGTTTTCGTTTATCATTTTCTATAATGAAAAGGAAAAACGACTCCCTGACAGTTAAAAAACGCTGTAACTCGAATAGGTTCAATAAAGGGGTGTGCTTTTGGTTTGTTTTTTATAGAGAGTTAAAATAGATCAACACGTTGCATGATCTAATAAGACTACACAGAGAACGACTAGCAGTTTGCTCCCCAGAGAGAGAGGATAGAAAAAATTGCTGAAACACGACTTTGAATCTTTCTTGCTTCCGATCCTACCAAGGTAGCGGAACCGTCATTTTCACTTTTCAAGGTTGAAGACAAGATGTATTCCAAATTTAATTTGTTCACACAGGTTTTAGACATTTCTTCACATGTTGGTTTGTTATTTTCAATGATGAGCCAATGGAATCGAGCAAGAAAAGAAAATTTTTAACCCCCTCAAAATTTGATGGTTTACGTTTCAAAGTAATGTAAGTAAAATCTGAAAATCGAATTTAAACGCGGCACTTCTCTTAGCAACACTGGACCGATTCGGTTGAAATTTGTATTATGGGCTCCATTTGGGGTCTAGTTGTGCGCGAAGGTTTTGGTTGATGTCAGTCACTTCTAAGGGGAGAAAATTAAGGGTTGAAATTTTCAAGAGTACACTATCTCAAATACTCTCGAAATAAAGGTATTATTTATTCGCCAATTTTAAATAGTATTGAATTTTTAGAGACCACCAGGAGTTCTGTAGGGCAAACCGTTCGCTCCCTGCGAGGTACTAAAGGGTCGGACTTACAATAAATCAGAATCGGGAGAGTGAATCACCAAAGAGGTCTAATCTCCGTTAACTTGATTGTGAAGGTGTGAAGGCAGTATGTTTGTGTAGTAGGTAGATAGTAGATACCTCTGGTTGGTAGGTAAAAAACAAAAAATAAATAAATAGTGATCTATACAGAAAAATTTTAAAACTTTGTGAAATAATTTGTAGCGTTTAGGTTAAGAGGCTCTCTGTGTATCTATCAGTCGGTTTATACGAAGTTATTGTCCGGTTTGTTGAAGGTCACCCATGAAAATTAATGGCCCCCAGATTGATAGTAGCTTCTGCGCATGCGCCAACGTGAAATCCTTGACAAGCCAGTTCCCGTTCTATTCCTATGGGATTTCAGGGGTTTTATGGTTGAGACTCTGAATCCCCCATGAATGTCTTCTTCATGTGATCATCACATTTAAGGTACTGGTAGGAAGGTACTCGGAGATTTAAGTTTTGAGTTCACTACTGAACATCGTATCATCTGTACAATCGGGTAATAGAAACGATTAGTATTTCACAAACCCAATTAGCAGCCTTTTTTCACAATACTTTTTTGAAAAAGTATTTTTCAATTTACATTACATTATAAATTGATAGTATCTTCAGGGTTTCAAATAGTTCTTTGAATCGCGAAATGAATATCGGCAACAAAAGAGGCCAAATTGCCGTTCATATATTCAAAAAATTGTATTTTATTTATCTTCATCAAGTAGACTTTGATGCTTCACTGAAACTTTACGTAGGTAATGAATACAATTATTTATTATTGTTAACGTACCTTATTGGAGAATCAATCGTAACCAGTAAGTCCAATACGGAAGGCCAGCGCTTTTGGACCGAAAGCATCATTAACAGGTCGTCGAGAGAGTATTCTCTTGAATACCGAAGATCGATTAGCAGGTAAGTAGGTACTCTGCAATAGTAATAAAATAGTATAATATTTGTCATATGTATTTTAAATACATATGAAAAATAATAAATCATTAAGTAGTCATCTGCAGTGATCATTATTATTTTTATGTTTATTTTATTTTTACTTCTTTAAGGTCGCGAATTCTTTAATCAAGTGAGCTGTTGAATTGAATACGAAGCAATAAGAAAGCGATTAAGTAACTGTAAAGAATAAAGAAACAATAAGGAATGCGTTTCATATAATATTATTGATATTCCATTGGATTGTGGTCGGTTCATAAAATACAGGACTGACCTCCAGATGTTAGTCCAAGTGATGAACAGGTGATGAAAAATACATATTAAATTAGCCTACCAAGGATCGAAACCATTTAATTTTTTCTTCTTTGCCGAAGATTTACGTAAGTTTGAAAAATGGAATAGAATACTTTTTGCCTTTTTTCCGAGCAAGGGATTTTTATCTGGGAACCAACGCTCTGCCCCATCCGGAAACGAAGGAGCTGATAGGGAAGCGACTTCATAAAATTTTACGATGTCAGAGAAGGTCTTCGCCCTCCTAGCTAGTGAGGGTGGATACGAGTATATTGAACCATCTCCATGTTGGAACTCCAAGTAGCTGCCAACGCAGAAGATTAAAACAAAGAAGAAGGGTTGTGTTACCAGAAGTGAATCTTGAAGTCAAAACGAGACAGAATGTGTTATGTAGTAACTGCGGTTGACTAGACGCAATTGGTATTACCTAAACAGAATCCATATTTCATAATATTATTTTAGACGGTTGTATGTTGATATGTTGGTATGTTGACATGTATGGTCAATAGTTTGTAACATCCGTACTAGATTCTGCATTTCATTTACCAAGTAAAAATGTTCATTTCTACTTCTTTTCTTCATTTTTAATTTTTAAAAATGCTTCACTTTAAAAATATCAACACTTTCAAGGTCAGATATTCAAGCAACTTCGATGCCACACTTCCACATTTTCTTTTAAGAAAGAACCCAGCGGTTTACCTGGTAAAGGAGTTTTATTGACTTTATGAATCCACACATTTTTTGCGCCTCATATTTAGGTGTTAAATTTCAGTTAGGTACATATATGTTTGTTACATAATTTTGAATTGGAGAAGGAGTGAATTAGATGATCCCGACATCAATACATGGAATATGATAATATCATTTAATGCAATAGTGTCATATCTCAAAATTTGTAATTTTCGGGTTTCCTGCAGAAAAGCATTCCTTGGGAGGCCGAGAATCTACTGTATGAAGGTAATTTCTGTGCTTAGAAAACTAGCCGCGTGATGGCAAGGTGTCGATTGTCTTCCCTCTCCACCACCTGTAAAATAGTGGTGGAAACAGTGTCACATCTTAGTTGCTGTCCAGATTCGAAAGGTGAAAGTTTGTTTGTTTTCTCGAAGAACGTATTAAACCTAAATATGCCAGTCTTCAACAAAAAGTAAGTACTGTTTATTTAATTTTTTACCGTTTTATTTTGAGAAGTGTCATTGTAGTGTTAAAAATTCAGCAGGTACGCAAATCCCAACTTCAAAAATGTCTGTTTTGCACAAAAAAGGTCCACATTCTGGCGTATTTTCCCGTATTGTGTCGTTATTACCGATAATATATTCTTGTTTCTCCTGTGATCATTCCGAATTATGCCGCTATTGCTGAAAAATCTGACCAAATAGTCTGTATTATCTTCAGTTGAGTCTTTATTTCCTATGAACTCTTCACAGGCGGTTGAAATCAAACGACCTAGTCTTTTGGGATGAGTGGACGATCGTGTAAAATTCTACAGATGGCATTGGGACCAGGGAACAGTGCTCACACAAATACAAGTGAGTCCAGAGTTCAATTTATTTGAGCATTTTCGCTTTTTCGGCGACTATTTACCACTTCATATAAGAATAATTATTGTTTCCTTAAACATTTCAGCTACTGAAAATCCTTCAGGAATTGAAAAGCTCTCAGATTCACCTATCGACAGCAACCTGCCGGACGATGGAATGTCGGCTTCACCGTCAGCGAATGTTGGTGAGTATTCGTTGTTTATCGGTTATTGTCTGCTAAGGTTTCAAAGACGATCTAACTCATTATTCTTATAATTATTTCCTGGTTTTTGAATGTAAGAAATTCGTCACTATGGTTGTTGACTATTCTTTTCTTTTTCAAGGTAACGAGTTGAGGCCTTCGTGTTTCAAATCACTGAAAACGCCTCGTGACCCAATTCTCCATGTCACCAATGAAAATATAGAAGAGGATACCTCCATTTAACCAAAAGATGATAAGATTCCTTCGTTAAATTGCTTAACCTCGGCGTACAGTAAAACAGTATAATTTCTGTGATTGATTTTTTCTTCTTGTGATATGAAGATTTTTGTGATTTGAGAAGAACTTTCGTTACTTTTAGTTTATAAAAAGACTGAGAAAAGACTGCTTTGAAAATTTATTGTACCATTTTGTACTTAACTAATTTCAAAGTTTATTTACGTTCATTAGAAAATGTGTTCAAGAATGTCGTACCTAGTTATTGATTCCTTGCAATACTGTCACATTCCTTCTTGGAACTTCCAGAAATCTACGCGAATAAGTTTTTAAGTAGCTATATAGACACAATTTGACTTAATACGCTGAAAGTTTGACATTTTTGGATGAATAATGTCACTTGTCGGACTTAATTGACTAATTGGCATTTTACGAAGTCCAATTTGAATTAAAACGAGGATTTGGTGTCACACTTCATTCAGCAGGGTTTGAGTCGAGATTTGATGTGCAGTTCATGAATTTTGAATACAGAGTAGCAGAAATATTCCCAATTCAAACTGTTTTTGTCGATTATCTCGAAACAGCAAATTTTGAGATATGACACTATTGCATTAAATGAGCGATATCAGCTCACTGGTTTGTAAGAGGGAATTAAACATCAAGGACTTTAAAAATTTGCGCACTCTTTCAGTGCTGCATTGTTTCGTTTATCTATTTTATGACAACTTTTATTTTATTTAAAATTTGCATTCATTGTTGCACAACCGTCAGATATAATAGCCACTAATTCTTTTCAAAATCACTGGCTACTAAAATTCAAAAATACAAGCCCCTCGTTTTAAAGTGAATTTGATAGTTATTTTAATTGTATCTGACTAATTTGAAATTGTTGAAACTTTGATTGATAAGAGGGGACAACGTTCGCCAAGGTGATGTGCCTGGTAGCATTCGCGTATTTTTAGCATGGAACATGCTTTAGCCATCACCTAATGGGCAAAAACGTGATGAAACCGTGGAACAAAAGTAGCACGGGATTTTGGTTTATTATTTTCAATAATAAGCCTTTGGAATCGAGCGAGAAAAAAAAATTTTGACCCCCCCCCCCTCAAAATTTTATGTTTTACGTTTCAAGGTACGTAGAATACGAAAATCGAATAAAAAAAATTTCCGTTCGTCCGCCGTACGCCGTACGCGGCACTTTTCTTAGCAACACTGGACCGATTTGGTTCAAATTTGGTATATGGGCTCCATTTGGGGTCTAGTTGTGCCGCGAAGCTTTTGGTTGATGTAGGTCACTTCTAAGGGGTGAAAATTAAGGTTTGAAATTTTCAAGAGTGCCCTAGCTCGAAAACTCTCGAAATAAAGGTATCGCTTTTTCACCAATTTTAAATAGTATTGAATTTTTAAAAATTTTTGAGACCACCCGGAGCTCTGTAGGACAAACCGTTCGGTCCCTACGAGTACTTGAAGGTTTTCCTTCGATAAAACAGAATCATGAGTGTGAATCGCAAAAGAGGTCTAATCTCCATTCAAATTTTATCGGACTAAAATGCGATCGCTGTTCATTTCTTCGATTTGTAGACAGTTTTGCCTTCTACGTAACCAGTAATCAAATTTCCATATGAAGCTTTCTATTTTTCCAATCGAGTGTGAAGCGTTTAGTCCTTTCTAATAAACTTGATTGTGAAGGTGTGAAGCCAGTATGGTGTGGTAGGTAGTACCTAGCTTGTAGGTAAAAAAAAGTTTGTAGGCAAAAAAAATGTTGGTGGGTAAAAAACGCTGCAAATCATTGCTCAAAGGCTTCTTCACTCTTCAGATCACTGATCAGCTGAGTGAGCTCCAAAGCCATTTTCAATCCTATTGAATGGAAGTGCTCTTCCAGGCGTCTCCAGCATTCGAGGAGATCTTCTTCACTCCTCAGATCACTGATCAGCTGAGTGAGCTCCAAAGCCATTTTCAATCCTATTGAATGGAAGTGCTCTTCCAGGCGTCTCCAGCATTCGAGGAGATCTTCTTCACACCTCAGATCACTGTTCAGCTGAGTGAGCTCCGAAGCCATTTTCAATCCTATCGAATGGAAGTGCTCTTCCAGGCGTCTCCAGCATTCGAGGAGATCTTCTTCACTCCTCAGATCACTGATCAGCTGAGTGAGCTCCAAAGCCATTTTCAATCCTATTGAATGGAAGTGCTCTTCCAGGCGTCTCCAGCATTCGAGGAGATCTTCTTCACACCTCAGATCACTGTTCAGCTGAGTGAGCTCCGAAGCCATTTTCAATCCTATCGAATGGAAGTGCTCTTCCAGGCGTCTCCAGCATTCGAGGAGATCTTCTTCACTCCTCAGATCACTGATCAGCTGAGTGAGCTCCGAAGCCATTTTCAATCCTATTGAACGCAGGAAGCTGAAATTTGAGAGGGAAGGTCAAGGGAGAATACAGATGGTGGTGGGTGCTATTGATGGAGAACCAGTGATCTACACAGAAGGGTGATCTATACAGAAAAGCGTTTTGACATTTTCATGTCTTTCATATGGCACATAAAAAAAAAATCGTCACGAAATTTGATGCGACGAAATTTGTCCCAAGTCGCCACAATGATGATTATGACCATCAGAAGTGAAGTTGTTAGGTACTTTACAGGTAGGTACTTTACAGTTAGGTAGGTACTTTACAGTTTGATATTACCACATCAGCTGAGTCGAAAATTGAGCTCCCAGATCAGCTGAGTCGAAAATCGAGCTCCCAGATCAGCTGAGTCGAAAATCGAGCTCCCAGATCAGCTGAGTCGAAAATCGAGCTCCCAGATCAGCTGAGTCGAAAATCGAGCTCCCAGATCAGCTGAGTCGAAAATCGAGCTCCCAGATCAGCTGAGTCGAAAATCGAGCTCCCAGATCAGCTGAGTCGAAAATCGAGCTCCCAGATCAGCTGAGCCGAAAATCGAGCTCCCAGATCAGCTGAGTCGAAAATCGAGCTCCCAGATGTCTCGGGAGGGGAGGGGGGGGGGCATGAAAATGTTTCAATGTGTTGCAGACTCGTATGCAAGCGTTTCCTAATAGATCTTCCGATATGTTGTTTTAAGCATTAACCCCCCCTTTCCCCCTCTTAAAAAGCAAAATCCAAAATTCCGGCGCCGTAGTGCACAACTAGATATTTAAATGATTTTCACTTACAACCGACACGTTTCTAGGGAAATGTATCGCCGTTAGTTTTTATCCCACGAAAATCCTTCGCCACTCGTTGAAAAGCCCTCAATTTATGCGTAAATTATATACTGCCAAAACAGTTGTAAATATGAATGAAGCTGAGATATACCTCTGATTTAAAAGAACTGTAAACAACAAGTGGATTATATTGGTGTTGTTAGTTGGCTTGGTTTTCACGAATGTAATCATAGGATCTTGAAAACTAGGCGAGATTTCAATTTCCTAATAATAAGAATACCTTTGGGACATCAAGAGGTAAATCAAATGACGAGCAATTTGAAAAGCAGGCCCATAAAGAGCTTAAATTGAAACAGACAACAAATTCCGAAATTCGAAAGGAAACAGCAAGCTAACAAAACACGGCTAAAGCTTGTTCCATGTTTCTTGAACTATAACCGAAGGCTCTGAGCAGTAACGATTTGGGGTCCAAGAGGCTGATGAGGCCCGAAGGGCAGTTTTTTTTAAATTATATAACAATCACACTTGCTCCCTATGCGACTGCAGGTGTTTACTGAAAATAAAATCATGTACACAATACAATTAAAATGTCAAATAAGTAGATAAAACAAAACAAAACAACAGTAAAGCAACACTAACATTCAAATAACAATACTTAAAAGTCACTAAAATCTATGAAATCCAAGAAACTGAACAACTTCTACCGAAAATCACTTAGCAGCTCCTGAAATAGGATAGGCCAGCGTCCTCCAAACAGCGTGATCCTCCGCTCCAACCTCGCACGCTTGCCATCATACTTCGGGCATTCTAACATAACATGATCCCAGGTCTGGGGTACTCATGTGGCATTCACAGTTATCGTCATCCACTACCTGAAAACGTTTCAGATATGCCCGATTTTTCCCATGTCCGGTGAAGATTTGAGTCAGCTTCCAGGAGACCGCGAGATTCAAGTAAAAACGAGACTCAACAGTGGGAAAGAACCTCCTGGTATGTCTCCCGTCCTTAGTCGCCATCCACATACTCCCCCAGCACGCATTGCTGTCCGCTCTCAACTGAGACCCAAGCAATGAACGTGGCTTGAGCTCGAAAACAACCGGAACCATTCGCGTATTTATAGATAGGAGTGGTTCGATCACAATCTGACTGCACTAAAATGAATAGGATACCACCTGGGATCCCACCTGTACAGGAATCGGTTCAACATTTTCCAAGTGATTGGTGGATTTCACGTTTATTTAAGTAATACGGTAAGTAAAGTAAACAACCATTTCTGGTTGGATTTTCGTCCGACTGCCATTCCTGGCGTCGCGGACGTCATCAGCTCTCTTCCTAAGGGAAGATAAAAATTTGTTCAGATGATTTCGCTCATGGCTTCCCATTGCCTCACCGCCCTGGGTTGTGACGAAGGGGGCGACGAGGGAGGCGATGAGTACCCCGGCAGCCGAAAAACGCAAGCTACCGGCGATGAGCCTTTAACCCACGATCCCCGCAGAGGTCGGTCCAAAGTCCACCTCCAGCTAAGACGCCCCGACCGTAGCCACACCGCTGTACGTTTATGTAAGTATGTGCAGGTACTATCGTTATGTTGATAATCATGCAGGATGATCAAACCGGAAGTCTCCATCCCGTAGGTGTAAGTACGGGGTTTGTCCCAAAACTCCATTTTCTTCATTAGCTTGAGCGTTGAGCGCCCTATTTGGTTTTCATCTTTATCAACGCTATACCTATGTGTGAATTTTCTCTTCGTTGTTTGAAGACCCAGTTTGAGTAAAATAACAAATATGACATAAATCAACTGTTCAGTCACCATTAGAGTATATTTCAGCTTCTTTAGTGAAAGAACGACTCGACACACTTCCTTCGAAGTTTATGTGAATGGTGATCATTAGGTACTGAGTCTAAAACCTTGAACGGGAAGTGGAAGGAGAAAAGGAGGTGACCGCTACGTGCCTTGGATTCCTGATGGTCTCATTCTTCCGTTCAAAAAATGGTCCATAATGGTAAGCCATTAACACGCATCGTAAAAAAAGCCATATACCGCTCAACAGCTCAGAGAAAACCGATGTTCCATACAAGCACTCCAAAAATAATTATTACAGTTTTGGTTTATTATAGTCAATAATGAACCTTTGAAATCGAGCAAGGAAACAAAACTCCTCAACAAACCTCCTTCAAAATTTGCTGGCTTACTTAATGAATACGCAGAATCCAAAAATCTTCGTCAGGTGACACTTTGCCCAGTTCCCATGGACCAATTTTGATTAAATTTGGCTTATCGGCTCAATTTGGGGTCTAGTTGTGCCCCGATGCTTTTGTTTATTGTCAGTCACGTCTAAAGGGTGAAAAGTAGGGAAAAAATAATTTTAACACGTCCTAGCTCAGAAACTATAGATATACATTTATTGTTTTTTTCACTAATTCAAAGTAATGACGGTTTTTAAAAATTTAATGACACCACCCAGAACTTTTTAGGGCCCACTGTTTGCTAATCAGGATAAATAATTATCTACTTGATGTTTCATGGCTTTTTTCATCAATTTAAGATTTTTACAAAACGAATGGAACCACCCAGACGATTAACTATAGTTAAATGAGTAATTATTGTGAAATTAATTATAATACCAAAACCCACTTGTTAGTATCCCTATGTGCTAGCCAAAGAGAACCCCCCGAGTGGTTGATCAAGTGCGATCTTTTTAAGTTCCTTGGAATGGAATTTCATGTCACCGAACGAAGTTACTATCCGATTTCGATGAAATTTTCAGGAATGTGTATCGGTAGATGTTATAGTCCCCCCATGAATTTCAGGATCACAGCCTCTGCGCCAGTGCAAACTCACTTCGGACAAAACTTTACATCACAGTTCGATTTTGATTAAAATCTCAGGGGTGTGTGCTGGAGTATCATCGAGACCGGATCATCGGCAGCAACTTCGCTTAGGCAAACTTAGACTCCTCGTAACAAGCATAACTTGAGTTGCGATCCAATTTTGATGAAACTTCCAGGGTCTCCGATGATTTTCATAGGATCGTCAGTAGCCAGAGCGCAAATGTAAATTCCTTGCCGTACTTCAACAATTTTCTTTTATTTCCGATTAGGTAAATGTTAAGGGATGAGTTGAAAGGAAGTCGGATGAACAGTAGGAGGTATGAATAAAACTTTCTTGGGGACAGCTGGAAGTGAAAACATCCGTGTGAGTGATGAAGCTAACTTTTGGTTTATTATTTTCAATATAAGCCTTTGGAATCGAGCAAGAAAAAAATTTTAACCCTTCTCAAAATTTGATGTTTTACGTTTCAAGGTACGTAGAATCCGAAAATCGAATAAAAAAATTTCCGTCCATCCGCCGTACGCCGTTTTTCCTAGGTACGTTCACTCTAGAGAGCTAGTACAACTCCTTTCTTGAAGTTACTTAACATAAAGAATAATCCAGATCGAATAAGTAGTCATTATAAATCAACCTTTTCTTCTGATCGTTCCATGACTGAATCCGGTGCATTGATGGTTTGATCCAATAGCCACTTTCAACATTTTACATCTAAATGTTGGTTCGTGCACCACAACGCTAACTGGCTAGCATTTCATAACTACCATACTTCATTGAACGACTTCAAAACACCCAAAACCCCAGAGGAGAAGGAATCTCAATTCGGTCATTAGTCATAAAACAATGATTTTTATTATTATTTTTTATTTTTTTATTTTTATTATTATTTCTTTCATGTTTGATTGTTTTCTGCACGAGTGGAGGAACAATACAGAGCTTAGATTGTGTATGGTGACAAGACGATGTACCAGCTAAAATTTCAACGGAGATTAAGCCTCTTTTATGATTCACATTCGTGTTTCTGATTTATCGTAAATTCAACCCTTAAGTTCTCATAGGGATCAAACGGTTGGTCCTACAGAGCTCTGGGTGGTCTCATTCGATTCTAAAAATTCAATACTTTTCAAATTGATGGAAAAACAATACCTTTATATCAAAATGTTTGAGCTAGGGGTTTTCAAAATTGCAACCCATATTTTTCAACCCTTAGACGTGACTGACGTCAACCAAAAGCTTCGGGGCACAACTAGACCCCAAATGGAGCCCATATACCAAATTTTACCAAAAACAGTCCATGGTGACTAAGGATAGTGCCCCGTACGGCGAAAAGCGGACGGACGGAAATTTTTTATTCGATTTCCGGATTCTACATACTTTGAAACGTAAACCAACAAATTTTGATGGTGAGGGGAGGGGGGTTAAAAAATTCTTGGTCGATTCCCAAGGTTCATTATTGGAATTAATAAACCAAAATGGGAAAAACTGTAGATGAAAACTGACCTCTCGGTAGGAGAGGAGAGCGGCGACCGAGCGCCGTTTCGCAAGAGATTAGACTAACCCGCAACAAGGATTGAACGGCGACCGACTGAGACCCTCTCAACTTAGAAATTGCAAAACTGAATTTAAAAAGTCTTGTTGTAGATACGTCTTGTTAATTACAGTGAATATCTAAACAATAATTTTGCAATTAAGTCCATCCTCTTCAATGTTGCCGACTATTATCAAATACTTAATATGATTCATGAACTTTGTAGTTGGGATGCGGGCAGGGGATAATGAAGGGCCATGTAATTTTGTTACTTCTTCTTTTTCTTCCAGTATTACCCCCTGCAACCAATAAAGTTTATAGTAGATTTACTTCCACCTAATTAATTTATCAAAGATCATTAATTTTAACAAAAAATTATATTACTTCCACCAAAATTACATTACCCCTGACCTAACTTTTTTCCCTACCTTTTTACAGGACTTTGTTTTTCATTAAATTTTATCAGCGATTAGCGTAGTTAATTACTTGGTGATTAGAGGGAGAAGGAAAGCTCAAAGCTAGTTCAATTTTCATTACCACATATCAAAGACATCTCTTGATCAATTACATCTGAACCGCTCAACTCATATAAAATCCTTCTTCGTTCGAATCGAGACGTCGTAAAAGATCAATTATTTTTATTCATTTCACCATATTTTAATGAATATGCAAGGATGCACAGGGCTGACGAAGAATCATATTTTATTCAACCAACTCAAAAATGCAAAATGAGAGTTTAAAAAATTTCAAATTAAAAATTGCAATTTTAGAGAATTTTAAAATTTTTTCTGGTGCACGAATATTTTCTATATCTTAGAGATGAACAATACCTTTTGATAAACTGAGAAATATAACTGGTGTAGGAAACGATTCAAATACTAAAAAAGTCTGCCAAGTGGGTGTGGCACATACGAGGAAGCTCTCGTATCCATAACCCGATTGTATAGATGATCCGATGCATAGTAGTTAATCTCAAAACATCAAAACAAGTTAATCTGTAACATCCCTGAAAATTTCATTGAAATCGTACGGAAAATGTAGAAGTTATGGCCGTTACAAGGAATTCACGTTTGCGCATGCGCAGTGGCTACTATCAATCCGAAGGTGGTGATTTTCATAGGGGACCATCTAAATCCTAATCTGTAACATCCCTGAAAATTTCTTTGAAATCGGATAGCAAATGTAGAAATTATGGACGTTACCAGGAAATTCACGTTTGCGCATGCGCAGTGACTATTATCAGTCCGAAGGTGGTGATCTTCATTGGGGACCATCTACAACCTAATCCGCATAATCCCTGAAAATTTCATCGAAATCGGGTTGAAAAAGTGGAAGTTATGGCCGTTACAAGGAAATTCACGTTTGCGCATGCACAGTGGCTTCTATCAATCGGAAGGTGATGATTTTCATAGGGGACCATCTAAATACTAATCTGTAACATTCCTGAAAATTTCATTGAAATCGGATGGAAAATGTGGAAGTTATGGCCGTTACAAGGAATTAACGTTTGCGCATGCGCAGTCGCTTCTATCAGTCCGGGGATGATGATTTTCGTAGGGGACCGTCTACACACCAACCCGCACAATCCCTGAAAATTTCATTGAAATCGGACAATAACTTCGTATAGTTATGCGCGTTACAAGGAATTCATGACAGACAGACAGACAGACAGACAGACAGACAGACACACAGACACACAGACACTGAACCAAAATTGTTCAGGAAGGTCTAAAACGCAAAACGCGAGTGAAAATTTTGATTTTGGAGAACTTTTTTTTTGTCCTTGAAAAGTGAAAACAAAGCTTCCGCTACCTTGGTAGACTCGGAAGCAATAAGTCAAGATTTCAATTTTCCCCAATTTAAAAAAATTATGACGCTAATATACTTGTGTTAGAGTCCCAAAAGCGAAACGTAACAAGATGGTGAGGTCTCCGTCGATGCGTTAGACCCCCTTCGCTTTATTAGTTTTTTATTCACTCACTCACTGTCACCTCACATGTACACTCGGCCACTGTACCTACTCTTCTTGAGTTCACACTGCTTAGATCACCCTTCCTAGTTCAGTCATAGTTTTGATCCGACCATCGCAGCTACTAGCGGTCCACGCCTGTTGCGCATTCGTTCCGACCGTTTCACGCTTTTGTGATCTCTTCGCAGCGCTACAAGATAGGCGAGGATTGTATAGTCATCTCACACGTAAATATTTCGAACACGCCGAAAATGAACAAACATTTTTATTTTTCAACGCCCAAATAACATGAGGAGTTACGTGAAGGGTAGGTAGGAAGTACGAGGCAATATTCGACATACACGAAGCATAAGAAGCGTAAGTATGATGGATTTTGAAAAAAATGTCATCTGAACCAATGACATCAAATATTTCCCGTTCAAAATAAAAATTTTCGTTTACATTTCAGCATCAGTAAGACTTGTGTCCTCACTTATTGGTGATAAAGAAAAACAAAACTCAACAGATAAAAAAACGTCTGCCATGTGGGTGTGGCACGTAGCTTCCTCGTAACCATAACCCGACTGTATGGATGATCCGATGCATAGTAGTTAATCTCAAAAGATCAATCTCTAAAGTACCTTGCACTAGCGTCATAGGGGGCCATCTACACGTCTACCGGCACAATTTCTGAATATTGTTGAAAAGTGAAGAAGCTATGGCTGTTACAAGGATTTCACATTTGCACATGCACACAAAATACTTTCAATTTGGGGGCCATGAATAACGAAACGTTATCCAAACGTTTCAATGTCAGCCTGACGTCATAAATCGTTCCCAGTGCTTCAGCAATCAGTTTTTCCACTGCGAGTCTGTTTTTTGCCACACGATATCGATAATGGTACTCCACTGTTGCATTTTCTGCAAGGAACAAATAAAAACAGTAGGTAACAGAACCAGTCATCAATAAAAGCTTAAATTTGTTTGTTGTTAATAATATTGTTGGCCGAAGGTAATAATGTTTTTGTACCTTCTCGGCCACTACAGCGATGAGAGTCACAAACGCTTGGTTATCGTCCGAACTAACATAGATATTGCAATAACAATTAGTGAATTGGCAAAATTTTTCAAAATAAAATACTTATTATTGTTTATAACAGTAGGTACCTACAACATTTATTGGAATCAGTGTAAAATGAATTATAATATCTAGTTTTATTTGTAGATTTATACAAAAGCCTACATCTACATACATAATATATTATTACATAAATATACATGTGTGATTCCAGATGATAACTGACCTTATTACCTTATTGAGAAACAATATAGAAACCGAAAATGAACCCAATATGTCAATAGTATCAAAATAGAGAGTAGTAATGCTTCTTAGATAGAATTTTCGGGCCGTTGTAAGGGGTCAAATTTTCAAAAACGTCTGACAAGTGTGTGTGGCACATAGCTTCCTCGTATCCATAATCCGATTGTATAGATGATCCAATGCAATTTAGCTTATCTCAAAACATTAATCTCTAACTACCTTGCACCACATTTCTTCGAAATCGAATGGAAAATGTGGAAGTCCTAGCTGTGATTTTGAATTCACATTTGCGCATGCGCACTGACTGCTATCAGTTACGGGCGATGATTTTCATTGGGAACCGTCTACACGCCAACCCGCATAACCCCCGTAAATTTCAACGAAATCGGGGGAAAATGCAGAAATTATGGCTGTGGCAAGGATTTCATGACAGACAGACACGGAACCAAAACTGTTCAGGAAGATCTGAAACGTAGAACGCGAGTGAAAATTTTGATTTTGGAGAAATTTTTTTTCAACCTTGAAATGTGAAAACAAAGCTTCCGCTACCTTGGTAGACTCGGAAGCAAAATATCAACAGTCTACCCTTAACAAAAGTTTACTCTACAGGGTCGCCAAGAAATATAAGGCCAAACTTCAGGGGTCGATTTTACAAATAGTAATTTTCAACAAAAAGTGCCTCCTATAATTTTTTTACATACTTCAATTTTGAGTTATTCATCCTTTCGATGAAATTTTCAGGAATTATGCGAGTTCGATTGGAAATGGTCCACTATGAAAATCATGGCCCCCAAATTGAATTTTGTGAGCATCTGCAAACGCAAAATCCTTTAACAGCTATAACTTCTACATTTTCGTACAATATTTAGAGATTGTGCCTATTGACGTGTAGATGGTGGTTTTGAAATGAGCTACCATGATCGGATCATCCATAAGCTATGTGCCACACCCACTTGTTTTCAATCTTCTCTTCAGTGCAGGGAGGTTGTTTGACATTTCTGCTCTCAAAGGGTAGTTTGTTCTCTTCCCACAAGGACTTGAAAGTTGGTCATAAAAAAGCGGAAACAACCCTGAATCGTCAATTTGATTTTAGGTACACAAGAGTCCAAATTGTCTATCAAAGAAATTAACTAATAAAATCTGAAAGCTGTAATATATAATATATTGGGTTTTGTGGGATTCTCCTTTGAGAATACTGTTACTCATCATCGACTTACGATGTTGTACTTACCATCGACGCTCCTGTATTGCAGTTCGAAGGAAATATCGATTAAGAACGTGATTTGACTTTTTTAAATGAATTTGATTTCACTTTGTATAGTGTTAGTATCATGGCTAACTTCACCCATTATTGAGGTTTTGTTTCAATCTATAATCACCAAAATCAGATCAAAAATTGGTTTTAGTTTATTTTGTTTTGATTTTTTATTTTTTGTATGTTGTCAATAATTTTCTGTCGCCACATTTCACATCTTATATATAATATAATAATATTATAATATATATAATATAATAATATTATAATATATATAATAGTAGAGGAAGAATGTATGTTCTACCCCATAACTATTAATACTACGACCTTTGACCTTTACCCCTACCCCCCCTCCCACCCCCTGACCCCACCCCACCCCCCCCTCCCGCCCCCTGACCCCTCCCGCCACCTCCCCCTCCCACCCCCCCCGTACACCTCCCGACCCGTACTCCTCCCGCCCCCTACTCCTCATGACCCGTACTCCTCCCGCCCCGTACTCCTCCCGCCCCGTACTCCTCCCGACCCGTACTCCTCCCGCCCCCTTATTCCTCCCCTCCCCCGTACTCCTCCCGCCCCTTACTCCTTCCGCCCCCTTCTCCTGCCCCCATACTCCTGCCGCCCCTTTACTCCTACCGCCTCTAACCTCTACCCCCCTTACGCCTTTCGCCTCTTACTCCTCACTCCCCCCCTCCCCCCCGACTCGTTCCTATCACTCCCCATACTCCCCCACACGTACACCATATATCCCCCCATACTCCCACGTACTCCCCCAAATTTACCCCCATATATCCCCCCATACTCCCACGTACTCCCCCAAATTTACCCCCACATATTCCCCCATACTCCCACGTACTCCCCCAAATTTACCTCCACATATTCCCCCATACTCGCCCAAACTTACCCCACATACCCCCCATACTTACCCCTACACACTACCCCACATACCCCTCATACACCCACCCATACTTCCTAACACACTCACCCATACTCCCTCACACCTACCGCACATATTCCCCCATACATACCCCAACACACTGCCCCCCATACCCCACACACTCCCCCTCACTCTCACCCCTCATTCTCACCCTAACTACCAATGCCATAAGGTAAAAACTATAATTTAAGCTAGGTTGAGAATGGAGCTTCATGATAGGTTAACTAGATGGCACTATGGTCGATCTATCCTACCTTGTAATCATGTTTCAATCTCTATTTTAAGTTTCAAAGTAAGGTCAGTACAACTAAGAGAAATTTGTACTGAAATTTGTTGTCCTGAAAAGGACAGTTCAAAGGATCTAAGGTAAGTACAACTAATTTCTTTACCATTAAGATTCAATTAGTAACATTGTTCGACCCTCTTGGTCGTTGGAATTTCCAACTAAGCTCTTCTTTCATGTAAATTTAACATGTTGGTCTTCAAAAGGACCGATGAAAAAACTTATTCTTTACGAAATCACACACTTTTTTTAATAATTATTTTTATTCAGTCTTTCCTTCTCTTGTATAAATTGAACTTGTTGGTCCTCCAAAGGACCGATGAAAAATTTTAATTCAAGAATAAACGATACAATGAAATAGAATAGAAAAATTAGTGTTCGTGGTCAGTTAAACATTGGGAACACCACGAAAGAAACCCTGAATCTAAGCTTTTGTTCAATAGCGGCTGGTCGTCTTCTGGTACTGGTGAGTATCTATCAACGGACGGAGATGGAGGTAGTAGATGCAGAAGAAGGTATGAGGGAGAAAGGTATGGGTATTCGACGACAGAGTAGTCTTCAAACGAGGGAGTAGGAGATGGGCTGTAAGTTTTCATCTTCTTCCTGGGAGGCGACTCTCTGGAAGATGGCATCACAGCATACGTCTGGAAAATGACCATAAAAATTATGTAAGTAAGCAGTAAAAATTAAAATTGGTACTTGAAAGTATCTATGAAACTGAATCTACCTTATTCATGGGGTCAGAGTACTCCTCTTCATCAGTGGATCGCGTTGAGAATTCGTTATTTGTAACCCACATTGATGGAGAAGCAGGACTGGGCGATCTTTCCTGTTGACAAGGCCTCTGTAGATGAGGTTGACTGATCTGATGACCTTGTTGTTGTACTTCTGAATTTCGTCCTCGGTGAGTACGTCGTTGAACCGTTTTGGTAGGAAGACTCTAATGGAAGCTTCTTGAAGACAGCCAATGGGGATCAATGAAGCCACGATAGTGTCACCAAACCGACTTTGCAATCTTTGAAATGAGAGCACTTCGTAGGGAACTCCAATGCGAAGGTCTGACAGACGGCAGATTCCGTTGTTCTGGTTGTTGGCTGCGTTGAGTTGAGATGAGAGAGAGTTGATCATCTTGAAGAGCAGGAGCAGAATGAAGAGCCGCCTCCAAGAGCAGCCCCTTATATACCCAAGATCAACCACCCCCTTTCCCCCTCCCACCACCCACCACCCCCAAGGTCAAATTAATTTGTGTATAACTTCTCTGTGAATAAGTATTCCTTCTCATTAGGTAGGTAATTTTTAAGGTTATCCTTCTTAATAGAATTCAATAACTTCTCAATGAAATTGTATTCCTTCTGAATGCACCTTCAGTCAACAACCCCAACAATTAAAACTTTTTTTTCTTGTATTACTTCTCTGTGAATAAGTATTCCTTCTCAATAGGTAGGTAATTTTTGAGCTTATCCTTCTTAACAAAATTCTATAACTTCTCAATGAAATTGTATTCCTTCTCAATGCCTGGAGTCAAACTCCACTCCAATTCAAACTTTTTTCTTGTATTACTTCTCTGTGAATAAGTATTCCTTCTCATTAGGTAGGTAATTTTTAAGGTTATCCTTCTTAATAGAATTCAATAACTTCTCAATGAAATTGTATTCCTTCTGAATGCACCTTCAGTCAACAACCCCAACAATTCAAACTTTTTTTTTCTTGTATTACTCCTCTGTTAATAAGTATTCCTTCTCAATAGGTAGGTAATTTTTGAGCTTATCCTTCTTAACAAAATGCTATAACTTCTCAATGCCTGGAGTCAAACTCCACTCCAATTCAAACTTTTTTCTTGTATTACTTCTCTGTGAATTAAGTATTCCTTCTCAGTAGGTAGGTAATTTTTAAATTTATCCGTCTAAACAGAATTCTATACCTTCTCAATGAAATTGTATTCCTTCTCAATGCCTATAGTCAAACACCCCCTATCAAACTTTATTCATGTATTACTTCTCCGTGATGAAGTATTCCTTCTCAGTACGCATTTTTTAGGGTTATCCTTCTTAACCGAATTGTATACCTTCTCAAAGGAACTACCCCCCTCCATTCCTATATAAGGAGCTGCTCCTCCTCTCCTCCTCCCACTCTTGCTCGTGCTTTTGTAGTGTTCACTAGTTTTCCAGTGCTCTTCTTCAAGCTCCAGCTCTCATCTTCAGCTCCAGACCAGCTCTTTAGCTCCAGACCTGCTCTTCAGCTCCAGACCTGCTCTTCAGCTATCGTCCCCTGCTCCTCTGGGATAAGTGAGTAACCTCATTAGTTTACCTCCTGGTTTGCAAATTAGGTCTACCTCTCCCCCAAAAAAACCCACACTTCCTTTTTTTTTCCATTCAAGTTTGACCATGATAACTTCTTTGTTCGTTCAAGTTTGACCTTGGTAGGTCCTTTTTTTTTTCCTCAATCACTTGATTGGTTTTGTGTTTTATTTTTTCGTTCAAGTTTGACCTTGATAGGTCCTTTTTTTTCTCTCAATCACTTGATTGGTTTTGTGTTTTTTTTTTTCGTTCAAGTTTGACCTTCATAGGTCATTTTTTTTTTCTCTCAATCACTTGATTGGTTTTGTGTTTTCTTTTTTCGTTCAAGTTTGACCTTGATAAGTTTTTTTTTTCACTCAAGTTTGACCTTGATACGTTCTTTTTTTTTCTCAATCACTCGATTGGTTTTGTGTTTTCTTTCTTTGTTCAAGTTTGACCTTGATAAGTTCTTTTTTTGTCTCAATCACTCGATTGTTTTTTTTTCTATTTTGTAAATAATTCCGGTATTATTTCGTTGTTTTGGTTTCTCTGAAACAATTTTCGTTTAATAGCTACTTTTCTGAAGTTTTTTTTTTCTTTTCAATCCGTTGATTGAAAATTTCGTTATTATTATTTCTTTTTCCTCAATCACTTGATTAGGTTTTTTCTCTGTTTCATTTAAAAAATAAAAAAAAAAAATAAAAAAAATAAAAAATTGTGTCTTGGTTATTAGTTTTTCTAAAACAATTTTCGTTTAGTAATTTTCTGATTTTTTTTTTCTTTTCAGTCCGTTGATTGAAAGTTTGGTTATTATTCACTTATCCTTGTTTTGGATTTACTTCTTCATATTCTTTTATTTTGCTTGAGGTTTGTGGATTAATTTTCCCAGTTTTTTTTTTTTCATTCAATAATTTACTCGTTTCTCAATTTGAGTTAAATTGATTACAAATTTCCATAAAAATATTTTAGTTCAAATACTTTAAAGCTAGAGATGGCTAGTACATCAAAGTTGTGTACCTTTTGTGGGAGGGCATTTGACAGTTTGACCACGCTGATAGCCCATGAAACCCAATGTGGAGAAAGTAGATTCCCCACCACCAATACTTCTCCACCCATTATTTTTAAGAGGCCAGCATCTGACATTGATGATAGGTTGTCAATGTTCTCAAATTTGTGTGGATTCTGTGGGATTTATTTTCCTTCAATGGAGGAGAGGCTGAGGCATGAACAAACTCATGCTGGTTCATCTTCTCCCTCTCCTTCCAAAAAGAGGAACATATCTCCCACAGATGACTTATTCTCCTCTTACTTTGCCAATGTTTGTGGATATTGTGGATTGGATTTTGCCACTAGAGATGAAAGAGAAGAACATGAAGCAGTGAGACACAATCGAGATTTTTGTACTAAATGTGGCCAGTATTTCCCCAATAATTTAGAAAGGATCAATCATGAAATAGACTGTTCTGTTAACTTAGTGTGTGAAAAATGTGGGGCTAACTTCTCGAACGCTTATTTGTTTGAAGCACATAACATCAACTGTGGTCAAGAGGTGGATAATGGTAGACAAGGTGGTGACCCAAATGTTAGAGAAATATTGGCTAATGCTCCTGATGATGAACAGATCATTCCCTACATCTCTGCTTTCACAAATAGAATTGCTTCGTTTTTATACAATCAAATTTTGCATTAGATCTGCCTTCATTCCTTTCCGACATAAGACCAAAATTGATTAAAATCCTCAAAAACTCTCTTCGTGATCATGGGGCGATTAAATTCAACTTGGTTCTTGATATTTTAGTAAATAACTCTCTTGGAGAAGAGATGGATTGTAATTTAAAAGTCAAGAATGATATATTATTGCACAACACTCAAATAGATTCAATCCTAAGATCAATGAATGAAAAGTTAAATACAGAGTTATCCGAGTTGGAAGTTAAAAAAAGTGGTTGGAAGTTGGCATTAATTTATGGTCTACGAGTTAAAATCAATAAGTACTCCCCACTGAGAGGTGGCATGTTCATTGATCTCCCAGAAAAAATTAAAAGCAGAAAAGCATGTATCAATGTGATCAATGAGGACAATTTTTGTTTCAAATATTCAATTTTAGCCAAGTGTGTACCTAGACATCCAGAAAGAGTTTCAGTCTACACAACTCTCAATCATAGATATAATTTCGACTGTATTAGATTCCCTGCCACAATGTATGACATCAAAAAATTTGAAAAAATCAATAATATCTCAATAAACATTTTTAAATTGGATGAAAACAATAACGTATACCCCAAGAAAATTGTTGAGCAGGAACTAGAAGACCATAGAGATTTATTATTACTAGAGAAAAAATTAGGTAGTGGCGAGGTTATAAACAACCATTATGTATACATTAAAGATTTTAATAAATTAGTACGTGCACAGATAACTGCTCATGTAAGTAGGATTAACCTCTGCAAAAGATGTTTGTGGTACAAGCAGACGGACAATTCTGGTGACATTAAAGCCCATGAAAACCTATGCAACTCAAACAAACCAGCCCTTCCAAAGATCCCTGAGAAAACTTACGTGGAATTCGAGAAAGTGGGTAGATCCATGAGAGTCCCCTATGTAGTATACGCAGATTTTGAATCCATGTGTGAAGATATCCATACTGTCCTCCCAAACCCAGATACATCTTACACCCACCCCTACAATCAGCATACCCCCACTTCTGCATGTGCTTATGTACATATTCAAGAGGAGTTCTTATCCATCAGTGATCGAATACCGAAAGATTTGTTCGTATATCGAGGGGAAGACGTTGTAGAAAAACTGTTGGAATTTTTAAATCATGTTGCTGAAGATGTGAGTAAAATATATAGTTCTAACAAAAAAAATGCCAATTCTATCCCAAGTAGAGAAAAATCAATATGATAGTGCTACAACATGCTTCATGTGCAATAAAGCCTTCAGTTCCCCGGAAAATCCCAAAGTTCGTGATCATTGTCACATACTAGGGACTTACCGGGGAGCTGCCCATCGTAATTGTAATATTCAATATCAACCCCCCTCCTTCCTTCCCGTCCTGTTCCACAACCTCTCTGGATTTGACGCCCACTTCATAATTCCCAAATTAGGCTACAACAAAAAACAAATTGATGTCATAGCATCCACTTCAGAAAATTTTATCACTTTCTCCAAAAGAGTAAATAAAAAAATATCATTGAGATTTTTAGATAGTTTCCGATTTTTATCAAACAGTTTAGATGGTCTTGCCAAATCTTTAACTAATTTTAATATTTTACCTAAATTTTTTAATAATAATGAATTAGATCTTGTGAAAAGGAAAGGAGTATTCCCCTACGAGTATATGAACTCATGGGAGAAATATAATGAAACCCAATTACCTCCCATAAATGAATTTTATAGCCAACTGAAACATAGTGGTATAACCAATGTAGAATATGAGCATGCGCAGAAAGTGTGGGAAGTATTCAATTGTTCCAGCATGGGGGAGTATAGCGATCTTTACATGAAAATCGATGTACTCCTCCTTGCTGAAATATTTGAATCATTCAGAAACATAACAATCAAATCCCATTCCCTTGATCCTGCTCACTACTTCACATCACCGATGATGACCTGGGATGCGATGCTCAAATGCACTCAGGTCAAAATTGAGTTGCTAACAGACTACAATCAAATTTTAATGGTAGAGGCTGGCATTAGGGGTGGACTAGTTCAAGTTCCAGGAAGGATGGCCGAAGCAAATAACCGCTTTATCGAGGGCTACAACCCTGATAAAGAGGACTTGTTTCTGGCCTACCAAGACTGTAACGCGCTCTATTCCACTGCAATGACCATGCCTCTACCCATTGGAGAATTTTCATTTGTACAAGATCTAAATTCAATCAAACTCGAAACCCTCAGTGCTGACGACCCATTCGGATATCTTCTTGATGTTTCTCTCGACTACCCAGATGAGTTACACGATCACCATAATGATCTCCCCTTCCTTCCTGAGAAGTTGGGAAGTGTTGGTGGAAAGTTGGTGGCTCATCTTGGTAGTCGGAGAAACTATGTCGTTCACTACATGGCTCTCAAACAAGCATTAGATCATGGCATGAAATTGGTAAAAATAAACAGAGCACTAAAATTCCGACAGTCAAACTGGTTAAAACCCTACATTGAACTAAATAATGAGTTAAGAAAGAAAGCCACCAACGATTTTGATAAAGACCAGTTCAAATTATACAATAACGCAGTATATGGAAAAACAATGGAATGTATTAGAAATCGAATCGATTTTAGACTTGTAACTAGCTATCAGCAGGCTGAGAAACTAATTGCCAAGTCTAATTTCGTAGATTCAACTATTTTTAATGAAAATCTAGTCGGCATTTTAATGAGAAAAACTACCCTTACATTCAATCGTCCAATATTTGTAGGCCAAGCAATTTTAGATCTTTCCAAAACAATTATGTATAACTATTTTTATGATGTCCTAAAACCCCTTTACCCAAATGCACTTAATCTCTTATATATGGACACTGATAGCTTCATCATGTCTATAAAAACCAATGATTGGTATAAAGACATGAGAGATCATCTACTCGATCACTTAGATACATCAAATTACCCCCAAGATCACCCACTTTACTCTAATATAAATAAAAAAGTTCTGGGAAAGTTCAAAGACGAAGCAGAGGGTAAACCTATTAATTTATTTGTTGGCTTGAGACCAAAAATGTATGCCATGATCATTGATGGAAAAGAATATAAGAGAGCAAAAGGGGTGCAAAGATGTGTAGTTGAAAAGAAAATCACTGTCGACCACTATCTTGATTGCTTGTCATCATTGTCAATTAAAAGAGACATATGTAGTCGTATTAGATCGAAAAATCACAATTTACAGTCCATTGTGACCAATAAAATATCACTGTCCCCTAATGACGATAAGAGACATATTTTAGATGATGGCATCACCACCTTAGCTTTAGGACACTACAGGCTGGCTCCTGAGTGATCCAATTTTATTTAATTATCACCATACCAAATTTTTAAACAGGCTGGTCCTGTAAAATCGTCTTAGGTTATCAAATTTTTAAATAGGCTGGTCCTTTTAAATTTTATCATCGTCTTAGGTTATCAAATTTTTAAACAGGCTGGTCCTGTCAAATTTTATCATCGTCATAGGTTATCAAATTTACATCACCGTCTTAGGTTATCAAATTTTCATCACCGTCTTAGGTTATCAAATTTTCATCACTGTTATAAATTCTCATCATCGAATGTACACAAGGGTGGGTAAGTAAATGTGTACGAGAGACAACGACCTGGTTGCGTACCAGTGGAGCAACCAAAGCTACACACTGTAGCTGGAAATCTTTCGGGATTTCCCGGGGGTTGCGGAACGAGTAAAACAACCAATGGTTAGCGGAACCTATGTAAAGGATTGCTTTTATTTTTTCTTTATCTTTTTATTTTCCACTTTGATTTTATTCACAATCCTTCATATTTGTTTTGTAATAACCTATGTTTGGTTTACTCGTTCCATTACGCGAGGGTGGGCCCGGGGTACGCAACCAGGTCGTTGTCTCTCAAAAAGGGAGGGGTGAAAGTTATTGCAATGGACTTGTGATGAGAATTTGGGAGGGCGTTGATGAAATTTTTAAGTTGTGGTGGTGGTAATAGTGGGTTGCAAATAGTATATAAGGGCTGGTCCTCTCACAAACGTCCTCAGTATTCAACATGCAGTTGGTGAAGCAAGGTGTCGGTCTCCCAGTCCACAATTTGGCAAAGTTAGAGGGGAATACCTCCGATAGAACAAGGCATAGCTCACTGCTACCCAATAGTATAAGGTGCATAATGTGTGCGACTTCGAATGGTGGCAAAACAAATTTGATGCTCAATCTATTATACTCTCCTCAGGGATTGAGATTTGAAAACATCTATCTCTTTAGTAGAACCCTCCACCAACCTCAATACGTCCAATTGACTAGAATCATGGAACCCCTAAAAGAAATCGGCTTCTTCAAATACGAAAATAGTGATGAAGTACCACTACCCTCTCAAACTAAACCAAATTCCGTAATGATTTTTGATGACGTAGCTTGCGACAAACAAGATAGGATTAGGATGTTCTTCAGCATGGGTCGACATAGTAAGACAGATAGCTTTTATTTAGCCCAAAGTTATTGTCGTATACCTAAACATTTGGTCAGGGATTGTGCCAATTTAATCGTTGTATTTAGACAAGACACGTTAAATATGAAAAAGATATACGAGGACCATGTGAACATGGATATGTCATTCGTCAAATTCAAAGACATTTGTTCAAGGTGTTGGGAAACTAGTAGGTATGGGTTTTTGGTCATAGACAAAGAGTGTGGTGACAGCAGTGGGAGATATAGGCTAGGTTTCGATACCTATATAATACCCTGAATTAGGATAAATCAGTTAGTCTATTGCAAACCATGGAAGGAGTAACATCTATTGAGCGAGAGATCGCTGAGGTTCGTAAACACATTAGAGCGAGGTATAACCAGATAAGGAGGAGCAGGGAGGACACAGAAGAACATCTCAAGAAGAGGTTTGAACCCATTCGAGAAGCTATTCTGAATCCGCCATCACCCAAGAAGCCGAAATTGGAGCAGACAGCTGGGTCATCTACAATTGATCCATGGAAGTACATTAACAGGAGGAGAAGAAGAACCAGACCAAGACGTATTTTTGACTTATTCGGAAGGAAAGTAGAAGAAACCGATATCTCATCAGATTCTACTGCGATACCATACATCATGTCACCTAAAGAGGAACCACCTACTGGATCGACAACGCAAGAAGACGTGAGAGTTATTCCAACCCCTCAAGAACCATTTGCATCGTCATCACCAGTTGAGCCATCATATGGACATTATGCATCAGAGTACGTCAGGAAGAAAATTGATAGAGAACCAGGATTCGATGACCTTTATGGAATCCACTACCACAGAGAATCTGACCGCTTCACATTGGGAGATAGTTATGTAACTATCAGAGATGATGTGATGCGAATAGGAACAGACATGCAAATCCATTGCACCCTTGGACTATTAGAACTTCTCTTCATGAAAAATCCGGACAAGACAATGATCAGGGACCATGATCTTCAATCCTATAAAAAGATACTGGATGCGACCAATGCACATAAGAAAAGATTTAGTTCAACAGAGAATTTCAACATTGAACGGAAACATCCGAAATGGGCTGTTATTAGGAAATTCTACCCAAGAAAGAAGCCCAGTACTTCATCTGAAAATAATTCATAATCGTCTGGGTCCAAGTATCCGAACGGTAAGTCCTATGAGGCACTAGTAGTGAGGACCTGTTTTTAATAGACGGTATCAAAAGAAAATCTCTAATTTTTTGCTGAGTAACCCTCCTTGAGGTTGAGGTGGAAATCCCTTCGGATGGGAGGGTCAGCATATAACGTGATTTTCTCAACCTATATAAACATCAGTATCTGAGAATACATCATCATTCAGTGTCAAGCCTCGAAACATGACAGACGTCAAGAGAAAAATCATTGAGGAGCTTCATCGACCAGCCAGAAAGAACTATAAAAGAAGAAGAGTGATTCTGAAAGGAATAGACGATTTATGGCAAGCAGATCTACTGGAACTTCAACCGTATTCGAGAATCAATGGAGGAAACCGATATATACTCGTTGTAATAGATTGCCTATCGAAATTCGTTTGGATAGCTCCACTCAAATCCAAGACAGCCACAGCAACCAGTATGGGATTCCAGCAGATATTCGAGAAGTCAGCACCACGTTTACCACGTCATTTACAAACTGATCGTGGAAAAGAATTCAATAATGCCACTGTGAGAGGGCTACTGAACAGTCATAACATCAACCACTACTCTACCTTCACCAATCTGAAAGCATCAATAGTGGAACGAGTGATTCGCACTCTGAAGACAATGCTTTGGAAACAGTTCAGTATGCAGGGACATTACAAATGGGTGAATGTCATAGAAGAAATCGTTGGACTGTATAACAAGACCAAACACAGTTCGATTAAGATGGCACCTGCAGATGTCAAAGGAAAACGAAAAGAGAAGTTGGCACTCAAGACCTTATTCGCACCGAAGAAGAGGAAGAAACAACAGCCAAAATTCAAGATTGACGATTACGTGAGGATATCCAAGAGGAAAGCAGAATTTGAAAAGGGATACACTCCCTCGTGGTCAACTGAAATATTCAAGATCATTCGAGTGAAGAAGACTGTACCACCCACCTACATTCTGGAGGATAGTGAGAAGAAACAAGTCGCCGGAGGATTTTATCAAGAAGAACTACAATTGACCAAGTACCCAAGAGTATATCTTGTGGAGAAGGTACTGAGACGAGATGGAGAGGGTCGAGCTTATGTAAAATGGTTGGGATTCGACTCGAGACATAATAGTTGGATCAATACCGAGAATTTCGCTCAGTGAAGATAGTATATAAGGAGCTGCACACCCTGAAATCAGTCAGTTGTCAATTGGATCTCGAAGAGTCAACATGTTGAACGTTGAAGAGCACCTATCTAATGAGGAGGAAGGAGTTGAACGGGTGGAGTACCATACTCACTACCCCTACGGTTCATCCTTGGACTATGGACAGGAGATACGAATCGCCATACAGCATCAAGACCTCTTCACCCTACCGAGTCAAAGTTTCCTGGAGCTACAAGGACGTTTCTTGAAGGAAGATGGATCAGGACCACCGCCGCCAGCTACTATGTCAATGACTAGCAACGCCTTCCCGTTTCTCTTTGATGAGATACGCTACGAAATATGTACCACAGAATCGACCGAGTGAGGAATCCCGGCATAACATCATCGATGAAAGGCTACACATCGTTCATGAAGGCACCGAGAACGAGATTGAAAATTATGGTTGGGTAGTGACTGATACTCTCAACGTATCAACTGAAGGGTATTTCAACGTCTGTTACCCCTCAGTATGCTACTTGGATTCTTCGAATCTTATCAAAAAGTAGTTATCAACGTCAAGCAAGAACTGATATTTCTACGATCGAGAAGAGATGAAAATTGCTACTTAGCACAAGGAGTTGCAGGAGCCGAACCAGGGTCGGGCCAAAATCGAATTGACTCATCCTCTCCTGGGCGTGTACCCTACCTCACACTCGACAACCATCATCGACTGGAACTTCATCGTCATCTTCAAAAGGAAAAGGCAATACGAATGGATTTCCGCTGCTTGGAGCTCTACGAGTACCCTCTACTTCCGACCACCCAGAAGCATGTATGGAACGTCAAGACGTCGTCTCAAGTTGAAAAACCTAGATACGTAATATTAGCTTTTCAAAACTGGAAGAAAGAACACGGTGAGGAAACTGTCATGCCGTTTCGACCATTGTAATCTGATCAATGTTAAGTTATTTTTGAACTCAAAATCCATACCCATACGATGATCTGAATATCAAACTTTGACAGAAATCAATTTTCTGTCCTCTACCGAATGTATGCCACATTTCAACAAAGTTACTACGGGGTTGAATACAATCATCCATTACTTTCACTTCACCAATTCAAGGAAAGAGGAACTTTAGTTGTTTTGGATTGTTCAACACAGAGTGAATCCATCAAATCTGGACCTATAGATGTGATGTTAGAATTTGAAGCGAGCGTAGCAGCATTTCCCGGTGACACAACAGCGTATTGCCTCATCATTCACGACCGATCAGTGGAGTACAACCCTTGACCAATATAGTTCGTCGAATGGTATAAAAATGTTTGTCAGACTGCCTGTAGGTATGAATCCTACGTCTTGAAGGAGATTTAGCGAATCATCGAACCTCAGCAGCTGGACACTTCACCACTGACATTTGTCACGTGAAGCCTATATAAAAGGAAGTACCATAATCGATTGTCCTTCAGTCATCATCATGCCGTCAAAGAGAGAGGTTGTTCTGGATCTCCACTGGTTCTTCACAATGAAATGAAGCATAATCGTTAAAGAGTTATCGTTGAGTGATCACAATGTTTTCTCAGCACAACATCTGGATTTTTCAAACCACCCAAGGGATTGTACATTTACGTTCCAAAGGCTCGAAAAGCTAATAATTGGATCGTAAAGCACGTACAGAATTCCGTGGGATGAAGGAGA
>CM019177.2:65528228-65693228 GCA_009739505.2 Apolygus lucorum
CAGTAGAGGTAACGTGCAGGTATTTCAGTTTCACATTTAGAGTTCTCAAGTCTAATAACATTTATCCCAGTACTACATCTTGAATTGAGAAAGAAATAACGTGCGAGGACTCACAAAATGTTATCAACTTGCGTCATTGATGGAATTATCTTTCAAATTCGACCATATGAAAGGGGACTCCCCTGAAATACACATTGCCTCTAACTTCGTTCTTCACTCACAAAATGTCATTCCTTTGATGTCAGCATTTTCTAAAAGATGTTAGCGTGCGCTCGTGTGGATGTATGTGTAGATTTTGTACATCCCTTCGAGCCTGAGAGGACCACATGGCTACGTACACGGAAACCCTATTTCCAGACCCTTCTTTTTAAAGCTTTTCGATAGATTTTTCTTCAGCCTTGTTGATTCAAAGTGAAATTAAAGCCCTTTTTTCAGTTTCAACATCCAAAAACAGTCAGTGACTCACGGGGGTTCAGTAAACACTAACACCTTGCCGGCTGAACAAGTGATAGCCCTTTTTAGAGAACACCTGCCGCCCTTCTGTAAAATATACTGGAAGGGAAACAACCTTCTTCGCTCCGAAAGGTGGAACGTGTTCCAGCGGAATCAGGAATAGAATCCATTTTTTAGTTGGCTTTAGTCAGTAGAAGCCTCCACCCGCCTCTTCTAAGAAGAAGCGATACAGCAGCAGCTGTTCGAACTACTATAAAATGTCCGTTATTCTTACCGAAAGCAAAAAATGCTTGCATACGAGTCTGCAACACATTGGGACATTTTCATGTCAACCACTACACAACAAGGTAGTGAAGTAAGGTTGTTAGTTCGTGTACCCAAGCATCAAAATAAGTAAACAGTTGATTGTTCTCTACGCAACACAGTGAGTTTATTTTATTTATTGGTCGCGTGAGCAAGATTTGCTTAGTTTTCGTGACGATTTTTCAGTTCATGTGCCAAAGCAAAGACTTGTAAATGTCAATAAACTACTTAACCTAGTTTCCGATTTACGTGTTAAGTCAAAAATTTTTCAATATTTAGGTAGATACGTATAAATAATAATTTTGGAATCTAGCTTTCCAAAACGTGAGTTATACACGATCATGTTAACAATTTTCATGACAAACATCAAAACAATGGAGCATATGTTTGTGCTTTTAACTACTGGTTCATACATAATTCTGGATACAGAATTTCCTCGAATCCACAAGCAACCATCTGGAGGTAGCCCTTAAAACCAACCGAATTCGTGCAAAATCACGCCACGGAAAATCATTTTTGCGTAACCGCCCAAGGGTTAATCAATGAAACCCTGGAAATTTAATCCATTTAAAAAATTTTAATTTTAATTTTAAAGTTACGTTAGTTGTTTTAAAGTTAGTTTTACCTGGAACGCGGTATTGACCATTTGCCTATCTCACTAACAAAAATTTTTCAAAACTGTCGAAATCAGAAACAAACCATGGAAAACTCATGATAATTTTGGTGTTTTAAAGTAAATTAATGAAACTTTCGTACGTAGGTATAAAGAAATCGAAAGGATTATTTAAAATTAAATCTTGCATACGAGTCTGCAACACAT
Organism: Apolygus lucorum; assembly: GCA_009739505.2. NCBI lineage: Eukaryota > Metazoa > Arthropoda > Insecta > Hemiptera > Miridae > Apolygus > Apolygus lucorum. The sequence continues at coordinate 65,529,805 of CM019177.2, forward strand.
TGGGACATTTTATGTCTTTAGTTCCCAAGTGACAACTAAACAAGCGGCATTGTTTACTAAATCCATTAGTAACACTAATAAATATATAATGTCGACATAAGTACCAAGAACAAGTACGAAAGAAATGCGTGATAAATCGAGAGCTTTCCAACTAATGGTCAACGAATTTTGTGGGATGAAAAACGACGTAGTTCCATTTCCTTAGCCTCATAACGACTCGGTTGTAAGCGGAAATCATCAAGAACCAAACTTAACTATTTTTCTAGACGATTTTTCGTTTATGTGTGTGTAAAGACATAAAATGTCAATAGTCTGAAATGCAAGATGCGAGTCGAAATTTTGAGGAGGATTTTTAACATAGAATGTGTTTTAGCCATGGACTAACTAGAAAAACGCTGCAAATCATTGCTCAAAGGTTTATTATTTTCTGTATAGATCATCCTTCTGTATAGATCACTGGTTCTCCATCAATAGCACCTACCACCATCTGTATTCTCCCTTGACCTTCCCTCTCAAATTTCAGCTCCTGCGTTCAATAGGATTGAAAATGGCTTCGGAGCTCACTCAGCTGATCAGTGATCTGAAGAGTGAAGAAGATCTCCTCAAATGCTGGAGACGCCTGGAAGAGCACTTCCATTCAATAGGATTGAAAATGGCTTTGGAGCTCACTCAGCTGATCAGTGATGTGAGGAGTGAAGAAGATATCCTCGAATGCTGGAGACGCCTGGAAGAGCACTTCCATTCAATAGCATTGAAAATGGCTTCGGAGCTCACTCAGCTGATCAGTGATCTGATCAGTGAGCAATGATTTGCAGCGTTTTTTACCTACAAACATTGTTTTACCTACCAACTATTGGTAGGTAGGTACTACCTACCACACTATAATGGCTTCACACCTTCACAATCAAGTTTATTAGAAAGAACTAAACGCTTCACACTCGATTCGAAAAATAGAAAGCTTGATATGGAAATTTGATTAATGGTTACGCAGAAGGCAAAACTGTATACAAATCGAAGAAATGAACAGCGATCGCATTTTAGTCAGATAAAATTTGAACGGCGATTAGACCTCTTTTGCGATTTACACTCATGATTCTGTTTTATCGAAGGAAAACCTTCAAATACTCCTAGGGACCGAACGGTTTGTCCTACAGAGCTCCGGGTGGTCTCTAAAAAAAATATATAAATATATATTTTATATATTTATATAAATATATATAAATATATATATATATATATATATATAAATAAATATAAAAAATTTTTAAAAATTCTGTACTATTTAAAATTGGTGAAAAAACGATACCTTTATTTCGAGAGTTTTCGAGCTAGGGCACTCTTGAAAATTTCAACCCTTAATTTTCACCCCTTAGAAGTGACCTACACCAACCAAAAGCTTCGCGGCACAACTAGACCCCAAATGGAGCCCATATACCAAATTTGAACCAAATCGGTCCAGTGTTGCTAAGAAAAGTGCCGCGTACGGCGGACGGACGGAAAATTTTTTATTCGATTTTCGGATTCTACGTACCTTGAAACGTAAAACATCAAATTTTGAGGGGGGGTTAAAATTTTTTTTTTCTTGCTCGATTCCAATAATAAACCAAAAAAGCTAATGAAATCTGGGACGACAACATGGATACCGATGATACGGAACTAAGGATCGTGTAACCTGGTGATTCTGATTGAGATTCTGATTTAGTGGGAGGAAAGTAGCGAAATTATGTGAAACGCGTGAGCTAAAACACATTCTGTGTTTCAATAATTTCGTCCGAAGCATGTAAATAGAGGAAACCGGGGGTCCAGGGGGCTTGCCCCCTGGCGAGGCGCGGAGCGCCGAGTTTTTTTACCTGCTGTATCGAAGAAGCAATATAAAATGTTTGACAAGTGGTTGTATTCATTCAGCACATAGTTTCTTCATTAATTTTACATTATACCACTTGGGAAATCGTTGGGGACCACTTGGGTTCCTAAACATGTCGTAGGAAAGGTAACTACTAACCGGGTATTGACAACAGTCTTACTGATGTATAAGATACCAGTTAAATTCTTCATACGAAAGACCTGTAAGAGTAGGTATACAGAAATGAAAACTCGGCGCTGCGCGCCTCGGCGGGGGCTTCGCCCCCTGCACCCCCGGATGATTTCCGCTTAGAGCCTAATGGCTAAAATGTGACATACCTTGAAAAGGTTTTTGCTTCCTCTCCCTCTTTATCTTTCTTCCACTGTAATATTTAAGATACCTCCTTATTCATAATAACATCAGGTTGTCAAGCATATTTGTCGTCAAGCATATGATAAATCATAGCGCTACTTTCCTGTCGCTTTTTCCTGTCGCTTTTTACTGTCGATTTTTCCTGTCGTTTTTCGGCGGGGGGTCCCATCGCTAAAACCTTTTCAAGGTTAAAAACTTATTTCCAACGTGATAATAGAAATCACCACGAATGCGAGCTTGTGAGTAATGCCGTAGGTTACCTATCCATCCATTACAGGGGGTCTCCATAGAGAAGTAAAGGGCCGCCCCAGTGAACCAGTGATGAACGATGTCTGTTCACAAACCATGTCGCAACAGTCTCAACCACTCCTGCCCACTTCCCCCGACAAAAGAGAAGCAGGTGTCAGCCAGGGGTTCTCTCAAAGGCAACACAGGCGAGAAGGGCATTAGTTACTCCAGTTCTAGACTACTATAGGTAGGTTCTATACCCACCTATCTTACCTTTGACCCTTCGGACTATTTGAACAGAGGAGAATAATGCAACTAAGTCTCCCTTCTATCCTCACTTTTATACTTTTATGCCGTACAATAACCAGTTTCTTGCCTGAGGTATCTTTAGATGTGGAGGCGACACAAAAGGAAGTAGCTTCTTTCGCTCCCTGTGCTCTTTTGTGAACCGAGGGACGAAAAGTTTGGCACGAAATGACCCCCCAAATTCCATGGATGCAACAATAAACTGTACTCAGCAGCGAGGGAAACGAATCAACCAATATTTCACACAGAATAAGATCACAGAGCCCCTTACTGCTGTTAGTGGAATATATACGACTAATCATACCATTGGATGTACATCCTCGATTCGTGACATCTGAGCAAACAATATTCATTCATGGAATGCCACAATTGAGTAAACAACGATGATACGAACGACAAGGCCACTTTCTTGTTCAATTGAATCCTCTACATCACACAGTAGTGGATTACGCTCAGTGATTGTCATGATTGTATAATGTACATGTAACAGTTTGTTAAAATCATTTACAAGATACAAAAATCAAGTTGGTATAAATACTCACTGACGTAGATGACATAGATTACAACATACCTGAAAACAAAAAATAAAAATACCATTAGTAAAATATGTTAAATTATTAATGTAATTGAAAGGTAAACTACAATAACCTACCTAGCAAGTGAATATTTACAACGGAAGAGTGTTTTTAGGTGAAAGATGTCATACTTAGGTGAAAGATATTAATATTTTTCGATTAATATTGAGAAATACATCAATAATTCATTTTAAACAAGTGAAATACTATTCAAGCCTTGTTGTATCTATTGCCTGGTAAATATTCATCGTAAACGTCGTTGAGAACGTTTTAGAACTTTCTCCCACAAAAACTGCAAGGAAATCGTTGAAATTACCTAGGTTCAAACTATCTCCGATGCCCTAGTTTCCAGAAAAATACTCAATTATGGACGAGGAAAATAGTGTGAAGTACCAGATATTTTTGTAAGGAATATTTCACGATTGATTCATCTTTCAGTTCATGTTTGAAAGCGACTCATATATAGTGATTTGAGTGAGCCTCTAGGACATGGATTTTGTTTCGATGGAATTGTTTAGCGAAGTTGTGAACACGTTTTGAGGGTTACTACAACCCTAATGATGTTACATTCTAATTATGAATCGGAATTAGTAAGAAAAATAATTAATAACGTGATGAGCTGAATTCCTACCCATTTACAGCAAAGTAGGACAGGGATTAAAAAATACAAAATCGTAGGTACCTACTAAAGCGACCATGATATGAAAATTATGGATACCAAGAGTATTACGATGGTCTCAACAATGGATTGGTGCCTAAGTACACCTATGAACAATACTATCTGGCTACCAAGTGACTAAACTTCAAGATCCCTGTAGAATGGGGTTCAACTGGAGAGATTCTTCAGTGGCCGGTCTCGCCGACACGGTCAGTTGACAGGTTGACTCATTCACTGCCACAGAGAAGTTATTTAGCCTCCGGGAACTGGACGTCCCTGACCCACCATCTCAACTCCCCCGCCCAGACGTTACTTCACAATGTAAATAGCGCCTGACAACGCCACTATCAGGAGAATTGTCCAACTCCAATCAGTCTACCAGTGATGGATTTGTGCCGTAATTAATAAAGACCTATTATGTACTCCTATATCCATATATTATCGTAGAGAAGAAAATAGTGCTCAAGCTAAGTTTATGGAACAGAGAAAAAGAAGGTAGGCTTAGTTCGTTTGTTCAACGCTCCAGCGAAAATGTAGATTATTCTAACCGCAAACAACTGTCTGTGAATCTAGAATAATCTAGTATAGTTACTATACCTATTCATTTTGATCTGACCTGGGTTGGACTTGGACTCACACTATTTTTGAACACAAAACTCACGACCGTTAACTTTCCATATTTTTCCGAATTTAGGCAATTATTTTGGGGATCTCAGAACCCGAAAATAGATGACTTTTGGTGCCGTATGCTTCCTCCTTTACAAAGATAGGAAACGTTCGTATTATATTATTATGGGCCCTCCACAATCAAAATGTCGACTCGCATTTTTTTAAACAACTTTGATTAAATTTGATATTTACGTTGTCTCGGGCATCACGACACGGAACCATGGACCGATTTTGATGGATTTTGGTTTATTATTTTCAATAATAAGCCTTTGGAATCGAGCAAGAAAAAAAAATTTTAACCCCACCTCAAAATTTTATGTTTTACGTTTCAAGGTACGTAGAATCCGAAAATCGAATAAAAAAATTTCCGTCCGTCCGCCGTACGCCGTCCGCCGTACGCCGTCCGCCGTACGCGGCACTTTTCTTAGCAACACTGGACCGATTTGGTTCAAATTTGGTATATGGGCTCCATTTGGGGTCTAGTTGTGCCGCGAAGCTTTTGGTTGATGTAGGTCACTTCTAAGGGGTGAAAATTAAGGGTTGAAATTTTCAAGAGTGCCCTAGCTCGAAAACTCTCGAAATAAAGGTATTGTTTTTTCACCAATTTTAAATAGTACAGAATTTTTAAAAAATTTTGAGACCACCCGGAGCTCTGTAGGACAAACCGTTCGGTCCCTACGAGTATTTGAAGGTTTTCCTTCGATAAAACAGAATCATGAGTGTGAATCGCAAAAGAGGTCTAATCGCCGTTCAAATTTTATCTGACTAAAATGCGATCGCTGTTCATTTCTTCGAGTTGTATTCAGTTTTGCCTTCTGCGTAACCAGTAATCAAATTTCCATATCAAGCTTTCTATTTTTCGAATCGAGTGTGAAGCGTTTAGTTCTTTCTAATAAACTTGATTGTGAAGGTGTGAAGCCATTATAGTGTGGTAGGTAGTACCTACCAATAGTTGGTAGGTAAAAAAAATTGGTAGGTAAAACAATGTTTGTAGGTAAAAAACGCTGCAAATCATTGCTCACTGATCAGATCACTGATCAGCTGAGTGAGCTCGAAAGCCATTTTCAATCCTATTGAATGGAAGTGCTCTTCCAGGCGTCTCTAGCATTCGAGGAGATCTTCTTCACTCCTCACATCACTGATCAGCTGAGTGAGCTCCGAAGCCATTTTCAATCCTATTGAACGCAGGAGCTGAAATTTGAGAGGGAAGGTCAAGGGAGAATACAGATGGTGGTAGGTGCTATTGATGGAGAACCAGTGATCTATACAGAAGGATGATCTATACATAAAATAATAAACCTTTGAGCAATGATTTGCAGCGTTTTTAGGATTGATGCACGCCTTGAGACGGTTCTTTATGAATTCCAAACATATCGAACAAATAGAAGCGTTTACCAACTCGCCGATTTCTCACGATCCAATTGCACGATTTTGATCATATTAGAAGGGTAGTTCGGGTTGGGCTAAACAAGAATTTACATTGATTTGATCGTACTATGACCAGTAGGAACCATGAAAATCAGTAGGAGATGCAAAATGGCCCACATAATCGCGAACCAAACACAATATTGCTATACAAAATAGGATAATTCAGTTAGAGGCCTCTCTCCATTGGCATACCCTAAGAGCGGGAGTTTTCAAGAGAATTTCCGAGTCTTTCAAGCTAGTTGAAACACAACCAGCCTCAGTTTTACTTATTTACAGAAGACCTTCGATTTTCAACTTGTAGGTACCTACAAATAATTATTTTGTATTACAAATATTTCCTTGGAATACCTACAAATCTAGTTTTTTTTTTTTTGACATTTTCATGTCTTTGCTTTGGCACATAAACTGAAAAATCGTCACGAAAACTAAGCAAGTCTTGCTCACACGACCAATAAATAAAATAGACTCACTGTGTTGCGTAGAGAACAATCAACTGTTTTCTTATTTTGATGCTTGGGTACATGATGCTTGGGTGGTTGACTTGAAAATGTCCCAATGTGTTGCAGACTCGTATGCAAGCATTTCCTAATAAACTTGATTGTGAATTAGTAGGTATGTGGTAGGTAGGTAGGATTTGACTTTAATCATCTTTCAAAGAAGCGATGTTTCACCCTCGCAAAAACTTTATACTTGCTCCTGAAGTCATATTGCTGCCAACAGCTTGGGATTTGGGCTGCGACTTTGCAAAAAACCTCACGAAAATCCTTTGAATTTTGAGTGGAGTTGAAACACAGATAGACCTAAGTTAGTCAAGGCCCTCTGTCTAATGAGAGGACATGCTCGCTCTGAGCAGTCCGTACATACTACGAAAAACCTTAGAATTGTACACTGTACAAGATGACTAGCAGCAGTTTGGTCAATTCGGTCAGAGACATAGATCAAGGTTCCGATGTTTTCGATGTAATACAGCGGATCTTAGGCCATAGAAGCCACACCAGGTCTTGGGAGAGCGTGAGGGAGGATCGTCAAATGCCGGGCAAAGGAAAAAAACGTCAGCTGCGAAGCGCGAGCCGAAGGTTCAAAGCAGCTGCCGCGACGCAGGGTTCCACAAGGTCGCCGAGGATCTGGTTGAAAAACAACTACATCAACCTCTTCTCTAACTCTACCTTTTTAGTTTTATTTCTTCGTCAATCCAGAAGTGAAACAATCACACTGCCAATAACTACCTTGATCTGAAGTTCTAAAACTAAAACTCACATCGTACAACTTACCTACTTTACATAGTAAGTGAATACATCGTATCCATACATCCATTATTCATCTTATAATGAATAATAATTAAGGTTAATAATATTAGGCATCCATGATATTAAATTCGATGCCCAAGAGGTAGCAAGGTATTGCTTATGGTATTCATTCATTGGCATAATGATGATACTGATATAATGAAGAAAATGGAGAAAAGTAGTAGAATATGTCTCGTACAGTTGGAATAATAAACGCTGCAAATCATTGCTCAAAGGTTTATTATTTTATGTATAGATCATCCTTCTGTATAGATCACTGGTTCTCCATCAATAGCACCTACCACCATCTGTATTCTCCCTTGACCTTCCCTCTCAAATTTCAGCTCCTGCGTTCAATAGGATTGAAAATGGCTTCGGAGCTCACTCAGCTGATCAGTGATGTGAGGAGTGAAGAAGATCTCCTCGAATGCTAGAGACGCCTGGAAGAGCACTTCCATTCAATAGGATTGAAAATGGCTTTCGAGCTCACTCAGCTGATCAGTGATCTGATCAGTGAGCAATGATTTGCAGCGTTTTTTACCTACAAACATTGTTTTACCTACCAATTTTTTTTACCTACCAACTATTGGTAGGTACTACCTACCACACTATAATGGCTTCACACCTTCACAATCAAGTTTATTAGAAAGAACTAAACGCTTCACACTCGATTCGAAAAATAGAAAGCTTGATATGGAAATTTGATTACTGGTTACGCAGAAGGCAAAACTGAATACAACTCGAAGAAATGAACAGCGATCGCATTTTAGTCAGATAAAATTTGAACGGCGATTAGACCTCTTTTGCGATTCACACTCATGATTCTGTTTTATCGAAGGAAAACCTTCAAATACTCGTAGGGACCGAACGGTTTGTCCTACAGAGCTCCGGGTGGTCTCAAAAATTTTTAAAAATTCTGTACTATTTAAAATTGGTGAAAAAACAATACCTTTATTTCGAGAGTTTTCGAGCTAGGGCACTCTTGAAAATTTCAACCCTTAATTTTCACCCCTTAGAAGTGACCTACATCAACCAAAAGCTTCGCGGCACAACTAGACCCCAAATGGAGCCCATATACCAAATTTGAACCAAATCGGTCCAGTGTTGCTAAGAAAAGTGCCGCGTACGGCGGACGGCGGACGGCGTACGGCGGACGGCGTACGGCGGACGGACGGAAATTTTTTTATTCGATTTTCGGATTCTACGTACCTTGAAACGTAAAACATAAAATTTTGAGGGGGGGTTAAAATTTTTTTTTTCTTGCTCGATTCCAAAGGCTTATTATTGAAAATAATAAACCAAAAATGTCAATGTGCGCCCGGCCTTGTTGAGGCAACAGATCGAAGTTACCAAGATCCACAGCCACACGAATAGACGGAAGCTACACTACAAATAGTATTAAGCAACACCACATGAGTTATTGAGGACTAACATAGGACCGAACTAGTTTGGGAGTACCTACGGGAATATTTGTACAGGATATCATAAGCTTGATATCAGTTATTTCCACAACTATTCTGACCGTGTGGAACATAATCCATCATCCTGATATTGTACAATCAAATGCTCTCAAATGCTCAAATGAGAAAGAAGAATAATCAACATAGTATCAGTAATTTCATACAGTTTAAAATTTTTATTTTTTATTTAACTACCAAAACCATCAAAAAATTGTCCACCTGATTGGGTAGGCTGTTTAGCTTCTTCACGTAGAATAACACAGACATGATAGAATTGGTAGGCGTAAAAATGCATGACTGTAATTAATGATGTTGTTATTATTATGTACAAACCACAGATAAATTTTCCTCGATTTTCACGATTTTGTTCGATTTGCACGATCCGAATTCGAGCAAAACCGAGAGTGAGAAATTAATGTTGAACTAAAATCAATCCGAAAATGTCATCAAAACAGGACCATGATTTCAGCTATGGGAGAAGGATTGATAACGGACAGACAGACGAATGATAACAGGCAGTCACGAAACCCAAAGTTGTTCATAAAGCCTGAAACGCAAAATGTGAGCGGAAATTTTGATTTCGGAGGGCCCCATTATTTTTAACTTCTGCTTGAATACGAAGCTTCCTTATCTTCGGTGTAATTTAGCAACACGAAAATATGATTATTCACAGGGTGTTTGGTCAGAGAAACGTAAACGTCGAGACTTCAAGTCATACGATCGTTAAACATTAGCTCGTCAAAACACTTCTGATAGTGAGGAGGTAATTGGAATGTGGTGGAACATCACAACTTACCTTCATTTTGGACTTTTGTAATCCGTCACAATTTGACTCAGCTACAAGGAATTTCTGACAGCTTGAAGCTCATTGGGAAAGTGACTCAGAAGCTCGTTGATTTTTAAGACTCGGATAACGAGTAGTGAGTGAGTTGTATCCCCTCAACACAGCAAAGAAATTATCTCTGAGTATGTTTCGTGCTTGAGCTGATTAGCTAGAAAATAAAGGACTGGACTGCAATGACGTTCCAACCTTGTGTTGATTGACAACCATCTTCTGAGATAAGAGCCCAACATTGACTGATCACACAGTTGATTTTTTTTAATTGCAATTTAAATGTCCTGATTCGACATCGTTCAACACCACATGATGTTGAGGAATGGAGTAAGAGTGATTCCTCTACATAATATATTATATTCTCAAAGTAATAACGAAGGTTTTGTGGTTTACAAGAATGCCGTGAGACAAGTAGGAAAGTTTTCTGGACCGTCTAATCTTCATCACACATTACTGCACAACCCAAAAACGAATTGGAAGTTGTTCGCCTACCAGCGTGTTTGGCTGCTCTTCCTCGAGTAAATCATTATTAAACTAACTGTTGAGCCACTTATCCTGTCATAAGCTATGTTTTCAGGAAAAACTGGTACTTGAAATTTGTAGTCATAATAAAAAACGCTGCAAATCATTGCTCATAGGTTTATTATTTTCTGTATAGATCACCCTTCTGAGTAGATCACTGGTTCTCCATCAATAGCACCTACCACCATCTGTATTCTCCCTTGACCTTCCCTCTCAAATTTCAGCTTCCTGCGTTCAATAGGATTGAAAATGGCTTCGGAGCTCACTCAGCTGATCAGTGATCTGAAGAGTGAAGAAGATCTCCTCGAATGCTGAAGACGCCTGGAAGAGCACTTCCAGTCAATAGGATTGAAAATGGCTTCGGAGCTCACTCAGCTGATCAGTGATCTGAGGAGTGAAGAAGCCTTTGAGCAATGATTTGCAGCGTTTTTTACCCACCAACATTTTTTTTACCCACCAACTTTTTTTTACCTACCAGCTAGGTACTACCTACCACACCATACTGGCTTCACACCCTCACAATCAAGTTTATTAGAAAGAACTAAACGCTTCACACTCGATTGGAAAAATAGAAAGCTTCGTATGGAAATTTGATTACTGGTTACGAAGAAGGCAAAACTGTATACAAATCGAAGAAATGAACAGCGATCGCATTTTAGTCCGATAAAATTTGAATGGAGATTAGACCTCTTTTGCGATTCACACTCATGATTCTGTTTTATCGAAGGATAACCTTCAAGTACTCGTAGGGACCGAACGGTTTGTCCTACAGAGCTCCGGGTGGTCTCAAAAATTTTTAAAAATTCAATACTATTTAAAATTGGTGAAAAAACGATACCTTTATTTCGAGAGTTTTCGAGCTAGGGCACTCTTGAAAATTTCAACCCTTATTTTTCACCCCTTAGAAGTGACCTACATCAACCAAAAGCTTCGCGGCACAACTAGACCCCAAATGGAGCCCATATACCAAATTTGAACCAAATCGGTCCAGTGTTGCTAAGAAAAGTGACGGACGGAAATTTTTTTATTCGATTTTCGTATTCTACGTACCTTGAAACGTAAAACATCAAATTTTGAGGGGGGGTTAAAAATTTTTTTTTCTTGCTCGATTCCAAAGGCTTATTATTGAAAATAATAAACCAAAAGACGGTTTCCCGGTTGGTTGCCAGTCATTTTCAAGCGATAAAGAAGAATTATTAGCTACGACCATCAAACGAAAAATAAGATTGTGAATCTAACTTCAAAGAATGATTGAATCAGCTTTTCCAATAATAGCAAGAAAATTTTTGAATTATTAAAATTCTTGTTGGTATCTAAAAATGAACAAATTGGATAATTTTCATTCCAAAATAAATAGGTAATTTATTTTTATTTGAGTGGTTTGATATATAAAAGGTAAATGTGATGAATATAAACATAATAATTTACGTGTATTTGCGAAAGGTTGTGCAAAAGGGGAAAAATCGTCATCTGCTGGGGGTGTGTACTTATTACTATGGATATTCATGAAAGTACGCACTTTGAAAGAACGAGTCGAGTACCTACCATCCAGAAGTAATGGAATTCTCGATTCATAATTCTCGTGAAAGAGAAAATCTCGAGATTTACGCATGTAGAGACGCGGAAACCAGCCAACCTGTCAGAGGCAGCTGGCGGAGGAAGGAAGCTCATGAGCGGATGTGAAGCCCTTTTTTAGGGGTTCGCTGTGGAGGAAGAGCTCCCTCTGAAGGGTCACTATAAGCTAAATGGGGGAGCTGTTGGCGCAGTTGATATGGTTTCGCACTGTGCGTCACGAAGTATTTCATTTCAAGTCAGAGAAAACTAGCATCAGGTGCGAAGCTGCATCCTACTTTCCTTTTTCATAATATAGAAACGTGCTTTACTATTTAAATGTCACCAACAGTACCCAAGGATTCTGCACTATTCCATCACTTCTGCCAACCTCTGCGAGAGCTATCATGAAAATAAAAATGTCTGCCAAGTGGGTTTGGCTTCCTCGAGTCCATAAACCGACTGTATTGAAGATCCTATGCATACCTAGTAATAAATCTCAAAACATCAATCTCCAAGTACATTGCACTACCCTCTTAGGGGACTCTACATTGTTGGTAAAAAGTAGAAGTTATGACTGTTACAAGGATTTCACGTTTGCGTATAACCGCAAAATACATTCAATTTGGGGGCCATAATTTTCATAGGTGACCATCTACTTGCCAACCCGCACAATCCCTGAAAATTTCATCGAAATTAGATAGGAAATGTGGAAGTTTTGCTCATGCGAAGCAGTTACTATCAGTCCGGGGGTGATGATTCTCATAAGAGACAATCTAAACGCCAACCCACACAATCCCTGAAAATTGCATCGAAATCGGAAGAGAAATGTGGAAGTTATGGCTGTGGCAAGTATTTCACGTTTGCGCATGTGCAGAGACTACTATCAGTCCGGGGGCGATGATTATCATAGGAGACAATCTACTCGCCAACACACATAATCCCTGAAAATTTCATCGAAATCGGATGAGAAATGTAGAAGTTATGGCTGTGACCGGGGTGATGATTTTCATAGGAGACCAAAACAAAGCTAGACTCGGAAGCTGGTAGACTCGGAAGCAAAATCGGTAAGTTCCTAGCAGATAACTAAGAACAGCTGTACTAAGTAGGTAGTTAGAAGGAAAGAAGAAGTACGTTGATGCGTACTAACCGTAGGATGGAATCTGTAAATTTCCAACCAGACCGAAAAACTTCATTCTATCAGAGGTTTTACCTTTCAAACTTAATATCTGTTAGACTACTTCAAGCAATTCTGTCGTAGAACCAAAACCCATCTACTTACGACGCGCTTAAATACCAACTACTAAATTCTACATTGTGCTGATCTCCAGAATAAGATTGTTATAGTAACTCCAAAATGTTCAATTGATCGTTTTCAGGAGAGCAGAGCATTGAGAAAGGAGAGCAGTTTGCAGCGACTAAAGTGGTGAGAAGAAAGTAACTGAAGATACTCGTAACAAGGACGAAATTCCGATTTTATTGAAAATGAATTAATGCAAACGATTAACTAGAAAGTACTCGTACATACGGAAGGTGAAACTTAAAAAACAAGAGGGAGAAAGACCCGATATATCTTATGAGAAGCACTTGTCCAAGGTGAACTTCATTGAGATTGATCCAACAAGGAAAGAAGGAGGAGGTGATCAGAAACGAAGATTTATTCATGTAAACACAGAAATACTGGAGAATACCAACAATAGAGTGAGAATAAATGGAAGCAAAGAAGACAAAACGAGAAAGAGAGAGACTGAAGACATTTCGGGAGAGGAAGGAAAAGAGGATCAATTTGCTACTAGATGTACACAAGAATGTCAGAAACCAAAGAACAAGATCAGGAAGGCATGTACGACCGCAACCTCGTCTAGGATGTTGGCTGAAGTTACAAGATATTTGTTGTGTTCGTGCTTTGACTTTTTTCTCAATTTTTGAACCCGAAATTTAAAGTTTAATAATCACGTAGTGAGACCTCAAAATTAATATTATTCTAAAACTTCCAAGTGTCAGCTAGAAGCTACCAAGAGTTAAAATACTTCTTTTCTTAAAATATACTCATACAAACGGGAATCGGGTAGATGTATGAAGATCAGCATGCTAGTCCTTAGACCATGAACACTATTTAACACTATTTAACTACGAACACTATTTAACCAAATGTCTGAACCTACTAGTGACTAACCAATCATAGACTATCTATACTTGTAGATTTGATGCAAGAAACTCCAAGATTTTGTAAAATATCATCTTCAACCTCCCTTGTGAAATTGCACGACATGCTCAATGGTTCGTTTTTCACCAATACGTGCTGGTTTTCGTGACTCTGACGGGGTTGAAGTAGATTTCTAAACCCCGGGTATTGAAATAACAATCTTGGTAAATCTTATTTCCCCAGAGTTTTGAAGAAGAGATGATGTAGGAAGAAGGAACTGATATGAAGATAAATGTAGCAGAAGGCCAGACCCTCTTAGCGGCTGCACCATCCATTACGACCCCGTTTTCCGCTTCAACAGACGCCCGACTTGATCCTTCACAACGTATCTATTCTATGTGTTCATACACTATAAAAGTAAGTATAACCTAAAATTCCCCTTCCAATAGTCGTTAGTGTCATCCGCTATCGTAAACTTGGCAAACAGAACACGGCAAGTGACGTCATAATCACCGACAAATGGCCCGTGACTGCCCATAATAGACCATGATTCCGTTTCGCCCTTGAACCGACTTATTGGGTTTAGTGCCAGCTGTCATCAACATTGCATCCATTCACCATGTGTTTCATATTCCGAAGGTGACTTGCCAGGCTAAGGAAGCCTTACAATGAGTGAAGATGAGTTACTAAAATTTGATACAATCGGAAAGACACCTATTGACATGCAATATTCAATTCAGAATTCAGAAAATCTATCTGGCTCACGATGGCTCTTCATATAATTCCAACTGCAATTGGGTGAGCTCAAAGTATGCAGCTCATGGCTCTCATAGTCCAGTTTGAACTGGAAAACTTGGCTTTGAGATAACCTGTCCCACTGCAGCCAGTCCCTTCAACATCAGCTAATTTACCGGAGGAAATGATGTCTCAGAAACATTGTTGGGAATCCAACAATAGATAACAAGCTTGAGGCAAAAACCTATTCCCCACGAGGGGGCACTTATAGTGTATGAGGGCAAAACATCCTAGGAGGACTACACTGGTCACCTTGTTATGGTATCTGCAGCAAACCATTGGTATACCGTAAGGGCCATAAACCCGCCAATGCACTTCGAGGAGCCCTTGAAGGAAAGGATGCGGAACTAGACGTCTCTCGCCAAAATTACAGCCAATGTGAACCGGACCTGGGAAATCGAGAAACGGTATAATGACGACGTCGTTATTGACGGGCAAATGACAAAATATCACGAGAAAAATATCACAAAATGGTCACCAATCCAGATTCTCCCGAGCAGACCAGCCTCAAGTTCAGTGATCTCACGGGATCCGGTTCATTAACCGCTTAACGGCCATTGGTAGAAGAAAATGTATAAAAGGTATTTAAAAAGGTATTTGTTGAAGAATCGACTCGAAAAGATTGGATTGAAGATATGATTTATATGTGATAGGATTTATTATTTGTTCTCTAGCATGAGAGAATCGTCCCTAACTAGGCAGCAGTGATTGAAAGATCTACCGACACCTCGACAAATTTTTTAAACCCGTTTGCCGATCCTAACGGTAATCTTAATGAGGCAGGGCGGCTTCGAGGGGAACGGAAGGGCGTATCCGATATTTGTATGCAATGTAGATTGTGTACTCCCATCCCTGAATCATCAAGTATCACAAACGGTTTCGAAGAGGTGCAGCTATCTATCGGAACATCTGAATAAACACTGAACTTCCTCTTGGGGTATTATTTTGCTGTGATATCACATCGAGCCAACGGTGCGACGTGGGTACCTATTGGTGCAGTCTTTCTGGGGAAAGGAGTTTCTCGAAGTAACTCAGACAAAGCTGGTGAGCTTTCGTCCCGTTTTTGCGGAACAATTCCACATTTTGGCCTTTTGTTAGCCTTTTTCGAAACAAGGTGCCAAATCTCCCACATTCAGCATAAATTTCCACCCTACAGGTCAAACACAACTAGGCAGAAATGGTGGGAAACAAACAACTTAGTTACCAATCACGTTTTTTGATCACGATCACTCTTATTTTGTCATGACCCTCAGCCAAAAGACATAATATGTCTATTAGATCTATATAGATATTGTCTATATAGATATTATCTATGTCAAAAAATCTGAAGATACACTGACCAACAGACTTTTTAGCTTGAACGGAAAAAAACTCATGCATAGATATGTCATTTGGCCATTATTTATTTACGATATAATTTATTACAATACAATATACTAAAATTCGATAGTTTTAGATAATAAAGGGCGATGAGTACTGAAATAAGGAAAAGTTACTTCCTCATTTTCTGGACTAGAGTAGCGCGATTAGTAACGCAATGAAACTAGGTACGAACCTATTAATACATTTGATTCGAAACGTGACTTGTAGGTAAGATAAGAAACAGTGCAGGTGATATAGTATGAAGTGAAATCACTCAAATCTAAACTTCGAATTGTTTTGTTGTTTCGTTAGTTGCTAAGAAATGCCCCAATGGCTGCTCTGACATCTCTAGATAAGAGTAGGTACACGAAGAAATTTCTCCCTTAGAGGGAAAAACAATAGATCATGGATACTTATGTCATTGTTGTAGGTGTAATTTGAGAATTAAAGCGATGAAATAAAAGACCCATAAGATATGTACCTACCTATTACTTTTTCAATGAATACCTAAACAGAATTTTTTTCTAAAAAAAAAAAACTCTCCGATCCCACGTAGATAATAATATTATCTACGTGGGATCGGAGAGTTTTTTTTTTAATCAATATATTATATTGATCGCAGTATTCTACCTTGCTTCATAGCTACCGATATGTAGCTATGATTTTGTTTACAGGTTGCAGCGCTGCATTTTTTGTGGCAAAAAAAGGTGTCGCGAAAAATTCCTTGACCCCAGCCAAAAGACAAAATCCATGTCGAAAGTTACTTCCTCAATTTTTTCTGGACAAGAGTAGCGTGATTAGTAACGTCATGAAATACCTAGTTTACTCATAAATACGATAGTTTAATATCCAAGAAAAACGTTGTACTAAACAGTAAACAGTAAAAATAGTTACCTATTACATTTTTTGTTCACGATCACGTTTTTGTCATGACCTCCAGCCAAAAGAAATATCTATGTCAACTTCGTTCTCAACACTTTGTCAACCTATCTCTCAAACAATTAAACAAGGCCCTGGAGAAATTTACAAGATTATTTAGTGTTTCCAATATTCCTCGTCCCCACAAAAATAGCCCAAGCTCCGCGATTTACGCTAAAACACGAACATTACGGGTAACGAAAGTATTGTTTTGTGCAATAATAAGGGGAGGTTCTATTCTTGGAACAGCAAGTTTCTTAAACAGTGCTGTGAAATATCACAATCTGATCTTGACAACCTCATTCAGCATTTCCCGTCCACCCACGTTATCCTAGTTTGCAAACTACCGTTGGTATCAGCTGTTTCCTTCACAAACTGATACCGTTCTCTGTCAACAAATTGATAATTCTCAATCGCATAATTGCAATAACACCGAAGTTGTTTTCCTAATTTCTATAGTTTATGTAGACGTCGTCTATCAAGGTCTGGGATGATAGGAGATAATCCGTTCCTACTCTGCTCATCACGCAATGTGATTATTTCTTACATAACTTCGCCTTCAAAAGATAATAAACAACGTCGATTCTCAATTCCGATCACGAAAACTATAATCCTTCGTTAGTTCATCACTAAGTAGTTATGATTCTCAGATAGGTGATATGGTCAAGGTTGAAACACTCAGCTTAGCTACCACCTTGCCTTATAAACACAATGTTTTCCATCTAGGTAACACTAGTAACATCCATTGGCCGTTTTTGTCCCCATCAAAATGGGGTGGTACAAAAATGTAAAAGATCAGCATTTTGCTCATCGTGATCAGTACGAAGCAAAAATTTGTATTTTACAAGAGAAAAAAACGCAAAAGAACACTTTCCCCATAAAAATCACTTATTTTTTCGAGTCTTCAATTGTTTTCACTTTTCGGAGATAAAAACGAAATGTACACTCACGTTTCACAGATTAGAACTTCCTGAACAATTTTGGTTTCGCGTCTGTCTGTCTGTGTGTTTCAATACATCCTTGTAAAGACCAAAACCATATAATCTTCATGAATTGCGTGGTTAGGACTCAGAACGTCGTCTCATAAGTATTTTCATCATCTGATCATCTACAGCCTCCGTGTTTGTATAGTTTGTTTATTTTACAAGGTACTTATCTGATTTCCCTCATATTCGGAAGGTGCTTTGAGAATGAAGTTTTTATTATTCATTAGATATAAACTGAATCACATAGTAATACAATACGAATAAAATCACTCGCGATGAGATTGTGGAAAACCATTTTAAACACAAACGGTGGATACAGCTTTCGTACAAGTACGCTACCACGAGAGACATTTTATGTCTTATGTTTAATAAATTGAGAGCTTTCCAATGAGTGGTGAACGATCTTTGTGGGGTGGAAAATGAGGAAGTTAGTTTTCCCTAGGAACGATTGGTTGTACGTGAAAATCATCAGAAATTTCCGCGTAACGCTCCCCTCATAACGCTCCCCGCGTGACGATTTTTCATTTATGTGCCATAGTAAAGACATAAAATGTCAATAAAAACGGAGTTGAGTAGAACGTTGCCTATTTCCACGAAAATAATGAGTAACAAGTTAAATCGATTTTGACGGTTAGGTCATCATCAGTTATTGTTTGTTACTGATGATGACCTAACCGTCGAAATCAATTTTTCGTTTTTATTAGTAATACAAACGTATTATTTATTTATTTATTTATAACAAATGCAACATGCTAAAATTAATGAAATAAAGCCACTGCCGAGATTAAAAAAATAATATAAAAATTAAAAAATATAAAAAATAATACTTTTATGGTACATATGTGAGAAAATTATTAAAATAAGCGAAGGGGGAACGAGGAAGCGCATAACGCGCAATTTTATGTTACATTTTGATTAAAGTAGTAATGTACAATTCTCTAGACTCTCCAACGTGCTTCAGCGTTGAAAAATACCCGAAAATTAGAGGTAACTTTATAATATGGTAGTTAGAACACATCTAAAAAACTTTTTTTTTAAGTTCACTTTTGCGCTCATCTGATTGCAGTTTAACCAAACGAATAATCATGGTAGAAAACTACATCTAATTTTACAAAAAATCCAGATTTTTAATAAAACTGTAATTTTTGTGGGTGATTCTTTGATGAATCACAAAATTCTCACGTAATAAACACCAATGACACACCCCTCTTATGGAAAAAACGCGAAATCATTGACGTATGGCTACATTGACAAATGTATAATGTAATTATCAAGTCGTTATTGTTGCAGATCGGAAGGGTGCTATGGTTTTCATTCGTATTCAGCGGCCCTGAGGCTCAATATAAAATTTAGCCTCGACGGACTTTGAGTGAATTTAGCTCTCTCATCACGTCAAAAGGGACGAATTCAGAGTGGTGCTTCACGCCCTCTGCAAAACACATACCAACCAATAAACTTTGCAACATTTTTCGTCACATCGCACAATTTTTGCTTTCTCACTGTCAAAGATTAGAAATCTTTTTTGTAAAAAAAAGTCGAAAATCAGAATTTCCACTCTCATTTTGCGCTTAAGAGCTAATTGAACATTTATCCGATGGTCTGAGGTCAGAAGTAATTCTTATCTCGGGCTTATTTACTCGAAATTTCTATTGAATTTCGAGAGTTGACGAGGGTTGGTCTCCAAACGCTCCCTTATGAAATTCGTCAACATCGGTAAACCAGCAGCTTGTGTGCTCTCAAACGAAATTTTACTTGAATATAAATTTGTCTTGACTTGAAAAATTTGAACTTCGGAAATTGTACAATTTCGAATCATATCAAAATTACAATTCAAATTAATATAAAGGCACCTTGTAATAGGAGATCTTTTTTACGATATTACCGAAAAAAAAGCCGAGTTGTTGGCAGTGAAACTTTCTCATAAGCTACACACATTGTGTTGATTAGAGCACTAATAATAAGTAAAATCCCCTAAACGCAGTGATGTGAAACATAACTTCACGATCATGTTGCTGGTTTTCTTCATTTGTAAACAACACAATGGGAAGTTTGCCTCACATTTTTCTTTCGAAAGAGGGTTCACTGATATGGAGCACTGGTGTGCTGCTTACGAAAAAGCTGCAAATTATTACACAATGGTTTATTATTTATAAATAGATCACTCGTCTGCAAAGCCACCAACCGTCCAACATGAAGAAAAACATCGATCGCATTTCGGTCAGCTAAAATTTGAACGGAGATTAGGCCTCTTTTGCGATTCACACTCGCGTTTCTGATTTATCGTACGTAAAACCCTTAATTCTCGTAGGGAGCGAACGGTTTGTCCTACAGGGCTCCGCGCGGTCTCAAAAATTTTTCAAAATTCTATATAATCTTAAATTGAAGGAAAAACAATACCTTTATATCAAAATTTTTTGAGTTAGGGCGTTTTAAAAATTTCAAAATTTATTTTGGAACCCTTAGAAATGACCTACATCAACCAAAATCTTCGGGGCACAACTAGACCCCAAATGGAGCCTACATACCAAATTTCATCAAAATCGGTCAATTCTAAGTGGCAAAAGTGCCGCGTACGGCGTAAGGCGGACGGTGGACGGGGGTGTTAAAATTTTTTTTTTTCTTGGTCGATTCCCAAGGTTCATTATTGAAAATAATAAACAAAAAGTATACAAACATTTAGAGAATTTAAGGAAGATGAAAAAAAAAAACATTCTTTCAGATTTGTGCCAATTTTTTGAAAATGTTTGCCATATTCTCCAAACTTTTAACATTCATCCGCAAGTTTTAACTTCGAATGCCTCAAACTTCGACTTTCCATTTCCGTTCGGACACCTTGATCAAATCTCGAATTGTCCGCGGCAAAATTGAACACTAGGCAACCCCGAATGCATCCCTGAGCTTACCCGATACAGTCAGACTTACCTCAAAATAGGAAAGAAGAAGTGAACTTGAAGGTGAACAGTTTGAAGAGCCTAACGCCGAATTACTACCCAAAATAATCGAGAGGTAACAAAAAATAATCCTTGAAGAGTTTGGCGGCGGATCAACTGAATACTAACAAGGAGCGAACCGAATACTTTGTGTTAATGATGCTTCGAGTGAAAAGTGATTCAAATGAGGATTTTGGTATGATAGTCAAGGATCTGCCCCTCCACCGTTGATTATTTCTGAGACGAACCGAGGCTATCAGAAACCCGTTAGGCCGATTTGCCTCCTGCAGGAAATCCCCAGCACGGGGGAACCCGAATCATTCGTCACTATTTTTATAATTCCTCGGTCCGGTCGAAAAAACAAATAGGTAATTCCGATTACGACCCCCATTATCGAATTATCGAGTCGGAGTACCAACAGAATTGCTGGTTTGAGAAGTTTACGGGAATCACGTGAATGTACAGAACTATTCATGAGAAATACAATTATGTTAATGACGAAGAAAAACACTAAGTTTCTCAACTTTCAAGTACTGTCCAAATTAATACACCAACCAAAAAAATATTGATATGCAGCATCGCTCACATTTTTGCTTTGGAAGGAAGTTTTGAGAGAATATTAAAGAAATATTGCAAACTAAAGGAGGCCCAGCGTACTATAAACTCCACTTATTTATTTATTTACGGTGCCTTCCCTCCCTCATCGAACTCTCACAAATCGTAAGTATGTGAAAAGAAAACCGTAATACCGTGACATAAAATGTCAACAATAAAATTAATATATAAACACATAATTTATAACATTAGAGAAAAAAATTTGATGTCACGGCCTGGAATCGAACCAGAGTTTTCCAGACTGATGATTCGGCGACGTACACGTCACATTATACACGAATGGTTGTTTTAAATTCTTCATAATAATTATACTGAGCCAATCAATAGTTAACTAGAATACTCCTTCAGATTTTCAATATACAATACATTTTTATTCAAAAATAAAGATCGTGGAATAAATTTAAACCCATTTTTAGAGAATAACGTAGATATTTTATAATTTAATTGAGTGACTCGCCATGACAATCGACATCAACCGATCGAAAATCTCCCCTGCTAGGTGTCCAACCCGATACAAATCGACACCTGGAACATATTTTACCGAGATGAGATTCCCATTGTAGGAACGAAAGATTCAGTGGGGGAAGAGAAGACATGCAGCACGCAAGAGCAATCAGTTTAGGAGAAATAATAGGAAGTCGTGGAGGTCACCCTGTAATTTTAGAGTGACTCGGAGTGAATTCCGAAATACCCATCCGGAAATCGGTTCAAAGAAGGAAATTTACTTAGTCACATTTAGAGAGAGTGGTGAGACTAGGAGCTTCGCACGATTCGGTAGCTGTTTGAAGCGGCACCTTAACAAAACATTTCCCGACAATACCAAATCAAACGTCTACCAAGAGGGTGTGGCACATAGTACCTTCCTCTCATCCATAACCCGATTGTATAGATGATCAAAACTACCAACTCTAGATAGAATAACATAATATGTTATTATATAATAGAAGAATAACATAATATGTTATTATATATTATATAATGAGAAAATTAATTATTGACGGAAGGATGAGGAGTCCAAAACATGTGACCACCTTAAAATACAATTCAAATTCAATGTAAAATTAAAAACCTTACCCTTCATTCCAGGTAAATACTCAATTCTCAAATATATTTTTAGCTTGCTGGTGAAATGAATATAATAAGAGATCAGAGACCCCTTAACATAATGATAACACCAGAGCATAAAGGAATTTCACTGGGAAAAAAATCAAAATTTTCTATTCTAAAAAGTTGGAGTCTATTGAACTAGCATAAATTTCTTCGAAAATGCGGTAGAAGATGATGCTCAAAGAGAGGAAATTGAAAATCAACAACAACAAAAATATCGTTTGATACTCCATGAGTCCGGGGAAACGAGGAAAGTGTTTTTAAAAGGTTTCTTTTTTTCTTTCAATAGCAAACTTTATCGCCAATGCTGACGTTACTGCTGCGATAAAAACAATAATACAGTAAGCAGCTAGGCTCAATTTACATGAAATTTGTCCAAGGTGCAGCCCAATGGCTGTCCTATACCAGAATTATAATAAATTGTTAGTTTATAAATAGTAATTGGTTTGGATAACAAAAAATATATATAAGTAATTTGTAACAACAGATGTGTCAGATTATGAAAGTAAAATAGTGATACAAGGGGTCTCAGTCGGTCGCTAGTCGTTTTTAGTATTTTGCCAAATCGACGGGGCAAAAAGTTAAAAAGCTGTACTTAAATTGGAAATTTTAAAGGATTTTAGAAATTCATTAGTGCTCGGCCCTTGGGAATTGAAAAACTGAAATATTGCCGCCGGAATCATCAAAATCGAACAATAATTGCCAAAGAAAAATGGGAAAAACTACTGAATAAACGGTTATTCCCATGTTTTCCCCATATTTATCAGGCAATTATTGTTCGATTTTGATGATTCCAGCGGCAATATTTCAGTTTTTTTCAATTCCCTACTTCCGTGCACTAATGAATTTCTAAAATCCTTTAAAATTTCCAATTTAAGTACAATTTTTTAACTGTTTTCCCCTTCGATTTGGCTTAATACTAACCCGGAACGAGGAATTAACGGCGACCGACTGAGACCTCCTTAACAGCTGCATTAATTGCTGTAGTATGTAGCAGTTAGCATAGGAAATGGTACAACTCACAGATCATATCGGTTCCCTCAATATTATGGTGCTCACTCACAGATCATATGGTTTCCTCGGTTTTGGGGAGTACGAGCTACTAGTGGGTTTTCGTGGTTTAAAAAAGGTTTCTGAAGTAAAAAAAAAGTTTCTGAAGTAAAAAAATGGAAACTTTGAAAATTCCAGCATCTATCATCCAGCACGATTGGGATTCTCTTTCAGTTTGTCATCGCTCCTAACTGTCGTGAAAACACCGAATACCTGGGAATTAAAAATAAAAGATACAGAGCAAAATGGTCGAATCCTTCCGGATGGATGTTCCCCGTCGTTTCCAAAAGAATCAAGAAGAACCTCCTATACAAACAGTAATTGCCGTATCAATTAGCTCAATAGGATCGAATCGGATGGAAGTCACAGTGGTTGTATTCTCGAAGGCTATTTTCAGTTTAATTGAACACTGGATTGTCTGGACAATGGATTAGTGGGCCGAACCCAGTCAGATTATACTTCAAAATGCATGTTCCTCAGCTATTGATAATAATGAAGAAAACCTTACTACTATTAGCTCATTACTATTACTAGAATCTTTGTACTGTTACTGAATTACTACTACCAAAACTGCTAATTCTAAAATCGTACAACTATTTCATTATTGCTATTTTTCTGAACAATAATTTGAAAAAATGTGACCCCCGTATCCACTCTTTGATTTTTACGAAGTTTTCCTAATTTCCTAAGGGCAACCCAGCTATTGTGATTCAAATGTAAAACGCTGCAAATCATTGCTCAAAGGTTTATTTTCTGTATAGATCACCCTTCTGTATAGATCGCTGGTTCTCCATCAATAGCACCTACCACCATCTGTATTCTCCCTTGACCTTCCCTCTCAAATTTCAGCTTCCTACGTTCAATAGGATTGAAAATAGCTTCGGAGCTCACACAGCTGATCAGTGATCAGTGATACAGAAGAGTGATCTATACAGAAAATAATAAACCTTTGAGCAATGATTTGCAGCGTTTTTTACCTACCAAAATTTTTTTACCTACCAACTTTTTTTTACCTACCAACTATTGGTAGGTACTACCTACCACACCGTGCTGCCTGGCTTCACACCTTCACAATCAAGTTCATTAGAAAGAACTAAACACTTCACACTCGATTCAAAAAATAGAAAGATTCATATGGAAATTTGATTACTGGTTACGCAGAAGGCAAAACCGTATACAAATCGAAGAAATGAACAGCGATCGCATTTTAGTCAGATAAAATTTGAACGGAGATTAGACCTCTTTTGCGATTCACACTCATGATTCTGTTTTATCGAAGGAAAACCTTCAAGTACTCGTAGGGACCGAACGGTTTGTCCTACAGAGCTCCGGGTGGTCTCAAAAATTTTTAAAAATTCAATACTATTTAAAATTGGTGAAAAAAAGATACCTTTATCCCGAGAGTTTTCGAGCTAGAGCACTCTTGAAAATGTCAACCCTTAATTTTCACCCCTTAGAAGTGACTGACATCAACCAAAAGCTTCGCGGCACAACTACTAAAAAAAAAAACTACTACTAGACCCCAAATGGAGCCCATACACAAAATTTGAACCAAATCGGTCCAGTGTTGCTAAGAAAAGTGCCGCGTACGGCGGACGGACGTGCCTTGAAACGTAAAACATCAAATTTTGAGGGGGTTAAAAATTTTTTTCGTGCTCGATTCCAAAGGTTTATTATTGAAAATAATAAACCAAAAGAATTTAGATTTTAGAAATGTCAGTACCAGATGTTCTTAGAGCGTCAAAAAACAAGGTTATTGCCATAAACCGTATCAAAACCACCTTACATTGTTGTAGGAAATTTATTAATCGACTTTGGTGCCCCCTTGATGACGAATGGGAAAGTTACCATTAGTTAAAGTTAGTGTGTAACTTGGGATTAAAGCCTCCCTACGTTACTGTATTCCTTTAATTTTTAAGAGAAAAATATTTTTTCGTTAATTAAGGGCTGAAGATGTGTCGAGTAGGTAGACCAAAACCAATGTTCCTAGTTGTTTAAAGAAAACCACCTTATCCAGGGATTCCTTCTCAATATTCTAATCCATCAAAATGAGGGTTGATGATACATTTAAAATAAACATAGGTACCTATTAATAAACATTTAAACTTAGAGTTAAGAAAAGCAATCGTGTATTAATATGATGCGGAGTTTATGCTATCTTGTGAGTATCACAAATGAGACACCATCAGATCACCGATTATCGGGAAATATTTTGGAGGAGGTCCAATTTTCGATGTTGCTGAGTCTGCGAAGACATTTAGATTTCTGATACGAAACTACCTACCGTTGAAAGATACCAAACTTCCGGTTTTGGGCTAATTTCGAGTGCTCCCGGTGTTTCCAGGGGTCGGTAAAGGGTAGATAAGCATCGCTAGACGAAACCAACACCCTCCAGTTGTGGGTACCTACCTCTGTGCAGTTGGGATTCAGTTGTTATCACCGTCGCCACCTCAGCCCACTAAATCACGCCCTTCCACGCGCTCACTCGAAAGGGAAGTTTACCTATCACCCCAACTCAGCCCTCCACTTCAAGGGCTATTTATAACTCTGGTTATCTTATTACTAGAAGGAAGGTTCATTTCCTGTTTTCTGTATTTTTTTCGAGGTAATACTTCAAAGAAAAGTTAGTCAGCATTAAAGTTTAAGTAAATATCACTGGTTTCAGAAATAAAATAGGTGCCTTCGCTAAGCTTGCATCTTTCAAGATTTATGTCTAAACAAGAGATAGGAATGAACCATTTGGGAAGAAATACTACTCAGTGACTCAAAGACATAAATATTACTTGGAGTAGAAGACATCAAAACTTAGAAATACGCAATAGTTATGTTTTGGCCACCACTGTTATGGTTTGTACTACTGCGAATTCGGAATAAGTGAATGGAGTGAGAAATTTAATAAAGTCAATTTTGACTGGATTAAAATAATTTTAAGATGATAATTGTTATCCCTTATTATTGCTAACCCTTGATAGTTATTATCAGAAGGGAATTTAATCAAATGAGCTGTTGAATTTTGGTCTGGTCCGTTAAAACCAGCTTGTGAATTTAAATGAATTTACTGATTAGAAGATGAGTTGAGTCTGTATAGAAACCGTCTAAATGAGTTTAGAGGTTTCAGGTCTGTTTAAAGTCTTTTTGGCTTTTAACTGGGAGGAGTTTAAGGAGAGAGAGAGAGAGAGAGAGAGAGAGAGAGAGAGAGAGAGAGAGAGAGAGAGAAGGTTCACTTTGAGATTTTGTAGTTGGCATATCTCGGTTGAGCTCCGACATGGTATATATATTTTACCCCTTCTCCTTTTCAAAGTAACGATTTTTGGTAGGAATTCAAAGAGGTGGAGAAGGGGTGGCTTCAGGTGACCGTTGGTTTTCCTGTCGGAGTCCCACCTGCAGGCGACCATATATTTGATAATTCGGTAGTCAATCGTATTTTGAAGAAACGACTGCAATGAATACTGCTCCGAGTCTCGTATCTAGGGACACATACTGGAACTCGCTCGGCCACAGCTGAACCCTTTTTTTTAGCCATCATGTTGAATTGTACGAGAGAACTGTATCGATATTCGATATTTAGAAATATCGGATCCAAAGTATCGATATCCGAAAATATTAAATAGTGCAGTATCGATACTAAAATAAGAGAATTGGCACGAAAGTATCGATATTTTAAACTATCGGGTGTCGATACCCATCCCTAGTGTCCATTTTTGAGAATTTATTTCCTATAATAAATATTATTCAAGATTTTCGTGACGTTTTCAATAATGATCCTTCATTTTATGAATGTCTGGAAACATTAAAGTGGCGACAAGTGGAGACCGGGTCTCCAGCTTGGTCATTCAACAGGCAGATATGGCCAGCTAAAATCAGCTAAAGCTGCCTCCTACCTTTCGCTTCATTTGTTAATTCTATTAGTTGAACAAAGGTCTAGAAGGAAATCATAATAGACAATAATATTGTATAACTATATTATAGTTTTTGTGTACTCGAACGCCTTGACAGCTGACCCAGAGATAGAAAACAACTGAAACTTATGTCAACCAACTTGTTAGTATTGCACTTCCCTCAACACAAATTAACTGATATAACATGCCAATGAACTAGATGAACTAGATACATCATTTTGACTGAATCCCTCTGTTTCTGTAGCCCTGAAGAAGGAAAATGAATTTTCGACAGAACAAAGTGGAGATTTTTATGAATTTTGAATAACCTTCAAGAGTTGCAGAAGCCAACTAGGTTAATAAATTTAAATTCGTTAAATTTGGACATCCCTCTCGGTAAGCTCTCTTTACTTATAAATACAAGTAGGAATAGTGAAACACTCCAGTCCTGTGGAAGTTTTCAGAGTTTGTTTGGGTTCAAAGCCTCACCAACCTACTGTTATTCTTAAGGGCTGGCCTAAGCTAACATCATCTCCATAACAGTCAATACAACAAACAAACTTACATCGAGTAGGTAAACATAAGGAAGAATTAGCATGACAGAAGAGAACCATAGCTTCCCCATGTGGGCTCGATATTGTGATATGTTTGTCTGGGTTGGCGAGAAGGGGGGTCATTGTTCCCATCGCAGGGACAGGAAGCCCGCATAGACGCAGTGAAAGCGTTATTGATAAAAGCCATTCCCTTCCACAGCTAAACGTGCCGTATTGGTGAGAGCCACAGCCAACCTCTCAGCTCCCAGCCACTTTCGGAGGGGTGGAATCGGAATACATGAATGCGATATCAACCATCGCCAGACTGAAGGGAATTGCTCCGAAGTTCAAATTCAAATACCGTCAGACCGCCACCGAAACTCGATTCAGGAAGGTCCGACGAGGGGAGACCGGACTCACATCAACCCTCCAGGACGCGGTAATTAATTTCTGAAAGCTCTTTTGTGTTTTCGAAATGCATTTATTCACCGGGAATCGGCATAAATCGGCTGGCAGGAGGTGGATTTGACGTCAAAACTGTTTCGCAACCGTTTGATAACGTACGCCCGTCTGATAGAACATTTGAATAACAATTCGAGGGGAATTTGCGACCAAGAGCATAATACGATGTATGGTCCTCTGAATGCATGACAGTTCATATAGACCCTTCATTCTCTATGAAAGGCATTTCCATGAAAACGGAAGGGAACATCTGAAAGCACTCATAACGTAACTACCTAATTGACACAAAAGCAGCTACTCGAAAAAGGCAAAAATAAATCCGATAACTTCATACTTTACCGAGAATTCACAGTATCCAAAACAATGACCTTTATAGGTAAACATAAGGAAGACAACATTCCACCAAATTTTGAGTCCATTTAGAATTTACTGAAAGTTGATGGAATGATGTCTCTTGAATGGGCTAATTATTTTTATTTTCATTATTTTTTTACATGAATTAAATTATTTTCATAACAGACGGAGATTGAAGCCAGTAGAAGTACACGTATCAAATAAAACTGGAGATTTGTGTGACACAACCAATTAAAATCTATTTCTCTAAAATTTAAAAGTAGACGTATAAAGTAGAAAATAAGTGGGAAATGATACAACAGACGAGGACAGAATACTGTCGCCAACGACAGCAGTAGTTGAGGCTAACACTGAGATCACGCAATTTAATGCAGAAATTGAGCTAATCAAGGGAGAATTGGCGAGATGTTGAAGGGAGTTCAACGAAACGTGGTGAATGAGAAGAAGCGAAAGTGACCATTTGACTGTTGAAGGTTCAGATCGAATAAAGGAGTAGGAGCAACATTTCAGACCTGCAGGAAGTGTGGGTCCTCTCTAGTTCTGTGGCAAGCAAGTCTTGGAAGTACTTAATTCTACCTATCTATCTGGGTACCCACTTAGGACCAAACCTTCTTACCGGTCCTTTCTTGGCTGAGTCAACCCTTGCTACTTTTCAATTAAAAACCAACTGCCGCTACGGCTAATCAATATTTTCATATGCTCATGATTGATGATGTTGATGATATGCTTACATTGATAACACTAGATTACAAAATTTAGGGGTGGTCTGGCTGCCTCGTTCTTTCACCACTTTTCTTATGGTATTTGGTGCGCTGAATCCGAATCTGACGTCAGTTTTTTTTGTTTACGTCGGATTTTCAAGATATAGCTAGTTTTAAGATTTTTCTAGTTCTCATTTTTCTTCATTTTTTAGTGAAAACTCATCTTGCTCAAATCTCCTCAAAAATCTCCTCAGACTTATAGGAAATTTCATGTAGAATCCGAATATGTACTTAGTTTTTAAGTTAAACTGTGTTAAACCCCCTATTTTCCACAAAACGTATAAAAAAACACCGGTTCTCAACGTTTTTTCTTCGGGTTTTCCCTTACATTTTGCCACTTGAAAAAAAAATTAAGGCTAAAAAAATGTTCTCGGGCTTTTACTTTGTAGGGAGGACACCCCAGAGGAGAATGAAACCAATCGCAGCCTCCTAAACCCACTAATATGCAAGGAATGAGCTTTTTCATGGCACTGAGATGAAAATTCACAAAAACCGTTAATTAATTTTTCGAGATAAGTATGAGCGTTCCTAAATCTGTTTTCCTCAAATGGATTTTCCTTTCTTCCACATTTTTTATGCTTGTCGCCTATTAAGAGTAAGATCGAAAATAGGTACTCAAAGGGGGAGTAAATCATAATTGGGAAACTCTTGTTTTGTTAAGTGATTTTAATTCAGTTTTACAAACGAAACACAATAAACTGCAGAAAAGTTAACGGTGTAAATCTGTTTCATGAAGGCTCAGATGAATCAAAAGTTGGTACAATGTTTGGTTATTCCTCCACCTCAGAGGTTTCATCGCCGGCATCTATGTAGAGAAAACTTCGCCGCCTGAGGTAAATCTCTTTTAAGGTCCAACAATAGTCCGCCATCATGTGAACTTCCCAATACCCTTTGTACCGTTCTTCCATGGTTTTCATATCTTGGTGGAACCTCTGAGGTGGAGGAATAAACTAACATTTTACCAACTTTTGATTCATCTGAGCCTTCATGAAACAGATTTACACCGTTAACTTTTCTGCAGTTTATTGTGTTTCGTTTGTAAAACTGAATTAAAATCACTTAACAAAACAAGAGTTTCCCAATTATGATTTACTCCCCCTTTGAGTACCTATTGTCGATCTTACTCTTAATAGGCGACAAGCATAAAAAATGTGGAAGAAAGGAAAATCCATTTGAGGAAAACAGATTTAGGAACGCACATACTTATCTCGAAAAATTAACTAACGTGCCATGAAAAAGCTCATTCCTTGCATATCAGTGGGTTTAGGAGGCTGCGATTGGTCTCATTCTCCTCTGGGGTGTCCCCCCTACAAAGTAAAAGCCCGAGAACATTTTTTTTAGCCTTAATTTTTTTTTCAAGTGGCAAAATGTAAGGGAAAACCCGAAGAAAAAACGTTGAGAACCGGTGTTTTTTGATACGTTTTGTAGAAAATAGGGGGTTTAACACAGTTTTACTTAAAAACTAAGTACATATTCGGATTCTACATGAAATTTCCTATAAGTCTGAGTACTTTTTGAGGAGATTTGAGCAAGATGAGTTTTCACTAAAAAATGAAGAAAAGTGAGAACTGGAAAAATCTTAAAACTAGCTATATCTTGAAAATCCGACCTAAACAAAAAAACTGACGTCAGATTCGGATTCAGCGCACCAAATACCATAAGAAAAGTGATGAAAGAACGAGGCAGCCAGACCACCCCTAAATTTTGTAATCTAGTGTAATTATACATACGGGCTGGACATGTTTTTGACAAATTTTTGATTAATTCCTAGAAAACAGGAAAACATTTGATCAATTCAATTTTTTTCGCAAAATCGGCAATTAAAGCTTTTTTTATTTGGTTGAGATGAACTCAGTTCACTTTGAAATTTTGAAATCGGTCAACCGACATAGGTATGGCAAAAAAGTATCGATTCTTTCAAAAATCGATGCTTTTGAAAAACTATCGATATTTTTAGATTATTTTTTCTCCTCTGAAGAATCGGAGAATCGATCCGATTCTTTTCATTAGCTGATTAGGGAAATAAATTATAGTTCAACAGCCAACACAACCTCAATGGGGAAGAAATATTGATGAAGATCATTAATCATGATCAAAAAATGAGAAGCAGAAGCACCATTTCAACCTATTCTGATAATTCATGACGTCATTATCTTATCCCCAGTTCATGAAGAAACACATTGTTTAGTAATGCATGCATTCCAGGGGCCGTCCCATTGGATAAGCATTAGATCAGTTTAACCAGTTGGTAAGCGATAAAACTGTTTCACTCGATGAATTTATTCGTTACTTTAGGCAAGAAATAGTGACCCCCCCCTCACCATTATCCTCCATAACATTTCTAGCGGCATGGGAGCATCGAATCTGAAGAGCATTTTGAAATCCATGATCTACGATACCCAACATGCGAATTCGAGTCCCCCCCCCCCCTCCAATTGTGCCATTGTGACACTAAAGCGGAAATTCGTCGTAACATTGAACTTTCATCTGTTAGTTTTAGTAGGCGGTCCGTCGAGGTTCACATCCGTATTCAAGGTGAAACACAAAAAAACTCACGATATATGCGGTTTATGGTGTCCTGGCACCATGGTGGCACCACCATTAATTCCATGGTGGTACAGAGAATAATTCATGAAAATTCGGAGGTATAATGAGAATTTTCCCTCAATTTCAAAGGTTGGGTACAATTAGTAAGCAGTGAAGGAACCGAAATATTGAAAAATCGGATATTTTGTGAATATTATCCCCCCACTCGCCCCTTCCCATACAAATTTCGAAATTCCGGCGGCGTAGTACACAACTAGATAGTTTTCCGCGTCGAACAAAAAACGCTGCAAATTATTACACAATGGTTTATTATTTTTTATTTTTCTATATAGATCACTCGTCTGCAAAGCCACTAACCATCCAACATGAAGAAAAATATCGATCGCATTTCGGTCAGCTTTAATTTGAACGGAGATTAGGTCTCTGCTGCGATTCACAGTCGTGTTTCTGATTTATCGTACGTCCAAACTTTAAATTCTCATAGTGAGCGAACGGTTTGTCCTACAGAGCTCCGGGTGGTCTCAAAAAATTCTAAAAATTCTATAGAATCTTAAATTGAAGGAAAAACAATACCTTTATATCGAAACTTTTTGAGTTAGGGCGTTTTGAAAATTTCAAAATTGATTTTGGAACCCTTAGAAGTGACCTACATCAACCAAAATCTTCGGGGCACAACTAGACCCCAAATGGAGCCTACATACCAAATTTCATCAAAATCGGTCAATGCTAAGTGGCAAAAGTGCCGCGTACGGCGGACGGCGGACGGACGGCCAAATTTTGGTTTATTATTTTCAATAATGAACCTTTGGAATCGACCAAGAAAAAAAAAATTTTAACACCCCCTCAAAATATGATGGTTTACGTTTCAAGGTACGTAGAATCCAAAAATCGAATAAAAATTTGGCCGTCCGTCCGCCGTCCGCCGTACGCGGCACTTTTGCCACTTAGCATTGACCGATTTTGATGAAATTTGGTATGTAGGCTCCATTTGGGGTCTAGTTGTGCCCCGAAGCTTTTGGTTGATGTAGGTCACTTCTAAGGGTTCCAAAATCAATTTTGAAATTTTGAAAACGCCCTAACTCAAAAAATTTTGATATAAAGGTATTGTTTTTCCTTCAATTTAAGATTCTATAGAATTTTTAGAATTTTTTGAGACCACGCGGAGCTCTGTAGGACAAACCGTTCGCTCCCTACGAAAATGTAAGGGTTTATATTGAAATATATATGTATATATATATAAATCAAAACACGAGTGTGAATCGCAAAAGAGGCCTAATCTCCGTTCAAATTAGAGCTGACCAAAATGCGATCAATGGTTGGTGATTTTGATTTTTTTTTTCTTTTTTCTTCATATTGGATGGTTGGTGATTTTGTAGACGAGTGATCTATGTAGAAAAATAATAAACCGTTGTGTAATAATTTGCAGCGTTTTTATTCGATTTTTGGATTCTACATACCTTGAAACGTAAACCATCAAATTTTGAGGGGGTGTTAAAAAATTTTTTTTCTTGGTCGATTCCAAAGGTTCATTATTGAAAATAATAAACCAAAAGAACCAGGAAAATCGGTTAGGAACTAAGGCCTGTGCAGACGTCACAGGATTATGCCTAAAAACGCACGTTTTTTAAACTTTAACACCTCCCCCCCCCCTTCACCCCTTAAAAGGCAAAATTCGAAATTCCGGCGATGTAGTGCACAACTAGATAGTTTTCCGCGTCGAAAAAAAAAAGAACCACGAAAATCGGTTGAGAACTGAGGCTTGGGCAGACGACACAAGATTTTGTCACACACATACGCACACACACACACACACAGACATACACCTATGGTTTTTTTTTGGCGGATTTGGATTCCGAATGGTCTAGAACGGATTTCTGTGTGGTTATTTATTTCTGTCGAGTGTTGTCCTTCACCCCAGATCGATCGCATAGGGACGCCCAAGTCTTACTGTGGGACGTCCTAAAAATTAGTTGGTTATCATTATTTACGCAGGAGGTATACAATACAGCTTTTTCTTGACATAAATTGTCAAAACAGATCCATTTCCGAGGAAAGTTTGCAAAATTGGTAGGATTTTGATATTATTTTCTGAAGGGTAT
Organism: Apolygus lucorum; assembly: GCA_009739505.2. Lineage (NCBI taxonomy): Eukaryota > Metazoa > Arthropoda > Insecta > Hemiptera > Miridae > Apolygus > Apolygus lucorum. The sequence goes on from CM019177.2 coordinate 65,564,081, forward strand.
TTATTCTTTGTGGGAATCATTAGGAAACCCCGAGGCAAGGCATACAAGGCATGGTTTTTTCTACCCAGGCGCACACCCTATTGAGGTAGATCTGGCAACAAAGCGCTCGTCCAGCTCCACGTATATGCTATCGGTTCTCTGGTCCTCTTTTTCAAGACATCAGTCAGAGTTCATGTGATTTTCATCAGACTTTTCTAAGAACTCGAGAAAGCTGGTCGGAGGGCCTTCCTGAGAACCCTGGTTCTTGGAGTCGGTGGGGAAAAGAACAAAACAGGGTTCAAAGTTCCCGACGGATTAGAGAGTTTATAATAAATGTTTCAATGCCAACATTGTTTCTTCTTCTGGGAAGACTGGTAGGTGGTTGACACTTGTCAATCTTGCTAGGGTTTTCTAGGAAATTACAAGTAAAACTGAGTTGGAGCTGAGGAAAGCAATGGAGTGCCAAGTCTCCAAGTCATACAATGTTGCCATTCATCCTAGATTATTTCTACCTAAACTCCAGTAGCTCAACGTGAAGTTATGGTTATCAGCTAGGTAGTTTGTCTTCACCAAAATGAAACTTTCGATACAAAAGCGAGCGTTATTTCATTTTTATAACCAAGCAATGATATTCAGATGATTACATAAACAATAAATTAGGTAATTTTATTCTTGATTATTCAGATAAAATTACAATAAAAAATTAGAAACTCGTTACCTACCTAGCTACCTTTTTATTTGTAAATCAATCTCAACAAAACGCTTGCATACGAGTCTGCAACACACTGGGACATTCTATGTATTTACTCTTTCCCACTACCTTCGCTACCTACCTTTAATATTATGCTTTCTCAACAATTATTGTTTGCTGACGTGCAAACTCTTACCACGAATGTTGATTACAGTTCTTATGTTAACAGTTCTAACTAAGTCGTATATCTCAGTTTCTCCAATAATTACAGTACCTAGTTTTAAAATTTGTTGGTTAACGTTTCAAGGTACGTAGAATCCGAAAATCGAATAAAAAACGTTGCAAATTATTACATAATGGTTTATAATTTTTCTATACCTATTGATCACTCGTCTGCAAAGCCACCAACCATCCAACATGAGGAAAAACTCGATCGCATTTCGGTCAGCTAAAATTTGAACGGAGATTAGGTCTCTGCTGCGATTCACACTCGTGTTTCTGTTTTGTCGTACGTCCAACCCTTAAATTCTCGTAGGGAGCAAACGGTTTGTCCGTGGTCTCAAAAAATTCTATAATATCTTAAATTGAAGGAAAAACAATACCTTTATATCAAAATTTTTCGAGTTAAGGCGTTTTCAAAATTTATTTTTGAACCCTTAGAAGTGAGCTACAGTCCTACAGTACGGCGGACGGACGGCCAAATTTGTATTCGATTTTTGGATTCTACGTACCTTGAAACGTAAACCATCAAATTTTGAGGGGGTGTTAAAAAAAAATTTTTCTTGGTCAATTCCAAAGGTTCATTATTGAAAATAATAAACCAAAATGTTCCGTCCGTCCGTCCGCCGTAAGCGTCACTTTCCCCACTTAGCATTGACCGATTTTGATGAAATTTGGTATGTAGGCTCCATTTGGGGTCTAGTTGTGCCCCGAAGATTTTGGTCGATATAGATCACTTCTAAGGTTTAAAAAGTAAGGGTTGAAATTTTAAAAACGCCCTAACTCAAAAAATTTGTATATAAAGGTATTGTTTTTTCTTCAATTTAAGATTCTATAGAATTTTTTGAGACCACGTGGAGCCCTGTAGGACAAACCGTTCGCTCCCTACGAGAATTTAAGGGTTGGACGTACGATAAATCAGAAACACGAGTGTGAATCGCAAAAGAGGCCTAATCTCCGTTAAAATTTTAGCTGACCGAAATGCGATCTATCTTTTTCTTCAAGTTGGTTGGTGGTAACAATGGCAAAGCTGTGCTCTTTGCAGACGAGTGATCTACATAGAAAAAATAATAAACCTTTGTGTAATAATTTTAGGCATTTTCGTTCATGTGCCAAAGTAAAGACATAAAATGTAAAAAAAAAACATTAAGTTTCAAATCCAACTACCTGCATCTTTCATATTAATAAAATTTAAGTGAACTTTGTATAGATAAGTATCAAAAGTTTGCTCCAGCTTTCGGTCATTACTCAAGTATGACTAGCTTAAAAAGTATCAATTCTTAAAAAATCGATACTTTGAAGAAAAAATCGTATCGATTTTTATAAATTCTTTCCTAAAAGATCGATTTGAGTTGAATCGATTCATCTTGAAGAATCTGACATCCCTAAACTGACAGCTGAGATTTAAGTGTTAATCACTATTGGCATCTTCCCTCTCACTCGCACGCTTGTCGTCCCCCCATGGGGAGAAAAAAAAGAAGAAGAAGAAAGAAAGGTGCAGATTTCATGTACGTAAAGTTAAGAAGGCAGGAGAAATTGGCGAAAACCCAAATAATTGTAATCGAGGAAATTATTTTCTAAGGGGTCAAAACTTATTTTCATCCAGGAGGCAATGAAACATTGCAGAAGAAGCAATCAAAGGAGAGATTCACTAGACAACGAATATGCGGCCAAGTGAAGAACCAAGTAGGTGGGAAAGTAAGAGAACAATGTTGATTCAGGTAGGGCCTAAATTCCACATTTTCACAAATTTAGTTATAGCTTTTAAAACGATACATTTAGGATGGAGACACAGGAACTCCTTGACCATAAAAAAGTTGTGACTAGATATTTTGCGTGGTTACACGTGAGAGCCAAACTAAAATCCAACATATAATTTCACATATATAATAGCATAGCATATAATCTGCTCCAGGTTGGTCACCATGATCAGAAGCCAAAAGCTGCAGGGCTTTGCAACCCACCTTCCCTACACATGAGCTATTGGTTGTTCTTTCATTACATGGTTATGTTCAGAGCATAGTTTGTGAGCCTCAGCACTCTAGTTTATTGGTTCCCTCCCTCGTTCTCGTGTCACCATCTGAATCGCCGAAGTGGAGCAGAGTCTGCAGTCTTCGGTCTACACGAAAATTGCGTGACTCGTAAAATGCTTCGATTTACCTACCACCGCCATTTCCAGGCCACTATGTTCCTCGAAGATCCTCTCGCTATCGATTGCTTACAGTAAGTGAGGGTGTAGGTTGTCCTAGATCAGATTGTAACTAGGTTTCTTTCTACGCCCGACCAGAAGGGCAAAGCAAAGAGCAACCTTACCAACCAGTCAGGCAGGTATCTTTTCACCTGGATATACTTGTGAAGTTCATGAAACGTTACAATTCCTATCAATCAGGTGTCTGAGAGTACGATATACATTTAATCAGAGTTTTCGAACTTCAAGTGATTATTCCAACTCGGGAGAGCCAAATAACCTTGAAATACTGTTAAAAATCTTTTGAGTTCTTGCACGTTAAGACTCAAAGGAAGCTTATTTGGTCGAATACACCTCTGAATTTCCAATCTATGAGTAGATTGAATTTATCACAATTCTAAACCAAAGTGTTCTTATATTATTTGGTGAATCGTCAATTTTTTGCTTGCGAGTCTAACAAGTGGTTATAAGGCTTTTGTTCTTTCGAAGTGGATATATTGAGGGTCGATAGATTCCTGAAATATCTGCGTTATTCATTGTTTATTGGAAGTTAGGTGCACTTTCTCTAGTTTTATATACAATAGGCGGATCCTCATTGGTAGGTGGTTACCAGTTATTGACCTCGGTAAAATAAATGCATTTGTGGTACGTTTCAAGTACCCAGATATTCTTATGTTTGCTGAACAAGAGTTCCAGGAGTAGGTATCATCTTGCAATTTGGGAATCGAATTTGATTATACAGCTCCAGAGTTTTGTGAAAGGTAGGAATCAATAATGAGATTCTTTTCTTCTTAGAGTTTGAGATAGAGAGCAATATAGAGCAGGTGGGAGCTTGTCAGTTCAGATCCTTAGTTTCAAAAGCATTTAGCAGGGAGAGGACAACCATTTTATTGAAATAAAATTGGCGAGCTGCGCACACTGGGTTACCATACGACACAGCATAACAATCCATATTTCTAGTCTATAATAAGATAATTCACAGATTAATAATTTAAAAAATTTGAAACAAATTCAAAATTGCCAAAAAAGTCTGCCAAGTGGGTGTGGCACATAGCTTCCTCTTATCTCATGCATAGTAGTTAATCTCAAAACAGCAATCTCTAAGTACCTTCCAGTACCCTCATAGGGGACCATCTACACGCTAATCTGAACAATACTGAGAAATTTCGTCGAAATAGGATGGAAAATGTAGAAGTTATGTAACAAGTGGCTACCATCAGTCTGGGGACAAAGATTTTCGTATGGCACCATCTACAACGAAACTCGCATAATCCCTGAAAATTCCATCGAAATTGGATGGGAAATGTAGAGGTTAAGGGAGTCACAAGGAATTCACGTTAGCAACAGTTGCTAACGTAGTAGTTAGTTAATTAGTAGTAGTTACTACTACTAATTAGTAGTAGTAACTACTTACTAGTAGTAACTTACTAACTAACTAACGTAGTAATTAGTTCAGCTAATAGTAGTTACTACTATTAGTCTGGGGACGATGATTTTCATAGAAGACCATCAAGAGGCCTATCTATCTGAACAATCCTAGAAAATTTCATCAAAGTCGGATGAAAAATGTAAGTGTTATGGCGGTTACAAGGATTTTACGTTAAGAGGCTACTGTCAATTTTAAGGCCTTGATTTTCATAGGGGACCATCTAAAACCTAATCTGAATGATCCCTGAAAATGTCATCTGAATCGGATGGAAAATGAGGAAGTTATCGCTGTTACAAGGAATTCACGTTTGCGCATGTGCAGTGGCTACTATCAGTCCGGGGGTGATGATTTTTATAGGGGACCATCTACACGCCAACCCGCACAATCCCTGAAAATTTCATCGAAATCGGATGAGAAACGTGGAAGTTATGGCTGTGGGAGCGATTTCATGACAGACACACACACAGACAGACACGGAACCAAAATTGTTCAGGATGGTCTACAACGTAAATCGTGAGTGGAAATTTCGATTTTGGAAATTTTTTTTTCAACCTTGAAAAGTGAAAATAAAGCTTTCGCTACCTTGGTAGACTCGGAAACAAAACGTCTGCTAAGTGGGTGTGGCACATAGCTTCCTCGTATCCAAAGCCGATTGTATAGATGATCCGATGCATAGTTGATTATCTCAAAACATCTATCTCTAAGTACCTTCCACTACCCTCATAGGGGACCATCTACTAGCTAATCTGAACAATCCTGAGAAATTTCGTCGACAGACAGACAGACACGGAACCAAAATTGATCAGGAAGGTCTGAAAAGTAAAACGCGAGTGGAACTTTGGATTTTGGAGAACTTTTTTCATTCAAATCCCAAATAAATAGATGATATCCAAAGGTAGCTGAAGCTTTGTTTTCGCTTTTCAAGGTTATAAAATGTTCTCTAAAATTCAAAATTTCCACTCGCGTTCTACATTATACCTTTCTGAAAAATCTTGGTTCCTTGTCTATATGTGTGTCATGAAATCCTCGTAACGGGCATAGCTGTAGAAAAATGTTGTCCGATTTCGATGAAATTATCAGGGATTGTGATGGTTCCCAATGAAAATCATCGCTCCCAGATTGACAGTAGCCACTGCGCATGCGTAAACATAAACATCTTGAAACAGCAATAATTTATTCATTCTCCACCTGATTTCGTTGAAATTTTCAGAGATTGTGCCGGTTGACGTGTAGATGGTCCCCTACGAGGGTAGTGGAAGGTACTTGGAGATTGATGTTTTGAGATTACGTACTATGCGTTGGAATCAATACAATCGGGTTGTGGACACGAGCTATGTACCACACTCACTAGGCAGAAGTTTGTGGATGACTCTGTTCACTGAGATCATCCGTCATGTTAATGTTGGTAAAACGGTCCAGCGAGTGTTGGAGTGAATCGCAGAGGAAACAGCGAATCTTTGAGGCGACAGGAAACTTTCAACAGACGGCGAGGAATTTCAAGGTCGGTGACCTACAGAGGCGTCACCAACTTGAGTCTGTCAAAACACAAGTATAGAAATATTCCTGCCTTCACACCGCTAAGAAACAATTGGTCAGTTGGCATAATCGAGTGCAGAGGCAGTGCTGGAAAAAATGTGTACATGACCCTTAACTTAGCAATTTAGCTTTGAAGGAACATCAGTCTTCTCACGGCGATCAAAAATCCCAAACTTACGATGGTTTCATGTTGGATGTTTCAAGACAATGTCTTGTTAATTGGGGGGGGGGGGGGGGGGACTTACTTAGCTTACACCCTGTGTGTACGAGGTGTCTGCCATTGAGATGGACCAAACTTCAAGGATTGTCGATCCCCTCAAGTCAGAGGAATTTGTGTTTAAACGCGGAAAACCCTGATTTTGGTTTGTTATTTTCAACAATAAAACTTGGGGATCGATCAAGATAAAAATTTTAACACCCCCTCAAAATTTTTTGGTTTACGTTTCAAGGTACGGAGAATCCAAAAATCGAATAAAAATGTTGCCGTCTGTCCGCCGTAAACGGTACTTTCCTTAGTTCCCATGGACCGATTTTGATGAAATTTGGTATGTGGGTTCCATTTGGGGTGCCGCGAAGCTTTTGGTTGATGCCAGTTACTTCTAAGGGTTGAAAAATATAGAGCTGAAATTTTCGAAACGCCCTAGATCGAAAAATTTTGATATACAGGTATTTTTATCACAATTTAAAATAGTAATGCAGATTTGGAATCGAATGAGACCACCCAGAGCTCTGTAGAACCAACCGTTAGCTCCCTATGAGTACTCAAGGGATAATTCAGAAACACGAGTGTAAATCGCAAAAAGAGGACAAATTTTAGTGGACCAAAATACGATCGCTGTTTGTTTCTTTGAGTTGTACTCAGTTTTGCGTCCTTAGCAACAAGTAATCAAATTTCCTCGCGAAGGCACACACAACTCCCTATTTCTTCGAACTGAGTATGAAGTGTTTATGAAGTGTAGGTAGGTAAGTAGGTACTGTGATGCTCTGTTCTGAGACATCACAGAACTCTTGTTGGAAGGGAGGACTAGAGGGAAGGAGAGAGGGTAGAGTGGGAAGGTGGGAGTGTGAAAGCTTGAGGGAAGGATGAGTTCTTCTCCAGCAGTCGGGGATATAGTTTTAAGGAAGAAAAAAAAAGTGAATAGTGTCGTGGCACATGGTTGCCTTTTACCTATCTGTTACTCGAGTTGAATTTAAAATTCAAGAACTCCATTTAATAGGAGTTCTTGAATTTTAAATTCAACTCGAGTAACAGATAGGTAAAAGGCAACCATGTGCCACGACAATATTCACTTTTTTTTTCTTCCTTAAAACTATATCCCCGACTGCTGGAGAAGAACTCATCCTTCCCTCAAGCTATCACACTCCCACCTTCCCACTCTACCCTCTCTCCTTCCCTCTAGTCCTCCCTCCCAACAAGAGTTCTGTGATGTCTCAGAACAGAGCATCACAGTACGTAGCAGGCAGTGACGATAGCAAATCTGTGTGCTTTGTAGACGAGTACATAATTATACTACAGATACAGAAAAATAATATACCTTTGTGTAATAATTTGCAGCGCTTTTTGCTTCGAGTCTACCAAGGTAACGGAAGCTCTCATTTCACATTTCATGGTTGAAAAAATGTTCACCAAAATCAAATTTTTCGCTCGCTTTTACGTTTTAGGCCTTCCTGAACAATTTTGGTTCCGAGTCTGTCTGTCATGAAATCCTTGTAACGAGCAGAACTATACGAAGATATTGTCCGATTTCCATAGAATTTTCAGGGAGTGTGTGGGTTGGAGCGTAGATGGTCCCCTATGAAAATCATGGGCCCCAGACTCACAGTAACCAGTGCGCATGCGCAAACGTGAATTCCTTGTTACGGCCATAACTTCTTCATTTTCCATCCGATTTCTATGAAATTTTCAGGGATGTTACAGATTGGTATTTAAACGGTCCCCTATGAAAATCATCATCCTCGGATTGATAGAAGCGACTGCGCATGCGCAAACGTGAATTCCTTGTAACGGCCATAACTTCTACATTTTCCATCCGATTTCGATGAAATTTTCAGGAATGTTACAGAATAGTATTTAAATGGTCCCCTATGAAAATCATCACCTTCCGACTGATATTAGCCACTGCGCATGCGCAAACGTGAATTTCCTTGTAACGGCCATAACTCCCACATTTTCTACCCGATTTCGATGAAATTTTCAGGAATTATGCGGATTAGGTTGCAGATGGTCCCCAATGAAGATCATCACCCCCGGACTGATAGTAGCCGCTGCGCATGCGCAAACGTGAATTCCTTGTTACGGCCATAACTTCTTCATTTTCCATCCGATTTCTATGAAATTTTCAGGGATGTTACAGATTGGTATTTAAATGGTCCCCTATGAAAATCATCATCCCCGGACTGATAGTAGCCACTGCGCATGCGCATACGTAAAATCCTTGTAACAGCGATAACTTCTACATTTTCCATCCGATTTCGACGAAATTTCTCAGGATTGTTCAGATTAGCGTGTAGATGGTCCCATATGAGAGTAGTGGAAGGTTCTTAGAGATTGATGTTCTGAGATTAACTACTATGCTTCGAATCATCTATACAATCGGGTTATGGATACGAGGAAGCTATGTGCCACACCCACTTGGCAGATGTTTTTCAACTGAAATTGATTTGCAAGGTTTTTTCTCTACTTCATCGGACCTCCTCTTCTCCAACACGAGCTGATGGATGGAATAAATTTTATTATTAATAGTAGTCATCCATCTACTATACCTACCTACTAGAAAGGTGGGAAATTTGAAGCCCTTTCTAACGGCGCCCTTATTTATATAGTTTTACGGTAAAATAAGGAACCTAATTATGGTAATGTTAATGACAAAAAGTGGAAATATAAAAGTTTGGGCCTCGCTATGGTGGTGAGGGGGGGGGGGGGTGTCCCCCTGAACCCCCGTATGGTTACTGCTTAGCCTTCGACTAAAATCCAAGAAACATGGAACATGCTTTAGCCGTGTTTTGTTTGTTTGCTGTTTCCTTTTACTAGGTATATGTTGTCTCTTGTTTTAATTTAGCTCTTTATGGCGCTCTATAACGATTTTCGTTAGAAACGGGTCGATTGTAAGTGCAAATCGCTACAAAATCCCGCGCTATTGTCGTTCCACGGTTTCGATATGTGTTTGCCCAGTTAGTTGGTGGCTAAAGCATGTTCCATCCAAAAAGTAGCAAATACGAAAAACAATTTAAAATTGAAAAAACTTGGAAAAACAAAATTGCAGGAGACATTTTCTTGCTTAGATTGGTAGTAGAATCGAATCACGAAGTGGGACACCCTATAGATCACATCTATCTAACATATTATGTTACATAATATGTATTATATATTATAATATTAAATATATTAAATTAATATATTATTATTATTAAATAATATAATATATTAAATTATATTATAATTTTTGGAAAAACTTTAGGAATCGTTTTAGAATGTTCCAAAACGGATTTCAGTGAAAAGAAAAAAATTGAAAAAACTCCATACTACGAATTTTGATTTTAGTGGAATAGATTGTTTCCCTGAAAAATTCGCTAAATTTCAGACCGATGAGGGGGGGGAGGAAGAGCTTTCCCCTCCGACGTTTTCTTATCTATCTGTGGTAGCTCTGACTGTAATTGACAGGTAAACAACAAGATAACAACGCTAGTGTGTGATGATGTTGATGTTTACACTTACCTCGAGTGTTGTTGTTGAATTGTTTTTGTGCGGTTGTTCGGTTAGGAGCTCATAGGTGTACGAAAGAAGGGTAGAAAGAAACACGTGCGGGGGGGGGGGGGGGGTCGTGACACGGAGAGACTTGCACGGGAGGTGGAAAACTAGGAAAAAGGGGAAAACTGGACGCGAACGACGCGGGTAAACGAGGAGCACGCGAACGACGGGCGGTGACTGACGTGGTGACGTGACGCACTGACGTGGGAGCGGGGACTCTTCTCCCGGAGGGGGGCAGTACCTAGGTGGGTACGGGATTTTGGAGGGGGCCTTACGGGGGGGACGGCACACGTCCGTTGTTCAAGGGGGGAGGTTTCGATTCATCTCAGAACCCTGTTTGTTGTAGAGGGATTGAGAGGGACAACCCCCCCTCCGTCCCACCCACCCGCCACAGCGCAGAAATAAATTAAGGAAAAACTCTCAAGTATTACATTTTTATAAAAACGCTGCAAATCATTGCCCAAAGGTTTATTATTTTCTGTATAGATCACCCTTCTGTATAGATCCCTCCCTGCCAACCATAGATACGTACTAGCTACTAGGCCAATTTTGAAAATTTCAACCCCAACCACCAATCAAATGGAAATGAAGTGTTGAAATTTTGAAAAATGCCCTAGTAGCTAGTACGTATCTATGGTTGGCAGGGAGGGATCTATACAGAAGGGTGATCTATACAGAAAATAATAAACCTTTGGGCAATGATTTGCAGCGTTTTTTTTAGGACGTCCCACAGTAAGACTTGGGCGTCCTTATGCGATCGATCTGGGGTGAAGGAGGACAACACTCAACAGAAAAAAAAAAACGTCTGCCAAGTGGGTGCGGCACATAGCTTCCTCGTATCCATAACCCGATAATACAGATGATCCGATGCATAGTAGTTAATCTCAAAACACCAATCTCTAAGTACCTTTCACTGCCCTCATAGGGGACCATCTACACGCTAATCTGAACAATCCTAGAAAATTTCATCAAATTCGGATGAAAAATGTAAATGTTATGGCTGTTACAAGGATTTTACGCATGCGCATGCGCAGAGGCTTCTGTAAATCTTAAGGCCTTGATTTTCATTGAGGACCATCTAAAATCTAATCCGCGTGATCCCTGAAAATGTCATCGAAATCGGGTAGAAAATGTGGAAGTTATGGCCGTTACAAGGAAATTCACGTTTGCGCATGCGCAGCGGCTACTATCAGTCCGGGGGTGATGATCTTCATTGGGGACCATCTACAACCTAATCCGCATAATCCTTGAAAATTTCATCGAAATCGGGTAGAAAATGTAGAAGTTACGGCCGTTACAAGGAAATTAATGTTTGCGCATGCGCAGCGGCTACTATCAGCCCGAAGGTGATGATTCTCATAGGGGACCATCTAAATACTAATCAGTAACATCTCTGAAAATTTCATTGAAATCGGATGAAAAATGTCGAAGTTATGGCCGTTACAAGGAATTCACGTTTGCGCATGCGCAGTCGCTTCTATCAGTCCGAGGATGATGATATTCATAGGGGACCGTCTACACACCAACCCGCACAATTCCTAAAACTTTCATAGAAATCGGACAATAACTTCGTATAGTTATGCGCGTTACAAGGAATTCATGACAGACAGACAGACAGACATACACGGAAGCAAAATTGTTCAGAAAGGTCTAAAACGCAAAACGCGCGTGGAAATTTTGATTTTGGAGAACTTTTTTTTTTTCGTCCTTGAAAAGTGAAAACAAAGCTTCCGCTGCCTTGGTAGACTCGGAAGCAATAACCACACAGTAATCCGTTTTAGACCATTCTGAATCCAAATCCGCGAAAAAAAAACCATAGGTGTATGTATGTGTGTGTGTGTATGTGTGTGTGTGTGTGTGTGTGTGTGTGTGTGTGTGAGACAAGATCTTCTGTCGTCTGCACAGGCCTTAGTTCTGAACCGATTTTCGTGGTTCTTTTTTTCATCGACGCGGAAAACTATCTAGTTGTGCACTACGGCGCCGGAATTTTGAATTTTGCCTTTTAAGGGGGGGGGAAAGGGGGGGTTAATGCTTAAAAACGTGCGTTCGCGGGCGTAATCTTGTAAAATCTGCCCAGGCCTCAATTTCCAACCGATTTGTGTGTTTCTTTTTTTGTTTGACTCAAATAACTCCTGAGTTGTACATGATTTCACCAGAGTACCGAAATTCGCAAGGGGAGGGGGCCAGTGGGGGGATAATATTCACAAAATATCAGATTTTTCAATATTTCGGTTCCTTTACTGCTTACTAATTGTACCCAAGCTTTGAAATTGAGGAAAAAATCTCATTATAGGTCCGGATTTTCATGAATTATTCTCTTTACCACCATGGAACTGATAGTGGTGCCACCATGGTGCCAGGACACCATAAACCGCATATTTCGTGGGTTTTTTTTTTGTGTTTCACCTTGAATACGGACGTGAACCTCGACGGACTGCCTTTTAAAACTAATGGATGAAAGTTCAATGTTAAGACGTATTTCCGCTTTGGTGCCAGACTGGCACCATTGGTGAGTGGTAGGGGGGGGGGGGGGTGAACTCGAATTTGCATGTTGGGTGTCGTACATCATGGATTCTAAAATGCTCTTCAGATTCGAGGCTCCCATGCCGCTAGAAATGTTAAGGTGGATAATGGTGGTGGGGGCAGTATTTCTTGCCTGAAGTAATAAATGAATTACATCGAGTGAAACAGTTTTATCGCTCACCAACTGGTTAAACTGATCTAATGCTTATCCAATGGGACGTCCCCTGGAATGCATGCATTGCTAAACAATATGTTTCTACCTACCAACAGCAGGTACCTACTAACTACAAGAGTTTTAGAGCTAGGGCATTATTGAAAATTTCAACCCAAAGCTTCGCGGAACAAATTGAAATACGAGTTGAAAATTTAGAAAATGCCCTAGCTCTAAAACTCTCGCAGTTAGTAGGTACCCATGGTTGATAAGTAAAAAAATTAAAATACACTTACAATGGCAAAGCTGTGATCTTTGCAGATGAGTGATCTATAAAGGAAAATAATAAACTTTTGTGAAATAATTTGCAGCGCTTTGGATTGGGCCCCAAACGTAAGAGAAACGGCCATAACTTCTACATTTTCCATCCGATTTCAATGAAATTTTCAGGGATGTTACAGATTAGTGTTTAGATGGTCCCCAATGAAATTAAGGCCTTGACATTTACAGTAGCCGCTGCGCATGCGCAAACGTGAATTCCTTGTAATAGCCATAACATTTACATTTTCCATCCGATTTCAATGAAATTTTCCGGGATGTTACAAATTAGTATTTAGATGGGTCCCCTATGAAAACCATCACCTTCGGACTGATAGTAGCCACTGCGCATGCGCTTATGTAAAATCCTTGTAACAGCCATAACACTTACATTTTTCATCCGAATTTGATGAAAATTTCCAGGATTGTCCAGATTAGCGTGTAGATGGTCCCCTATGAGGGCAGTGAAAGGTACTTAGAGATTGATGCTTTGAGAATAACTACTATGCATCGGATCATCTATATGTTTAATCGGGTTATGGATACGAGGAAGCTACGTGCCACACCCACTAGGCAGACGTTTTGTTAATCTATGCAGTTTGTGGCTTCTCCTGAAAAATAGGGTTTTTTTAGTTCCTAGCACAACTGGCTTATTCAGTCAAGTTTTTCAGGGAAATCCGAAATTTGCGACGCTCAGGGGTTGTGAATACGCTTTCGTCCCAAAGGTGCGAGGATTCCTTCTCCCCACAATCTATCTTTAACTGGATGCATCGCTTTCTTATGCAGCATGTGTGAGAATAAGAGCAGATCCGAGGGTCGGGATAGACTTATCTGAGACAGATGTCTCCGCAGGGCGCAGACGCGGACGCACGTGCCTCGTCCATCCGGCCTGCCCGCCATTCATCAAAACCACCTGGCTGGGAGATCTCGAGTGCTTCCCTCTCCTTCCCTTTTCCAGAGATTTTTACGATCGTCTGTCTTCTCCAGGTCTTCTGCCCTCGCCTAATCCTGGAGTCGCTGGCAACACGAATCTAACGTCAGCCTGTCAGCCACCTGCCACCGTCCTCGTTAGCAGTTTGACGTTGAATCCTCTCGAACAGCCAAAAATTGAACGACACGACGAAACTAACCGGTGCAGAACACTGTCTTCTCCGCTTTACATTCAGAAAACTGGCAACTATTAGGAATCTCGTCTTATCAGGAATTTTTTTTTAAAGTCTGTCAAGCGGGTGTGGCACATAGCTTCCTCGTATCCATAACCCGATTATATAGATGATTCGATGCATAGAAATCTCAACACATCAATTTCTAAGTGCACTCTAAAAGCAGCACATGACGAAGCATTACGAAAGCGAGCATATAGGATTTTGGTTAATTATTTTCAATAATGAACCTTTGGAATCGACCAAGAAAAATTTTTTTCAACATCCCCTCAAAATTTGATGGTTTACGTTTCAAGGTAGGTAGAATCCAAAAATCGAATAAAAATTTGGCCGTCCGTCCGCCGTACGCGGCACTTTTGCCACTTAGCATTGACCGATTTTGATGAAATTTGGTATGTAGGCTCCATTTGGGGTCTAGTTGTGCCGCGAAGATTTTGGTTGATGTAGGTCAATTCTAAGGGTCAAAAAATCAATTTTGAAATTTTGAAAACGCCCTAACTGAAAAACGTCTGCCAAGTGGGTGTGGCACATAGCTTCCTCGTATCCATAACCCGATTGTATAGATGATCCGATGCATAGTAGTTAATCTCAAAACATCAAAACAAGTTAATCTGTAACATCCCTGAAAATTTCATTGAAATCGGATGGAAAATGTAGAAGTTATGGCCGTTACAAGGAATTCACGTTTGCGCATGCGCAGTGGCTACTATCAGTCCGAAGGTGGTGATCTTCATTGGGGACCATCTACAACCTAATCCGCATAATCCCTGAAAATTTCATCGAAATTGGGTAGAAAAAGTGGAAGTTATGGCCGTTTCAAGGAATTCACGTTTGCGCATGCGCAGTGGCTACTATCAGTCCGAAGGTGGTGATCTTCATAGGGGACCGTCTACGCACCAACCCGCACAATCCCTGAAAATTTCATTGAAATCGGACAATAACTTCGTTTAGTTATGCGCGTTACAAGGAATTCATGACAGACACACAGACAGACAGACACTGAACCAAAATTGTTCAGAAAGGTCTAAAACGCAAAACGCGAGTGAAAATTTTTATTTTGGAGAACTTTTTTTTCCGACCTTGAAAAGTGAAAACAAAGCTTCCGCTACCTTGGTAGACTCGGAAGCAAAATATTGATATGAAGGTATTGTTTTTCCTTCAATTTAAGATTCTATAGAATTTTTAGAATTTTTTGAGACAACGCGGAGCTCAGTAGGACAAACTGTTCGCTCACGACGAGAATTTAAAGTTTGGACGTACGATAAATCAGAAACACGAGTGTGAATCGCAGCAGAGACCTAATCTCCGTTAAAATTTTAGCTGCCCGAAATGCGATCGATGTTTTTCTTCTTGTTGGATGGTTGGTGGCTTTGCAGACGAGTGATCTATATAGAAAAATAATAAATAACAAACCATTGTGTAATAATTTGGAGCGTTTTTTACTAAAATACTCGTAACTATGGGAGCATTGAGCTTCCTTTTCATTTTATTGCAGCGGGTCAACTGAAGTTCATATGAAGGTGCGAAGCTCTCTTAATGAGGTTCTTTCCCAGGAGACCTCCGTACACACATTCAAATTAGCAATAAAAAAATTGTTTATAACTTAGTTTTTCTGCACTTTATATTACTTTATTTTCCATGCTGATGTAAGTATACCTTCTACGTAAATTTGTTCAAGTCAACTCCTCCCCCAAGCACGAGATTTCTTCACGTGGGAGAGTAGCGTTCAAATGAAATGTATTTCACGTGTACCAGTGCTGCTCTCTCCGGCACTACCCTCATAGGGAACCATCTCCACCCCAATTTGCATAATTCCTGAAAATTTCATCGAAATAAGATGGGAAATGTAAAAGTTATGGCTGTTTAAGCAAGTGTTAAGGTGGCTAGTTACAGAAGGGGGCTTTAGATGCGAAAGGCTATTAAACAGCATATATGTATAGGAGACTATTACAGCGATTATCAAAAATTAGAGATTATCAAAATGCGTCCTTTTTTCTGACCAATCATGTATTGTTTAGTAATTTACTTATAACTGTAATGTATAGTAGACATCAATCTATTTACCGATATGGAGCGATTTTGCAAAGATCCTACCCTACAACACGGGCCAAGCCTATATCAGTCTGGGGGCAATGATTTTCAAATGGGACCAGCGTGCCTACCATCCCTGAAAATGTCATTAAAATTGGATGAGAATTGTAGAAGTTATGGCTGAGACAAGGATTTCATGTCAGACACGAAAACAAAATTGTTCAGAAAGGCCTGAAACGTAAAACGCGAGTGGAAATTTTGATTTTGGAGAACATTTCTTTTCAACCTTGAAAAGAATGGAGTAAAAACTGCAAATAATTACACAAAGGTTCATTATTTTTCCATGTAGATCACTCGTCTGCAAAGAACTCGGCTTTGACACTGTCACCACCTACCTACCACGTACCTTCAGCGATCGCATTTTCGTCAGCTAAAATTTGAACGGAGATTAGGCCTCTTTTGCGGTTCAAACTCGTGTTTCTGATTTATCGTAAGTCCAACCCTTAAGTTCTCATAGGGAGCAAATGGTTGGTCCCAAAGTGCTCCGCGTGGTCTCATTCGATTCTAAAAATTCATTACTATCTTAAATTGATGGAAAAACAATAACTTTATATCGACGTTTTTTGAGTTAGGGCGTTTTCTAAATTTCAACCCTTAGAAGTCAACCTAAAGCTGCGGGGCTCAACTAGACACGAATGGGGGCCCATATACCAAATTTCGTGAAAATCGGTCAATGCTAAGTGGCAAAAGTGCCGCGTACGGCGGACGGACGGCCAAATTTTTATTCGATTTTTGGATTCTACGTACCTTGAAACGTAAACCATTAAATTTTGAGGGGGTGTTCAAAAAAATTTTTTCTCGGTCGATTCCAAAGGTTCATTATTGAAAATAATAAACCAAAATTAAGCGAGTTTTGTCCTCGCTCTTCCTCGACTCCTCAGTTTGACCGACTCTACAAATGCGCGCTCCTTTCGAGATGGATAACAAATCATCCTCTCTGCTGGACTACACCCCAATCCATAATTCCTGAAAATTTCATCGAAATCGGATGGAAAATGTAGAAGTTACGGCTGTTATTTTTTTATTATTTTTTTTTTTTTTAAATAAACTCCCCTCAAAGACAAAATGTCTTTTGTGACGGAGGGGGCACGCCATAAATGAAAATAAATAAATAAATCAAATATAATGGGGAGGACGCCCAGGACTCACCCGACGCCGGCCCTGGGGATGAGGGAAGATGAGGAAGGTGGGGGTGGGAGAGAGGGATGAAGGGAAGTGCCTCTATAAAACGACCACCAGTTCAAATACGAGCCGAGCAGGACGCGGGTGGTGATACCACGGAGTACGCCTACCGAGATGCCCAACTCGCGCAACTCCGTGGCACTTTTCCCGCACCACACCCCGCGCCATGACAAGGTTGCAGCCATCACCCTGATGTTGTTGGGTACCACTCCTTTTAGCTCCGACACCGCTTGCCGTAAATCATCTCTGTCATACTTTCTTATCTTAGCCCGCCAAGTCTGCTCCATGTCCAAGCTGCCATTGACAACTTGGACATCCAGGATAATGCAAGACTGGTCGGGCTTGACGGCAACGATGTCGGGCTTCTTACCCTGGTCACTTGGCATGTGATACAATCTCTCCCTCTCAACATCCCAGCCGCTAGATGACAAAGCACCTGCTATCTGCTTGGCGACCGCATCATGACGTAGAATGCGGCCCCCATGAGTCCGAGGACACTGCTGCACTACATGATAAAGATGTTCATTTCCACTCCGACAGGCACGGCAAAGGGGTAGGGTTGTCCCGCGACTACCTCTCGAACACCGTACCGCAGTTGGCAGAGTTGCCATGCGGACGGCGTGAAAGTGTCGGTAGTCACGGGCCCCAATGCCCTCCGAAGCCCAATCTACCCATTGGGATGAGACAAGGCTTTCGGAGCACTGTCGGAGTTCTTTACCATCTACTGACTCATGCAGGGCAGCAGCAAACTCAGCAGACGAACTGGGTTTTGGAGCAGATGGTGTTGCTTGGTCGCACCATGCTAACTGCTGCCTGACAAAATCAAGATCAGCAGCCGCACGGGCGACCTCCCAGCTCGACCCTTGAAGGGCTAGCAGGCGCTGGCGGCGCAGGGAAGGGATACATGCCGAGAGAGACACAATGCCAAGCCCACCGGATTTGACCGGTGCGTGGAAATAGGCACTTGGGACACCAGGTGGGAACTTCAGCCAAGAGCGCACAGCAGAGCGAACTTGTCGATCTAACTCTTGCAGCATCCCCGCCGTAAGCCTGCCAAAGACTAACCCATAGGTCAGCTTTGGCAGTAAGTACGTGCGGAGGAGGCGCAGCTTCTGCTGTGGCTTCAATGGAGCCTTGGTAACGCGAGCTAGCGCTCTACCAAGGTCCACACGGCTGGTGGTAATGGTGGCCACCCCCATGAAGTCGACTCCAAGGTACCGCCAAACCTCCAGCACGGATCGAGATGGAATGGGGGACTGTCCTACGACAAAACCCCCATCCACAACTTTCACCTTGTGCTGGCGACCCGACGGGACCAAGGAGACCGACCCACACTTATCGGGGTTAACCACGAGTCCACACCTGGCTAGCTGCTTAGCAAATGCATTGAGGGCGATCTGCAAGCCCTCACGGGTTTCTGCGAGTAGGATAACATCATCGGCAAAAGCCAATGCTCCTACTCGCACCCCAGGGGCGAGATCAAACCCTACTTCAGTGGGCAGCTTACCCAAGGCCGTATCCACGACCAGGTTGAAGAGGAGTGGCGATAGGGGATCCCCCTGGCGTACCCCACGCCTGATCCGTACATCCCCTGAAACCTCGCCCCCTGCCTCGAGGACCGTCACGCCTTCATGGTACAGACAGGCCACATACTCAATTAATCGAGATGGGGCCCCGACACCACAAAGGCAATCGGTCAGGGCAAAGTGACTGACTGTGTCAAAGGCCTTAGCGACGTCCAGAGCGGCGAGGTGGAGTTGCCGGCGTTTAATACGGGCCAGCGAGATGACAGTTTGGAGAACTGTAAGGTTCTCCGCTGTGCCATCCGCTGGCCGAAACGCTCTCTGGACATCACCAATGACACCAGCCACCTGGAGGCGAGATGCCAGTACTTTTTGGAAGTGGCGGAAGACTACCGAGGACACTGAGATCGGTCGATAGCCTCCAGGCCCACTTCCCCCTTTCTTGGGAATAAAAACGGTTCGGGTACGAGTTAACGCTTTCAGGGGTCTTCCCGCAAGCATGAGCAGGTTGAGGATGAGCAGCTTAATCGTATTCGGTGCTTTATTCCAGCGACGGGCAGAAACACCATCCGGTCCAGCGGATGTGGAGTTCTTGACACGGCACTTGTGTGCTTCGTCAAGTAGCACCGGCGAACACAAGA
The DNA here is from genome assembly GCA_009739505.2 of Apolygus lucorum. Classification (NCBI taxonomy): domain Eukaryota; kingdom Metazoa; phylum Arthropoda; class Insecta; order Hemiptera; family Miridae; genus Apolygus; species Apolygus lucorum. Next base: position 65,583,463 of record CM019177.2, read on the forward strand.
TGCTACGTAAGGAATCCCTGGTGGAGACTGGGGGAACCACTCGCTCCCCAGGGTTGTGGCTGGGAGCACTCAAAAGTGGCTCCCAGAAATCCACAAACTCCTGAAGAGGGGGCTGAACTTGATCTTCCCCAGGCTCCTCCAGTACCTCAATAGCTACACGTGCCGGATGCTTCCTCCACAAACTCTGAACCCGGTGGTACTCCTGCCGTCTTGCTTGCTTAGCTGCTCTGCGACCTCCACGCAACACCACTCTGGGAGGAGGTCTCCCCTGGTGCCGCGTCACGGTCGCATCCCCAACCCGCGGGAAGATTCTCCCTAGATAGGCTGCAACCATGTCCTCCAGGTTGTCCAGCCCTTCAGCAGCCCGCCTTGCCAGATCCTGCAGGTAGGTGCTTTCGTAGCCTTCAATACGACCTACCTGCCCCCCGAGCCTCAAGACTTCGGTCTTCAAATCGGCAAGAAGACCGGAGGTCCCGGGGGAGGGATACTGAATGGCAGACTGCTGGTCCATGCCAGCAATAGGAGATGCGGGAGAAGCCCCACCGCTATTTGCCAGGATAGCTTCCTGGACAAGCTGCTTATAGTGGGGCTTCAGGCGGAGGTTCTTGATGGCAATGACTGTGCGCGTGGGAAAACGTTCGCTTAAATAAACATTTATATTACGTACCCCATTGCGCACAGCCACCACCTCATCTGCCGCCATCCTGCGCAAATCCTCGGAAGCATACCTAGGCTGTACTCTTTCTATTTCAATTGCAGCATTAGCAGCAACAGGATGCTTCCGTCTGACGTGGACACCAAGGCCAGACCTGGAGGTGAATGCCCGCTCACAATGGGCACACTGGTGGTCTAAAGAGGCTGTGGAAGAGGAAGAGGGTAGGGATGATGAGGAAGAGGAGGAGGGAGAGGATGGCCGACGCCCCTGCCTGGGGCGCCTCTGAGCGCCTCCCCTAATACCCCGCGAGCCAATGGGCTGGCAGGGGTTATGAGGCTGGTCTGCTTCGTCAATCATAACGGGGGGCGCTAATATTGAAGGGTCAGGGAACCCGTTAACAGGGGTCCCCTCCCTAGTCGCCAGAGGGTCATTCAGCCACCCCTGGAAGTTCAAGAGGGGTCCACCAGGGAAACCTAATGGGACCACCTCTGTCCATCCCAGTGGGCCCGGGTTGCGCGACGGGGACGCATGACCTTGACTTGGGTAGGGATAAGAAGGGCTCCGAAGAGATAAAAACACCCTCTATTACCCTACCCCAACAACCCAAAAAAAAAAAAAAAGGAAATTCACGTTTGCGCATGCGCAGTGGCTACTATCAAGCCAAGGACGATGCTTTTCATAGGGAACCATCCACATCAATCCTCGTAATTCCTACAAATTTCATCGAAATCTGATAATAACTTATAGTAATAGTTTTGATTGTTACAAGGATTTAATGACAGAGTCAGAATATCAACTTTTTTTTTCAAAATTCGAGAAAAGTTTCGGGCGTCGTGGCTGACACCACCCTTCATGAACTTAGCATCGAACTTTTACTTATTTTTCTAAAGGAAGTCCACAAAATCATCTGAAATCCTATGACTACGAGATGAAGTGGCCACCCAACAAGGCACAAGTTTTTTCTTCCACTAATTTAGTTCTCCGCTTCCTGAAAGACGAGCTACATCGTCAGGTTTTTCCCCTCTTCAATAAACAAACCGGTTCAACTGCTGACACGAGTTCAGACGTCATCGACATGGGAAATCCCCGACCTGTAGACTATTGGAGAGATCAGACCGAGAAAGCTGTCATTAGTGACCTTTCAATTATTCAGTCGGAACCCCAATTAAACAATTATAATTGTTAAACAACCGCGCGCGCTTGTGGCTTTCCTACCGAATGAGAGCGACATTCTGACTCGACAAGAATTTTGCTCAGGACAAATTGCTTCCTCCGCTCTCTAAACTATTTTGTTACCACTAGAGTTTACTTGCTAGATATTATATTGCTTCAAATTGGTTGGGATTAGGGCTGCGACACCGATCAAAAACATTTACAATAAAACAAATAACATTAATAAAACAAATACCTACATTAATAAAACAACATTAATAAATACTGTCCTATCCTTTTCTTACTATCCTTTTCATACTTCTCCCAAAGCTCATCCAGTGCTTCCAGCATGTCACAGATTGCGTTTCTTGGATTATTTTGAACTCCTGAAATTAATGAAGTCGATAAAAAATTGTTGTTAAAAAGGTAAAAAGTTTTTTATTTTTTGTTGTAGATTTTGAGGTTCTTTGAAATATTTGTATGTACATACCTTTTCTTATACTAGTTGCTTTCAAATCTGATTCCGTCTGAATTTCTCTGATTACTGATATAACGAGTCGCATGTTGGGGTGTGTGGAGTAAAATTGTTGATAAAAATCTTTGTGAAAGGATTCCACACCATTGGTAGTACTCAGAGAAGAGTTAGGCGGTGCTGCAGCCCATATCGTGGGCGGAAAAGGGCATTGATTTTCTATGTAATTAGTCAAAACATAATAAGAAAATGACATTGCCTCTATTGGTGCTTGTTCCATCAACACTGTAAATGCATTATACACGTCCTCTGGTGGGAGAAAGCAGAGTGAGACAAACTTTTTCAGCCAAAGCCCAGTGTTATCTTTTTGACATTTTCATGTCTTTGCCCTGGCACATAGCACAAAAAACTGTCACGAAATTGCGTAACGAAATTGTGTTACAGTGCCTTTATGATGATTTCCGCTTACAACGACTCCGTTGTTAGGTTTGTTCCTTTTCTACACTTTTTAACCCACAAAAATCGTTCACCACTCGTTGGAAGGCTCTCGATTTAACGAACATTTTCATGTTCTCCATAACATATTGACTATATGAATAGCGGAGCTATGGGCATAACTGTTCTCATATTTTGTTTACAAACTAATGATCGTGAGTGTAGAAGATAATTAATCCGGAATCGTCTATTTTATTTTAAAGCAATAGGTAAAGACATGAAAATGTCCCAATGCGTTGCAGACTCGTATGCAAGCGTTTTTAAATGCATCAAAGATAAACAGTATTTTACTGAATCGAGATAGATACCGATACCTACCAACTCCAAAAATTGGAATTCTGATAGCTTTATTTTATTCGTAATCATTATTATCAATGTGAATTATGATGTAGAAGAATATTCCTATGAAAAGCGTAATTATTTATAATTTCGTTGTAGGTGCTAATTATGCAAAAATCTTGGAAATCACCTTAAATGGTTGAAATTCTCATCAATTTGAGTGTCCATTACATAAATAAATCACAGATCATATTTATTAGATAGGTATACCTACGTTTTATTTCATTACAATGCATTCATCAAATGTATACAAGAGACCAAAATAAACGAAAATTATAAAAATTAGTAGGTAAAGTAAAAAATACTCGTCAAACCCTAACTTGAAATCCCACAGCTCTCTTCCACACCTAAACTAATTCAATTACAATTTCACTAAAACTTTGATTCATTTGGGATCAAGCTTCCAGAAAAATCACAACACCCGTGCTGGAAGAAGTGGTGATAACAAGTCGTGATAACAAAAAATGTAAACGTATTCTATCATGGGAGTATTTGTAAGTGCGATTATTTGTCAATGACTTCAACAAATACCTATTACCATCCAAAACTTCAATAATCTTGAATGGTCCTTTGAACTTGGGGCTTAACTTGGTTTGATTTCTTTCCTCATTTTTAAGTAGTGCATAATCACCAACAGATAGTTTGTTAATTCTGGCTTTATTCTTATTGAACCTAGCAGTATCATATGCTGCATTATTCTGTATACTTTGGGAAGCCTGTTCACGAATATCATTGATATCAACGGTGACTGGTTCATCTTCCAAATGTTCCTAACATAAGTTCCATGGTTGAAGCTTGTGTGACACGATTGTGAGAGCAATTGATTGCAAGTTGAATTTCACCCAAATTGTCTTGCCACGTGCGCTGGTCGTCTAATTCAGCTGCTGTCAGCATATTTTTCAACGTTGACATCAACCTGGCCATTGGCACGGGAAGCACCAGTTGCAATCAAATGAAGCACAATCTGTTTTTCGACACAAAATTGCTTGAAATCATTACTTGAAAAGCAACGGCCTTGGTCTGCTATTATACGCGTTGGGGGCCCAAACAATGCATCACTCGATTTGAGTGCTGTAATGACGCTTGTAGAGTCAATTCGGAATGTATGGTAGAGCAAAACAAACTTTATGAATGAATCAATCAGGACAATAACATACTCCTTTGCATCATTTTTCCCACTCAATTTTCCAGAAATGTCAATATGAACAGTATGCCAAGGTACATTAACTTTTGGAATGGTATGCATCTGAATCTGTGTCCTACCAGAATCAGATTTGGCAACTCGACAAGTGATACAGTTTTCGACGAATTTTCTTACAAATTTGGACATATGGGGAAACCAATAGTCTTCGTATACCTTCTCTAGAGTTTTGTCCCAACCTAAATGTACGAGTGACTCATGGACGTTATTCACCACTGACCACTTGAATGAGTGGGGTACGATAGGAAGGCATCTATTTCTTCTGTTTCTTGGAAATTTCCTATAGAGAACCCCTGAACGTAGCTCGTACGCGCTTCGCACTTCATCATGCTCAGGATTATCTCCCTGCAGTTTAGACACTATCTCACAGATCTCCGGATCTTTCTGCTGTTCAGCTAAGAGCTAATTTTCCCCCAGAGAAGTCAAATCAACTCTTTTCCAATTCTTCAGGAAAGATTTGTGAGTAGTGTATTGTGAGTAGTGTATCCTGAGTGGATCTGAGATCCCGATTCTTGAGTCGAAAGAGGTTCAATTGGCAACAGTTCATTTGAACTTGCTGGATGGAAATTGTTGCATGATACCATTGACACAATTTCCTCAGGGAAATCGCTGCATTGAGAAGATTCAGCCTCTACGCTATCCATTTCTCCTTGATGGTTAGGTTGGCGAGAAAGAAAATCAACATGCATCATACGGTTGGAGGGCCGGTACAAAAGTTTGAAGTTGAATGACTGCAAATATCCCCACCCCCTGTGTACCCGCAGGTTAAGATTTTGTTTTAGGTAAGTTTCTTTGAGGGAAAGACAGTCAGTGACCACAGTAAAGGATCTCCCTTTCAGGTAGTTACTAAAATGACGAATGGAAACTACCACAGCTAGGATTTCTAGCTCATACGAATGATATCGAGATTCTGTGGGAGTAGTACGCTTGCTGAAATAAGCAACTACCCGTGATTTTTGTCAATTACCTAGTGCACGGCCCTAGGGAGTTGGAAAAGTGAAATATTGCCGCTAGAATCATCAAAATCGAACAGTAATTACCAGAGAAAAATAGGAAAAACCGATAATTCAGTTATGTTTTTCCCATAAAATGTAGCTTGACTTGAAATTTTCATGGATTTTAGAAATTCGTTAGTGCACGGGCCTTTGGGAATTAAAAAACTGAAAGATTGCCGCTGGAATCATCAAAATCGAACAATAATTGCCAGAGAAATAAGGGGAAAACAGGAGGGAATTCAGTAGTTTTTGACATTTTCATGTCTTTGCATTGGCACATAAACTGAAAAATCGTCACGAAAACTTGCTCACGATACCAATAAATAAAATAGACTCACTGTGTTGCGTAGAGAACAATCAACTGTTTTCTTATTTTGATGCTTGGGTACATGAACTAACAAGCTTACTTCACTACCTTGTTGTGTATTCAATTAAGTACCCACGGGTGGGCGGTTTCTCTTATGGCCCATTTAATTGATCTGTACGCCCCGCAGTGCAATGCACGGGTGAGATCTGCCTAGTAATAAATACAATAAGAAAACACACATGAAAATGTCCCAATGTGTTGCAGACTCGTATGCAAGCATTTTTGTACAGACCATTCAGAAACTGTTTTTCCCATTTTTCTATGGCAATTATTGTTCGATTTTGGTGATTCCAGCGGAAATATTCAACTTTTTCAATTCCCTAGGGCCGTGCACTAATGAATTTCTAAAATCCTTCAAAATTTCAAATTTAGCAACAACTTTTTAAGTTTTTGCGCCTTCAATTTCGTGAATAATTCACGATAATTATTATTAAAAACGAACGACGTCCGACTGAGACTTACGTTTGTTTTGGTGTTAGATTGAAGAGTCTGTTTCTGGACCTGGAGGGCGTCTGATACTGGCGCTATTCAAATTTCTCCGTGTCTGACACTGGTGCAAAAAAATTGTTTTGGAAAAAACATGTTAAATCCGAAAAAACATAAGAATCCTTCGACTTCCAAGTCTTGGTGAGTTTTCAAGAAAATGGGGCGGCCTAATTATGCCCCCCGGTAAATGTCATAAACCTGAGAATCTCCTCTTGTAGTGTCTGATACCGGTGCTTTCATCCTAATATTTCTTCCACCCTGAACTCTTCAAATTATTTCCAGGCTGGAATAAAGGCAGGGAGTGAAGTTTGGGGACGCTGCTTTTGAAAATACTCGCTCGTGATCGAATTTTTTTCGTGCTTTCACCGAACAATCGAGGCCGTTAGAGGAGATCGATGAAAAAGGGGTCTCAGAGGCAAATCACCAAAAATGAGAGACTGCACCGTGCGCCCCCCAGCTATGATTCATGTGAGACAGCACCCCGAAAATTTCTACTCGATTACATTTCCCACCCTCTTGGCGATCCCTTCTGATATATATTTTTTTAAATTAATCCCTCCCTGAGGGTTCAAAAAGGCACCCTCTCTTTACACTAGGGCTGAAGGGGGAGGGGGTAGACCTTTGTAACTTCGCATTCATTATTCTAAGTGGTGTCATTAACACAAATGCCGCGTCGGGTAGTTATTTAATTGAATTCCAGAGTCATAAGGTCCCTTCAGAATGGTCTTTCAACCTTTTCCCATCTCTCCCCTATGGAGGCGTCCTCCTCATCTCTCCTCCGTGCTAAGCGTCGTCCCATCTCTACCCTGTGGAGCCGACCTCCCTTAACAGCGCCCTTTTGTTAATTCCTGGCTTAGATCTAGCCGGAGCTTCCCGCTGAGCCCCTGATCTCAAAACCGTAGGATTTCCATTGTAAAGTTAAGACCCGCCATGAACCAGGGTTATGATGTTATGAAATTTCATATGAGTTCCTCCCGTCTTATATTGTACCGACGGCAATAACGCAGGATTACGGGTGTGCGTTCGGTGTATTGGTTTTTGAGCCCAGCCGTAAAAATTTCTCATTCAGAGACATCTTGAGCTTTTATGGTCGCAAAGCGTAGGATCCGCCCAAGCATATATCAATGTCATTTCCATAATAAAACCACGAGTGTCACTCTTCCCAGGCAGTTGAATATGAACGAATATGAAAAATGCCTAGTAGGTGTGGTACATAGCATACTCGTATACATACAAGTAGGGATGGGACATCGAACAGAAAACATCGATGTCGATGTCGATATTTCATAGAAACATCGATATCGATGAAACATCGTATGAAAAACATCGATGTCGATAACATCGTAAGGTGAAAAATCGATGTTTTTAAAAAGCGGGAAATTAGAATCAAGGGAGAAAACCTGATGAGGCTGCTCTTTCTCCATTCATAAGAAGTAGATATTTTTGACATTTTCATGTCTTTCATATGGCACATAAAAAAAAATCGTCACGAAATTTGTTGCGACGAAATTTGTCCCAAGTCGCCACAATGATGATTATGACAATCAGAAGTGAAGTTGTTAGGTACTTTACAGGTAGGTACTTTACAGTTAGGTAGGTACTTTACAGTTTGATATTACCAGATCAGCTGAGTCGAAAATTGAGCTCCCAGATCAGCTGAGCTAAAAATCGAGCTCCCAGATCAGCTGAGTCGAAAATCGAGCTCCCAGATCAGCTGAGTCGAAAATCGAGCTCCCAGATCAGCTGAGTCGAAAATCGAGCTCCCAGATCAGCTGAGTCGAAAATCGAGCTCCCAGATCAGCTGAGTCGAAAATCGAGCTCCCAGATCAGCTGAGTCGAAAATCGAGCTCCCAGATCAGCTGAGTCGAAAATCGAGCTCCCAGATCAGCTGAGTCGAAAATCGAGCTCTCAGATCAGCTGAGTCGAAAATCGAGCTCCCAGATGTCTCGGGAGGGGAGGGGGAGGGGGGCATGAAAATGTTTCAATGTGTTGCAGACTCGTATGCAAGCGTTTCCTTTAAAGGACTCATTTGAACTTTTTTTTCGCTTTTTCGACCTTACGGCACTGATATAGTCTTAACTTTTTTCTTTTGACGTGCTTTTATTTTACTGGATAACCTACTCCATTATAATTTTTTTCATTCGTGATAAATTATCCGATTTTTATGCACTTCATTTCGATATCCCATACCTTCCTTCATAAAGAGACTTTTTTCTATTGTTTTCCAGTAATTATATTGTTATATAAAGTGATGATTGTGTTGAATCATCAAAAATTAACGTCCCTCGACCGGGGATCGACCTCCTATCGTTCCGACTAAACTATATTTACACTTTTGAGACGGAGCTCGTTACCTTGAGCTAAGGAAGTGAATGGACAGAAATGCGAAGAGGTAGCTGATCACAGGAGGTAGCTGTAGGAGATTTTCTTCAAATTCCAAGTAAATTCAATGAAGTTATCTGGTCTGAAATTGGATTTTGTCGGGTTCCCTTGCAGTACCTAGTAGGTATATAGGTCAAATTATCTATTAATTATATAGGTCAAATTTATCAAACGATGTTATCAGACCATCTCGTCGACATATCGATATCATCGGACCGAAACATCGATGTTTGAAAAACATCGAGTGTAAAACATCGATGTTAAAAACATCGACACTACGAGCAAAACATCGATGTTTCGATATTATCGATATCGATGTCCCATCCCTACATACAAGGATTGCATAGATGATCAGATAGATCCAAAGAAGAAAACAAAATGCCTCTATTGCCAGGTCTTGAGAGAAAACGCAAAAATAGTGTAAGAGCTGCACTAAACCTTCAATGTTTAAAAATGTTTGAGGAGCTGGATGGTTGTTCAGGTTTGGAAACTGGGTAGTCCAAGGTGTCTGAGAAAACGGATGTTTACATCCGTCCCGGGTTGCAGGGTGTTCAGCCGAGCAGGTGCTTCAACTTGTTTGCTGCAGAGTAAGCGATAATTTTCTCTCAATGAGACCTCAGACGGTGGGTAATGACGTGGATCTTTGTAGTTACCAGGTTGTACACTCGGCCACATGGTAACCATTGAATTTTTTTGGATTAAAAAAATCTCCGGGGTCATCGATAGTATAAAGGCGAAGCATCTGTCTGGGCCGGTGAAATTCGTAGGAGTCCTTTCAAGGATAAAATCACGTCAGAATGCAGACCCTTAAGGTGGGTTGGGACCTTCGGTAGGGCCTACCAATACCAGCTGCTCCAGAACACCTTGAGACGCCCTGACAGCTGCTTCTGGCCCTTCGATGCCCGAGAATGAAGACTCTCAACGGGAGTCCATCTGAGCTGAACATCCTGGGAAAACTCTGGTCTTTTTTTTAGGGCGGCGTGACTCGAACTGACATTAAAAGTAGAAAAAATAGAAAGGGTCATCCGCTTGATTGCCTACAAACGAGTAATCTTCATGGGAAATTCGTCCTTCATGAAGATGAGCTACCATACCTACTGTCTGAACGTATTTACAAGAATAGTAGGGCATGAAACAAAATAGAAATCATCCATTTTTACTGAATTAATGAGTTACAAATTTGAATCTATTTTGAAAACTTATTTTTGCTCCCTAAATCTGGAATACTTTGCATTCGTGAAGCAAGTCGACAAAAGTTGAATCTTTCAAAATATCAAATTTCCGAACGACAATGTTCTTTTTTTAATCTTGATTGGCCCGTGGTATCACTAGTGTCACCGAAAACATCTCAGGAACTCCTCTGATGTCCCAAAGTGTCACAGGAGTAACCAAAATTAAATTGCAATTTAAAATTTGATGGGCTACTGAATTCTTTGTGGGTTATTGGAAGTCTCGAAATAGAATTAAGAAAAAAAGTGTCCAAGGAAATCGATGAACAATTTTTCATAAATTTTGTTATAAATTTGTCACAATTTAGTAATTTTTTATAGGTAACTTACAAAAAATGGTTCAAAAATTCAACTCTTTCCATAATTTTTAAATTTCAATTTAAATCTAGTTAATTTGGTGACACCTTGGGACCAAGATGTTGTCGGTGACAGTAGTGACACCATGGTCTAATTAGGGTTAAATACATTTTTTGAAAAACCTAACGAGGTTCATTGTGGATTGCCTCGAGGCTATATTAGCCTGCTGAGAAGAGTTTATTGAAATCTCTTTCTCTCGACTTTTTAGGACGTCCCACAGTAAGACTTGGGCTTCCTTAAGCGATTAATCCGGGGTGAAGGAGGACAGCACTCAACAGAAGAAAAGTCTGCCAAGTGGGTGTGGCACATAGCTTCCTCGTATTCATAACCCGACTATACAGGGTGTCCCCGAAAACGTTCCCCCCCCCCCCCTGCTAAAATCGTCCACGTAGTGGTAAAAACAAAAATTTTTTTGTGAATCTTCATGATTTTTCCCAAGGATCTCAAATATGACTACGGCGCGCATTGCGCACGTGCGCAATCGTGCGCAACGCACACTAACTTCGTTTTTTCAAATGAGACCCCCATTTTTTATTGCAGATTCGGATTCTACGTAAAATTTCATGAACATTTCACCCCTCAACCGATTTTTTTTGTTGCGCGCAACCCACTCAGTGCGCGCTCAAAGATGCGCAACCGCAAGTTTGCGTCAAAATGTGCATGTACAAAGTACCTAAGTGTGACACATGATATTTTAGTATTTTTTTACGCTGAATCACGTGGTGATGTTAGTTTCTTGATTTTGCTGTATTTTTATCAAATTATCGACGAAAAATGAACTTTAAAAAAAGGAAAATTGCATTTTTTAAGGGCAAAACCACCTATTCAAAAACTTTTTTCCAACATAATCGAAAAAAGATTTTCAAGTAGACAGGACGGGTTTTTTACGAGAAATTACAAGTAGAGAGTCCTCGTGAAATTACTAGTGAAGAGTCCAGTGTGATAAACAATCGTTTTGACATGGATATGTCTTTTGGCTGGGGGTCAAGGAATTTTTCGCGGCACTTTTTTTTATCACAAAAAATGCAATGCTGCAACCAGTAAACAAAATCATAGCTACATATCGCTAGCTATGAAGCAAGGTTCTTTAGAATACTGCAATAAATTACGTGCGATCGGAGAGTTTTTTTTTTAATGTCAAAACATAAATTTCAATTTATTAACAAGGATGAAGTTAACGGATAGGCACAGAAGATGCGTAATGAGTAAAAATGCAATTTTCCTTTTTTTAAAGTTCATTTTTCGTCGATAAATTGATAAAAATGCAGTAAAATCAAAAAAATTAACATCACCACGTGATTCAGCGTAAAAAAATACTAAAATATCATGTATCACACTTAGGTACCTACTTCGTACATGCACATTTTGAAACAACCTTGCGGTTGCGCATCTTTGAGCGCGCACTGAGCGGGTTGCGCGCAACAAAAAAAATAGGTTGAGGGGTGAAATGTTAATGAAATTTCACGTAGAATCCGAATCTGCAATAAAAAATGGGGGGTCTCATTTGAAAAAACGAAGTTGGTGTGCGTTGCGCACGATTGCGCACGTGCGCAATGCGCACCGTGGTCATATTTGAGATCCTTGGGAAAAATCATGAAGATTCAAAAAAACAATTTTGTTTTTACCACTACCTGGACGATTTTACCAGGGGGGGGGGGGGAACGTTTTCGGGGACACCCTGTATAGATGATCCGATGCATAGTAGTTAATCTCAAAACACCAATCTCTACCCAACAAATGAAAGTATCTTGTAACCCTCTTACGAAATGATTTACACGTCAAACGACTAAAAATATCATCGAATTCGGACAATAATTTTGTATAGTTTTGGACGTTACAAGGATTTTATGAAAGACACACGGACAGACAGACAGACAGATACGGAAGCAAATTTGTTTAAGGGGTCTCAGTCGGTCGCCGTTTGTCGCTCGTTCCTGGTTAGTATTTCCCTAAATTAAAGAGGCTCAAACTTGAAAAATTGTACCTAAATTTGAAATTTTCAAGGATTTTTGAAATTTATTAGTGCAGCAGTCTAAGGAATTGAAAACGCTGCAAATTATTACACATTGGTTTATTATTTTTTCTATATAGATCACTCGGCTGAAAAGCCACCAACCATCCAACATGAAGAAAAACATCGACTGTATTTCGGTCAGCTATAATTTCAACGGAGATTAGGCCTCTTTTGCGATTCACACTCGTGTTTCTGATTTATCGTACGTCCAACCCTTAAATTCTCGTAGTGAGCGAACGGTTTGTCCTACAGGGCTCCACGTGGTCTCAAAAAATTCTATAATATCTTAAATTGATGGAAAACAATACCTTTATATCGAAATTTTTTGAGTTAGGGCGTTTTCAAAATTTCAAATTCATTTTTCAACCCTTAGAAGTGACCAACATCAACCAAAATCATCGGGGCAGAAAAAAATTTTTTCTTGGTCGATTCCAAAGGTTCATTATTGAAAATAATAAACCAAAATGGGGAAAACCGTTTATTCAGTCAGGTTTTTCCCATTTTTCTCTGGAAAAATTTGGTTTTTCCCATTGTTTGACTAGCTGAAAAGCCTACTAACAGAAGGCATAAACGATTCCTCCTACTCTCTCCTCCACCCTCTCCCGCGACCCCTCCAACCCCTCCGTGCATACGTACGTACGGTTGGCGTTTTATGTTTATACATAGATTTTGATGATTCCAGCGGCAATCTTCAAGTTTTTCAATTCCCTGGACTGCTGCGCTAATGAATTTCGAAAATCCTTGAAAATTTAAAATTAATTTAAGTACAAGTTTCTTAAATAAAAATTTTAAATTAATAAAAGTTTTCTTAAATTTCAAAATATTTTAGGTACAAGTTTTAAAGTTTGAGCCCCTGAATGAAGGGCGACCGACTGATACCCCCTTAAGATGGCCTACAACATAAAACGCGAGTGGAAATTGTAGTTTTGGAAAACATTTTGCTTCCGAATTTACCAAGGTAGCGGGAACATCGTTTCCACTCTAAAAAAATGTTCTCCAAAATCAAAATTTCCATTTCTAATTTTGGTTTATTATTTTCAATAATGAACCTTTGGAATCGACCAAGAAAAAGAAATTTTAACACCCCCTCAAAATTTGTTGGTTTACGTTTCAAGCTACGTAGAATCCAAAAATCGAATAAAAACGCTGCAAATTATTACACAATGGTTTATTATTTTTTAGTTTATTGTTTTATTTTGCGATTCACACTCGTGTTTCTGATTTATCGTACGTCCAACCCTTAAATTCTCGTAGGGACCGAAAAGTTTGTCCTACAGAGCTCCGAGTGGTCTCAAAAAATTCTAAAAATTCTATACTATCTTAAATTGATGGAAAAACAATACCTTTATATCAAAATTTTTTGAGTTAAAGCGTTTTCAAAATTTAAAATTTATTTTTCGACCCTTAGAAGTGACCTACATCAACCAAAATCTTCGGGGCACTTTCTAGACCCCAAATGGAGCCTACATACCGAATTTCATCAAAATCGGACAATGCTAAGTGGGGAAAGTGCCGCATACGGACGGCCAATTTTTATTCGATTTTTGGATTCTACGTACCTTAAAACGTAAACCATCAAATTTTGAGGGGGTGTTGAACAAATTTTTTTCTTGGTCGATTCCAAAGGTTCATTATTGAAAATGATAAACAAAAATAAAGTGCCTACTTCAAGTACAAGTGCTTTCCAGGTCATTTTCCTAGCCATCCTAGAAATGTACTAGTAATTAAGTGCTTGAGCACTTGACCATTCAAAAACCTGGTACTAGTTAGTACTAGTAATCTTCACATCAATTCCAAGTACCGTAAAACCGTCAAACTTTACCCCACCAGAGGTAACTTTACCCCAAAAAGTGAGAATCTTCAATTGTGACGTAAGCGTGGTAGAACTTAGATAAAAGTTAGCTATTGTGTTTTCGTTATTCTCCACATCCCAGAGAATCGATGTGGCTTGCGATGGCGCCTTTATCCATGTTATCAGCTGTTATCAGTCATTGTTTCCTGTTCAGCTGTTTTTGTCCTGTTTCTCGTGCTCCAAAATGTCTTCCATATCAGGTGTTTGGAGTGGATTTACCAGGCCAGCCCTCATCATATCACTTTCAATATCTTATTTTGAACAAAATACACTAATCAAATTCTCAAATAAGTGTTTTATTAGTTATGCCTTTGTTTACCAAAAATTTGATGGTAACTTTACTCCAAAAACCGGGTATCTTTACTCCACTATAAAGGTTGGGATAAAGGTAGCCTCACTCATATTTTTCTTATTTAATCTCGAAAAATATTTGAGTTTTATAATTTTCGCAGTGTTGAATGTAAGGTTTCTAGTGTATCTCATGTCAGAAGTTAGAGATGGGGAGAAGAAATGAGAAAAAGCTTAGTACGTTCCCCTACCGAAACTTTACAACAATGATATGAACATAAACGTGCTTTGGTCTCATAAGTTGTGATTTACCATATTATTTACTCGTGGGTTAACTTTGAAATTTACAATTCATTTGAAAGTTATCGAATGTGAAACAGACTTTTTCTGTGATTTTGTTAAGTCATTCGTTTATTGTTTATTGTCCTTTGATATTTCTTTAGTTGTAGAAAGTTTTGCTCGATTACCTACATAAGTCTGTCTATGCTGAAGACTGAAATTGTGATCTCTTAACCAGAAATATTGCGTTTCAAGCAAATTCGTTGAAATGAATGATCATTGGAATTTATATTTTTCTTAGGTATAACTTGTATTTTTCAAGCTAAAAAGTTAAATTTTTCAGAATATATTTTATAATATTATTATGAATACTTGATATTATCAAGTATTTCTGGGGTAATGAATTCAATCCCGACTAGTAACATTGCACCACTGCGCGTTTCTGTAGCGATAACCGTGAGTTTTTCAGAGTGGAGTAAAGATAGACGCACTCGTAGGTAACTTTACTCTAACATTTAAACAATTAAATCTGGGGGTTACAATTATCTGATCAATGAGCTCGACCACTCAAAATGTTCAGGAAGCCCTGAAGATCAATTCACTTAATAAAAAACCCTGTGTTGTTGCCTGTAAAGTCGGTATACGGGCGAAAGTTTTACGTGACAACGACTTTGAGTGGTAAAATAACTTTAATGTTAATATTCATTCGTATAGTAGGAAGAAGGATAAAATAAAATTCTTTGTCAAGTTGCACAGAGTAGGTATTTCCCGTAGGTAGTAGGTATTTCCAAGGGTGGGGGGGGAGTGAGTGCCAGGGAAGGGGGGCGGGGCGCTCCCGCTTTTGGGAGGACGCGGGGGATGCGCGGGGGGGGGCGCTTTAGGGAGCGCCGAGCTGTGCACCCCCTCGGTGAGCGGAGCGTAACGCAGTTTCTTGAAGTGTCCCCCGGTAAACCAATTTATAAGACGTTATCACGTCAAAAAAATCAATTTAACCCATTTCGAGTGGGAGAATATGTATTTGGAAATGTTTTGGAGTAAATCTTGGAGTAAAGTTTGACGGTTTTACGGTACTGTTCTTGTACTTGCAACCGTCCTCTGCCAGGTAGGCACTGAAAAGATTGAAAAATCAAATCTAGGACCTTTCAGCTGAAGAATGGCTGGTGCCGGTTTTTGGTGACGTTTTCGCCCTATTTTTTCCCGCTATCGCAGGACGCAGGTGCGGCACGTCAGCTCACGTCCGTCAGCCGGCCGGGTGAGATACGATTCAGCGCTGACGTGCTCGCGTTGAGCCGGCGATGCGTCGGAGCAGCGGCGGCGGCACCCGGCGAGAGGTGTCGCATCGGCTCCACTTCCTCCGCGGTCGCCCCCTCACCGCTTCCCGTATGTCGGCGGCGCTCCACGAGGTCCGGACGTCCGGAGAGGGTTCTCTCCCACAGAAAGGCGGAACCTTCCCGCCTCTTTTTTTGTACCTTCGGAGGCGCATCACCTCCTCCCCGAACCCACGCGTATCCCATGCCAGCGCAGCCCCCTCCACCCCGGCACTTACGTTCACCTGGTCAGATCCTTCACACTACTTCCTAAAAGCTTTTATTTAGTTTCACCTGTCCCGTTGTCTATCATTAATGAAATCTTGCTTAAATTTAAATTAAATCCACTTCCTGTAACCATTCAGCTGAAATTTTGCTTGCGTGTATAAATCGAATTACAATGCAATATTATTCACATTTTGAGACCATCTTCCAATTAATAAGGGACTATCCTCCATCTGATATATAAAACCCTACCCGTACGTGTACGTCGGCGATAGAGGGGGGCGGGAGGAGTAGGAGGAATCAGAGGCAACAAGTTACCGAGGGAGTGACAGGCTGAGGAACCGGAGGCGGAAGGAGTTAGATGAGTCGTGGGGGTGGGAGGAGTTAGAGGAGTTGAGGAAGGGAGGAGTTAGAGGAGTCAGAGGAGGGAGGAGTAGGAGGAATCAGAGGCAAGTAGTTTTGGAGGGGGCAAGAGGCAGAGGAATCGAAGGCGGGAGTAGTTAGAGGAGTGGAGGGCAGGAGGATAGATAGACTTTGAAGAGGTCATTTCTCTCATGTAAACCAACGAGTTTCGATGTTTTTAACATTCATTCCCGACTTTTTCAAACAATCGAAGGTGAAAACAAGCCTTTGAAGAGGTCATTTCTCTCGAGTAAACCAACAAGTTTCGATGTTTTTAACATTCACTCCCGACTTTTTCAAACAATCGAAGGTGAAAACAAGCCTTTGAAGAGGTCAATTCTCTCGAGTAAACCAACGAGTTTCGATGATTTTAACATTCACTCTCGACTTTTTCAAACAAACTCTTTGGATTAGTTTCCAACAATAAGATCAGCTGCCAACCACGGAAACTGGATCCTTACAGATTAGTTCATCACTATTGCTTCCTAGACTACCAAGGAAGCTTTGTTTTCACTTGTCAAGGTTGAAAAAAATGTTCTCCAAAATCAAATTTTTCACTCCCGTTTTTCGTTTCAAACCTTCCAGAACGATTTTGGTTCCGTGTCTGTCTGTCATGAATTCCTTGACAATATCTATACGAAGTTATGATCCGATTTCGATAAAATTTCAGGAATTGTGCGGGTTGGCGTGTAGATGGTTTTCATGAAAATCATCAACTCCGGACTGAGAGTAGCAGCTACGCATGCGCAAACGTGAATTCCTTGTAACAGCCATAACTTCGACATCTCTCATCCGATTCGGATGAAATTCTCAGGAAATATGCGAATTTGGTTGTAGATGGTCCCATATGAAAATAATTCCCCCAGACAGCGTATCCACAAACACAGGTAGCCACAGCGTATGCGCAAACATAAATAGCTTGTAACATCCAAAACTTCTACATTTTCCATCTGATTTCGACTAAATTTCTCAGGATTGTCCAGATTAGCGTGTAGATGTTCGCCTATGAGGGTAGTGGAAGGTACTTAGAGATTGTTGTATTGAGATTAACTACTATGCATCGGATCATCTATACAATCGGGTTATGGATACGAGGAAGCTATGTGCCACACCCACTTTGCAGACTTTTCTAACATTCGTCTACTCCAAGCATCAGTTCCTTCACATTCATGTTCTTGCAGTTTTGACGGCTGTGAAGTTATGAAACCAAACTTTGAGGAAAATGAATTTTACTTCTTTTGCCTTTTTCGTAAGCCCCTCAGGCCCATCTCAGTCCCCAACTGTAAGTTAGAGGCAATACTCTCTAAGCCTGTACTCTAATACCTTCAGAATTTAGAGTGATTTTGGGGCTATGAAGAACAAAAAGTCAACAGGATTAGAAGATGAATCTTCCGAAACTACCGATTTTGAGTGAAAATTGATCAAAATTTGTGCTTCAGTAGATTTTTTCTGCACATGAGTATCTGAGTTACTTTTGGTTCGGTAGCGATTAAATTCACAGGGGACGTAGAATACTCAGAATCTCCCTTCTGAGCAAAATAATTGAAAGCTGAAAACAGATTATTTGGAATTTAAAAGGAGAATAATTGGACATTTATGAAACTTTTATTTGGTTGGAGAGCAGGAGGACGTTTTAGTCCCAAATAGTACTTAATAATTATTTTTGAGGATATTTTGGGCTTTTGAACCTCACTATAAGATTAACGACATTTCAAATTACAACTTACTTCATTAAAACGGAGAGGAGAAGCGAAATAATTGCAAGCAATAAATTTCCCTTGTAAGGGAGGAAGGACTCCCTCGTTTCGGTCCTCGAGTTGCAATAGAATAGCTCGGAACGTGCTCAGGAGCATCCAAATTAGATATGGCGGGTAATTCGACCTATTAATTTCCACGCTGGTCTGAGCCCTTTTCATTTGCAGATTAGATGAGGGGTGGTCTGTGTGTTAGTGTGTGATGAGGCCTTGGTTTGTGAGTGTGGTGTTCGGTGAATTTGTAACGCTAGAAATGATTCAAGGGGGTATTTTCAAGAGACAACACTCAAGTCAGGGGGTTTCGAATCTTCACACGAGTGACTCTCGAGGGACTTCCAAGGAAACCCTTGGTATTTTACGGGTGACTTACGAACTCGTAGGTTAACAGGAAAAGCAATTACAATAGAACCCCTCCGTGCAACTATTTGTGATTCACATTACATTATCAAGGCAGCAGAAGCAAACTTTGATAATAAAGTTCTCTCTCAGAACAAACTTAACCTTCAGGGTCGGAGAAAAATCAGTTTTTTTACGACATCCCACAGTAGAACTTGGGCGTCCTTGCGTGATTGATCTGGGGTAAAGTTGGACAACACTCATCAGATAAAAAATGTAACCAAACACTAATCCGTTTTATACCATTTCGAATCCAAGTGCTCGAAAAACCCATAGGTGTATGTCTGAGTGTGTGTGTGTGACAAAATCTTGTGTCGTCTGCCCAGGCCTTAGTTCTCACCCGATTTTCGTGGTTCTTTTTTTTGTTCGACGCGGGAAACTATTTAGTTGTGCACTACGTCGCCGGAATTTTGAATTTTGGCTTTTAAGGGGGGTGAAAAGGGGGGGGGGTTAATGATTAAAAGAGAGCGTTTGCGGGCATACTTTTGTAAACTCTGCCCAGGCCTCAATTTCCAACCGATTTGCGTGTTTCTTTTTTGTTCGACTCAGAAATCTTACAAATTGCTCATTATTTCACCAGAGTATCAAAATTCTCAAGAGGAGGGGGCCAGTGGGGGGATAATATTCACAAAATGCCCGATTTTTCGGTTCTTTTATAGCTTACTATTTGTACCCAAGCTTTGAAATTGAGGAAAAATTCTCATTATACCTCCGGATTTTCATAAATTATTCTATGTACCACCATGGAACTAATAGTGGTGCCACCATGGTGCCGGGACACCATAAACCGCATAAGTCGTGTTTTTTGCTTCCGAGTCTACCCAGGTAGCGGAAGCTTTGTTTTCACTTTTCAAGGATGAAAAAAAAAGTTCTCCAAAATCAAAATTTTCACACGCGTTTTGGACCTTTCTGAACAATTTTGGTTCCGTGTCTGTCTGTCTGTGTGTCTGTCATGAATTCCTTGTAACGGGCTAACTATACGAAGTTATTGTCCGATTTCTATGAAATTTTCAGGAATTGTGCGGGTTGGTGTGTAGACGGTCCCCTATGAAAATCATCATCCCCTGACTGATAGAAGCGACTGCGCATGCGCAATCGTGAATTCCTTATAACGGCCATAACTTCTACATTTTCCATTTGATTTCAATGAAATTTTCAGGGATGTTACAGAGTAGTGTTTAGATGGTCCCCTATGAAATGAATGGTTTTCCATAGAGGGATTCATTCATAGAGGGATGGTCCCCTGTGAGAATCTAAAATCCTATTCTCTAAATTACTAGGCCTCAATAGCTCAGAGGTAGCGCATAGAGCTGTCCCCCAGGGAATCCCCGCCGAGGCTAAGTATTGCTTCCGAGTCTACCGCGGAAGCTTTGTTTTCACTTTTCGAAGTCGAAAAAAAAAGTTCTCCAAAATCAAAATTTTCACTCGCGTTTTGCGTTTTAGACCTTTCTGAACAATTTTGGTTCAGTGTCTGTGTGTCTGTGTGTCTGTCTGTCTGTCTGTCTGTCATGAAGCTCATTGCTGAGGCGAGGAAGAAAAGGCCAACTGAGGAAGAAATCATTGAAGGTGGAAATCAGCAAACAGCAGTGTTCTGTGAAGAACATATCGGACAAGGAACGAAGCAAATTCTCAACCACTGCTTGCAAGCAAAGAAAGTGGGCGAACTGCATCAAGTTTGGATTACATCAGGAAGAACGTGCGTTCGTTTTTCACCTGGAGGGAATGCAAATAAGATAAATAGCATCAGCCATCTGGATCTATTGCTAGCAGACAAAAGAAGAGATAACGGAGATCAGTAATTGAAAAGCGAATTATTCCACTAAGATATGCATGTACCTACTTAGAACTTAAAATTTAAAAAGTTTACAAGATACAAAATAAATTTACCCATAATTATAGTATAGGCATAAAATAATCAATAATATTACTAATAATAACAAAACCAATGTAACAGAATATTGTATTATATCACTCTTTATCACTCAGTTTATCACTCTTCACCCTCTAAGTACATCTGAGTAAGGAGGTTCCAGATAGGTTCGAAATCAAGGCAAAACCAGAAAATACTTAGGTACCAATAATGGATGAGGAAACTAATCTACACATTTATCATCTCAATATCAGAAGTGTTAGGGGCGGTAAATTGGACCTGTTGGAAGCGCATTTCATGGCTACGAAGAGGAAGCTACCGGATATTATAATACTATCAGAAATTTGGATAAAAGACGAGGAAAAAGAAGTCTATAAACTTGATGGTTACTCGATGTTTATGTGTGAACGTTCATATGATAAATCCGGCGGCATCATGGTTCTAATTTCAAATAAATTCACAGTAGAATTCGATTCAGTAACCTTCAAAACGGCGGAACTGCTGAAGTTCAAAATAGGAAAAATGCTTGATAATGGGGCTGATTTGCATTTTATTGTATGTTACCGGTCATGGCAATATTCAGTTGACGCCTTTTTGACAGAACTACTCCCTATCGTATACAGGGCAAAACAGAACACGATTTTCATTGGAGATATAAACATATGTATACTAAATGGTACAAACGTTGACGTTAAAGCAAACAAAGAAAGATGCTCAACGGATTCTACGAAATACTTGGAACTGATGTCGACTTCGGGGTTCAGAAGCTTCATAAATGAACCCACTAGGGTGACAAATATGAGTTCATCGTGTCTCGATCACATTTTTATAAAGACGCGTGATTATGACCGATTCGTAGCAGAGATGGACATCATTGATATATCCGATCATTATGGAACAGCATTGAAAGTCAGGAACATTGCCAAAAAAACAAAAGAAAAGAAAAAAGTTGCGTACCATCTGAATTTGAAAACATTCAAAGATAAGATAACTAATACAGACTGGAACAAAGTAACTGGTAAATTAGATTTGAAGCAGTCATTTAACAAATTCTATGAATTATGGAATCAGGTCAAGGCTGAATCTAGTCAGCCAAGGTAATACCGATATGGAAAGCCGGATCAAAGCACAGTTTGGATAACTATAGGCCGATAAGTATTTTGTCTGTTCTAGGGAAGGTACTGGAAGCTATAGTCAAACAACAAATTTACGAATATCTGGAAAATACTAGCTTCTTTTCGGAAAACCAATACGGCTTCAGAAAAAATAGATCGACAGAGATGGCCGTTGAAAGACATGTTCAGTACATAGTGAAATCTCTGGAGAGTAGGAGGAAAACTGCATCGGTTTACCTGGACATGTCCAAAGCATTTGACAGGGTAAATCGAAAAAACCTTGTAGGCATGCTACACGAAGCGGGTTTGGATGAGCAGGCGTGCAGATGGTTCCGGAGCTTCTTGCAGGATAGGTCGCAATCTGTATGGTACGCTAAAGCAAAAAGTAAGGAGGAGTACACTACAGTAGGAGTGCCACAGGGAAGTACCTTATCTCCCCTGCTTTTTCTTATATACATAAACTCCATCAACAACCTACAATTATACGGAAAGTTGTTTACTTTTGCAGATGATACCGCCCTCGTCTATTCTGTGGCTCAAAACTGCGACGTGTTTGCGATTATAGAGCACGATTTGCAAAGGCTAATCATCCAATTAACCAGCATGAACCTGATGATAAATGCATCTAAAACAAAGTTAATCCTGTTCAGGTATACCGAACATGGAATACAAGAAGGGGTACTACAGACCATAAAGATACACGAAAACTCTTGTCAAATAAGTAACACCTGTAATTGTGAAAGAATTGAGGAATCAAGCTCAGTGAAATACTTGGGACTTACAATAGACAGAAATTTGCTGTGGAACCAACATGTAGTGGGACTGAAGAAACAGTTGAACCGTGCAAATTTTTGTATGAGATTTCTTAAGGATTACTGCTCCCTAGGGGACCTTAAAAGAGTATTTGAGGCTCACTTCCAGGCAAGAGTGAGATACGGTGTGGTTTTGTTTGGGGGAACCTACCATGAAGTCCTGGACCCAATAAATCAGTCCTACAATTTCGCAGCAAAGTTACTGAGAGCAGAAGGAAGAAATCTGAAGGCAGAGAAATTACTTCCCTTCAGAGAACTCTATTACCAATCGGCGTTAAGATATGGTACGAAGAACTTGAAGTGGGAGGAAACTAAACTCACTGATCCGAAGACGAGGAGGCAACGGTTCCCGACCATCGAACAACCACGATTCACCTATGATCACAGTGTGAGACAAGCTAGCTATATGGTACCGGCAATTTGCAATCTAATTATACCTAAAATATATAAGGAAAATGAAAGCATAGCAAGATTCAACGGAAAGGCAAAAAAATACCTGCTTGAAAACGAAGTGCCCTGCACCAACATACTAGCAGGAAGAACCACGTGCAGGTGTACTTAACCTTGGACACATAAATACAGACCTCCTCAAAACCCGCCACGCAACAAACAATAAATTTCAAATCGTATAACCATTATGTCCTAAGAAATGATTTTCAATGTATAACCAATCGGTATGAATGTCTAGATTAAGGTTCAAATTGTATAACCAGTATATCCTAAGAAATTATTGAGTTAAGAACCTAATTAATTAATGAGAAAAGTTAAATGCAACAACTCGACAGTTTGTCGCTATCTTACTGTACATTTTATCATTTTTGTACGAGGACTATTTTATTTTATTGTATTTTGCTACTTAAATAAGGATACTTGATTCATACCACATCAAAGCCCCGCGCGACTCCTGGTCTTGGGGCTTAACCACAATGTAATTCAATTTGATGAATAAAGAAACTTGTAAATTGTAAATTGTAATTGTAAATTGTAAATTGAATTCCTTGTAACGCGCATAACTATACGAAGTTACTGTCCGATTTCAATGAAATTTTCAGGGATTGTGCGGGTTGGTGTGTAGACGGTCCCCTATGAAAATCATTATCCCCGGACTGATAGAAGCGACTGCGCATGCGCAAACGTGAATTTCCTTGTAACGGCCATAACTTCCACTTTTTCTACCCGATTTCGATGAAATTTTCAGGGATTATGCGGATTAGGTTGTAGATGGTCCCCAATGAAGATCACCACCTTCGGACTGATAGTAGCCAATGCGCATGCGCAAACGTGAATTTCCTTGTAACGTCCATAATTTCTACATTTTCCATCCGATTTCAATGAAATTTTCAGGGATGTTACAGATTAGTATTTAGATGGTCCCCTATGAAAATCACCACCTTCGGACTGATAGTAGCCACTGCGCATGCGCAAACGTGAATTCCTTGTAACGGCCATAACTTCTACATTTTCCATCCGATTTCAATGAAATTTTCAGGGATGTTACAGATTAACTTGTTTTGATGTTTTGAGATTAACTACTATGCATCGGATCATCTATACAATCGGGTTATGGATACGAGGAAGCTATGTGTCACACCCACTTGTTTTTTTGATCCAATCACATACATCTACTCACTTAATTTTTCATCCGAATTTGATGAAATTTTCTAGGATTGTCCAGATTAGCCTGTAGATGGTCCCCTATGAGGGTAGTGGATGTTACTTAGAGATTGGTATTTTGAGATTAACTACTATGCATCGGATCATCTATATAATCGGGTTATGGATAGGAGGAAGCTATGTGCCACACCCACTTGGCGGACTTTTTTTTTGTGTTTCACCTTGAATACAGATGTGAACCTCGATGAACTGCCTACCAAAACTAACAGATGAAAGTTAAATGTTACGACGTATTTCCGCTTTGGTGCCAGACTGGCACCATTGTTGGCGTTGGGGAGGTGGGGGGGGGGGGGGGTGAACTCGAGTTCGCATGTTGGGTATCGTAGATCATGGATTGAATAATGCTCTTCAAATTCGAGGCTCCCACGCCGCTAGAAATGTTATGGTGGATAATGGCGTGGAGGGAGGGGAAAGACCTCTGTTTCTTGCCTAAAATACTAAATAAATAAAAAGAAACAGTTTTATAGCTTACCTACTGGTTTAAATTGATCTATCGCTTATACAATAGGACGTCCCCTGGAATGCATGCATTACTAAACAATATGTTTTGTTCGTGGGTTTTGTTTGTTCGCTATAGTTGTGCACTACGTCGCCGGAATTGTAATGTAGGTAATTACTATGCATGTAATAAATATAATATTTTTATGCACTTAGTACTCTATTTCCTTTTTTTGGAATTCTTCTACCGTATCTTCTTTTCTTGAAGCATCATTTCCTCCCTGGACCAATTAAGGAAGACGATTCTAATGGGAGGAAAAAATCCAAGCTCCGGTACATCGCCAAGACGTTTACGAGCTAAACGGGCGCCCCAAAAAAGGCGGTTTGTCTGCAGGCAGCCCACCGTGGTTCCTGCTGTTTCCTGATAAATACCTACCCTGTGGCAGGTACCTTCTCTGTGGTCACGGGTCCGTGAACAGGGGGACAATCAGAGTCGGATCTCCGGTGGGCGTCGGAAATCGAATGAAAGAAACAAAGAGATTCAGGTGAATGGAATGGAAGTCGTCACAATTTGTGTAGCTTTACTGTTTGTTAGTGTCTATTATATCCGGAATATTCAGGAATATCTACCACTTCACATCACATGTCGGCACTTTAGGTCATTGTATTGATTGTAGTTTGTTATTTTCTGAACAAGAAGTAACAACTCGTCCTGATCTCTTTTCCATTGCTGCTTACCTCAGTATCTGTTCGACAAGTACCTTCTATGTTCTACCGTACGGTTACATTTCCATCGGATAACATACTGATTAGTCTCATCTCTTCGGCCTCTCCGTGAGAAGAGATATTTTGATGCGTTTGTTATTTTCATTCATCAGACGTTTTGATACGTTGCACATTTTGATATCTTGGAATGGACATTGTCGTACATTGGATAATTGTTGATTTGTTAATGTTACCTTTTGATATTTGTTGTAATGTTTTGCTTCCAAGTCTACCAAGTTAGCCGAAGCACTGTTTCCACTTTTCAAGGTTAAAGAAAAAGTTCTGCAAAGCGAAATTTCCTCTCACGTTTTACGTTTTAGACCTCCCTGGACATTTTTGTCTGTGTGATTTCGATGAAATGATCAGGGATTGTGCGGGTAGGCGTGTAGATGGTCTCCTCTGAGGTTACTGCAAGGTATTTTGAGATTATGTACAATGCACAATGATGAATGATGATTATGATACAATGCATGTGCATTGTACAAGGTATGGTTTAAAAACTTTAGGAGTCCATACTCATGCTCTCCTCGTCACCCCGAACTCATAAAGTACCCACAGGCATATTGTTGTATTTTTTATTTTTTTGGTTTATTATTTCCTATAATGAACCATTGGAATCGACCAGGAAAAAAATTATTTGTTGGTTTACGTTTCAAGGTACCTACGTAGAATCCAAAAATTGAATATACCGAACGCCGTCCGCGGCACTTTCCTTAGTTCCCAATTTCAGCCCCAACCACCAACCAAATGGAAATGGAGGGTTGAAATTTTCAAAAATGCCCTAGTATGCAGGTAGTGAGTACCTATGATTGGTAGGTAAAAAGTAAATAAATAGTGACAATGGCAAAGCTGTGATCTTTGCAGAAGAGTAATCTATACAGGAAAATAATAAACCTTTGTGAAATAATTTCCAGCGTTGTTTTCCACTTTTCAGTAGGTACCTATACCATAATCATAAAGAAGATAGGCAAACTAACAACGGACATCTGCCGCTTCTGCGACATGGAAACGGAAGATGTGCCACAGTGAAGCACAGGGTCGAGCTAGATACACAATCCTCGGAAGTGGTGTCTTAGCTCCTGACACCATCTCTGACATACACCGATCTCATCTGCTTTGCCAAAAAATGGGGAGAAGGGGTGTTCAGTAAACCCTTCTTAGTGGGCTAACATAGTCTGGAGGCACTTCACAATAGATCTTGTTGGTCGCAGTGGAAGGAGTTTGTATATCAACTCATTTAAGACCTCCTACTCTATTTAAAAAAAAAACCATAATCATCGAACTGTTTGCACAGGGTATATTTAGAAGATGTAAGGAGTGCATTATGTTCTATTCGTCTCCACGAAGTCACAGACTACCCACTCGGCTGTTGCATTTTGGGGTAAATCGAATATACGCGAGTCTATCAAGGTAGAAGAAGCATTGTTTTCACTTTTCAAAGATAAAAAAAAGTTTTCTAAAAGGACCAATCTTATAATGGTTTAGGAATTACCTGTCCAACAGAAAACTAAGACTTGTATCAACTGGTTACTGTACTTATTTTGGTATTTTCAAGGTGAATACTTCCAATGTGTCTAATACCAATACCATTCCAAAAATTATAATACCAACAATGGTAATATCATTCCAAGGTGTGTTATACCAATGTGTACTTCCTTGGTAACGTCCAAAGATGAAAATTAGAACCAAAACGGTTTATAACATACATAAACAAAGAAGCACTTCTAAAACTTTCGGACTCAAACCATATTCGCCTCTCTGACATAGTGGATCATCAATTCTCTATTATCCAAGCATTGTTTATCTTCAAACAGACTCTGCCTCCGATTTTCCCCACTTTGTCATTTCTCAACATTCTAACAAAGATTCTTCAGAGCTACCCATCAAAAATATTAACTTGAGTACGTAAACATTAAATTATAGAACTTCTTAACAGATTTATTCGATGCTTAACTAATTAGGTAATGAACAAATATCTACATATTTTTCCACTTAAAAATCCAGACCCAAGAAATGTTAGTGTAACATTTTTTTACACACCAACATTTTTTTACCTACCAACTTTTTTTTACCTACCAGCTAGGTACTACCTACCACACCATACTGGCTTCACACCTTCACAATCAAGTTTATTTGGAAGAACTAAACGCTTCACACTCGATTGGAAAAACCAGTCCAGTTCTGTATCTCGGTGGCTACTTTTTAACTATTTTTATGAATCCCCCGTTCATCCGCTATAATAATTGTTGAAACCCTCAGTTATTACAAATCCATATTGAAAATAAACATAGGTGCTATATAAGATTTTCTATTTAAAAACGCTTGCATAAGAGTCTGCAACGCATTGGGACATTTTCATGTCTTTACCTATTGCTTTTTACCAAATCTCAACTACCAAGAGTTAATAGGAGAGGTAGGTACCATGTAACGAGGTGAACGATTTTTGTGGGTTAAAAAGTGTAGAAAAGGAACAAACCTAACAACGGGGTCGTTGTAAGCGGAAATCATTATAAAGGCACTGTAACACAATTTCGTTACGCAATTTCGTGACAGTTTTTGACATTTTCATGTCTTTGCCCTGGCACATAGCACAAAAAACGCTGCAAATCATTGCTCAAAGGTTTATTATTTTCTGTATAGATCACCCTTCTATATAGATCACTGCGTTCAATAGGATTGAAAATGGCTTAGGAGCTCACTCAGCTGATCTGTGATCTGAAGAGTGAAGAAGATCTCCTCGAATGCTGGAGACGCCTGGAAGAGCAGTTCCATTCAATAGGATTAAAAATGGCTTCGGAGCTCACTCAGCTGATCAGTGATCTGAAGAGTGAAGAAGATCCCCTCGAATGCTGGAGACGCCTGGAAGAGCACTAGAGATGGGTCGCTCATTAAAGATCCGGCTCTTTGAGCCGGGTCTTTCAGAAGAGCGAGTGAACCACGGGTCAGTAAAAAAGAACCGCGGCTCTTCGGATCTTTTGAACTCAGTGCTGGTAGTGTTTGGTGAAGATCGGTTCTTCAAAAGAGCGAGTGAACTGCGGATCAGTAAAAATGACAAATGAATCGCGGTTCTTCGATCTTTGGATCTCTTGAGATCCAGTAAAATAAATGAATGGCGGCTCTTCGATCGTCGGTTTTTTTTAGAACGGCGGCTCTTCGTTCTTCTTTTGAGATCGGCAGTGTTCGGGAAAATTAGGACTTCCTTTTCGTCAGCTCACTGTTGCCAACCCGTACGATAATTCCGAGGGAAAATACGATATAAGTCGATCAAACAATACAAATTTGCGGGATTGTATTGTGGGCTCCCGCCCACAGGAACGCTTCTCCAGTAGGGTGGGGCCGGGTCAACGCCACCGACCCCCTTCGGCCTGACTCGTAGGTGACGTCAACGTGGCCCAATCAGGAGGCGCCAACCAACATCTCGCGCGCCCTCCCCCCCTCCGGCGGGAGAAGCGTCAAGAGCTTCTCCCCCACCATCACTGCCGCCCCCGCCAACACCACCTCGCGGGAGGAGGGGGGAGAGAAGACGGAACCTCGGGTCAGGCCTGGACGACACTACTCCCCTCCCGACCTCTGCGCAGTTAACTAGCCATTGAGAGCTCCGTGCCCGTGAGTTAGTCTAACCCCAGCTATCCCCCCAAGCCGCCACGCTGTACTCCCTGCTTTGGACATCAGCCGCCACGGATCCTACCTCGCCACACAACATCGAAAGGTTACCTACGGGCCCCAACGTGAGTGCACAAACTAATATTACATTTCATTCCATTGGCCAATGAACTAGGAGTGACGTGTAGTCATAAGAGTAAAACTTAACAACATTAACAACATTTCGCCACGAAACTTATTTGAAATTGAACTTTAGTAGATTTTCCGATTGAACCTCTGATTTTCTGACCATGCAATGAACTTGAACACCAAATGATTAATGGATTGTAACGATATATTAGGAAACCATACTGAGTAAAATACTGTTCATACTTACCACAAATCTCGCCTTCAGCAAATCGCCACGAACTTTGAAGTTGTCTTTTAATTTAATAAAAGTGCCATATATTTGTATTTTCGTTTACCTTTTGTCAGAGTATACCTGGTTACCAAACTGATAGTTGAGGCTAGTGCATCGCCACACCTCGAGGTTTTGACAAGTCCCTTCAGGACCGCCACGTAAGCCCATCAGGCAGGAACACCTTTGTGTATCCAATTTGCATTTGGCCCTTCAGGCTTTTAACTTTCAGCATAAACCGCCACGAGACGCTTCAGGTCGCCACGCAATTTCGCCACGCTTTTTCACCACGCTTTTCGCCACGCATCTTTAATTCTAAATTCTTCACAGGTAAATACCTCTCTCTATAATTTATCTGTGTTTCGACTTTTGTCTTGTTTTCTTTTCAGCCAATATTCATTTTCAAATCCACCCCCCAACAACTCGTGCGATAGCTTGGGCTGTCGAGTTCATTAACCTAGTTGGTAAACCCGACCACCCAAGCGCCTAGATCCTCTAGGACAAAACACTAAAGATATACCTGCGAGTTGATAGCAGAGGTGAACCTTTCCCTTCACCACTGGTACCCAAGTTGCCAGGTATATCCGAAGTAACAACTTACAGTATCGTACCACCACATGCAATATTGTATTTTCGGTCGTAAACTTTACCGTATTTTTCCAGTGTTTTCTGTGATTCACTTTCTGATTCTTTCCGTTGTTTTTTCTCCCTGTTTGATTTTTACATCATGATTTTTTGTGAGGAGCTTTCTGATACAAGTTCAAAAGGCAAGCAAAAGCACAGCCTTATCTTACCAATATTATCAATATTGAAGCTTACGTACTTATTGGTTCGTTTATTCTCTTTCACCTTGGTTACCTTAATTTTCTTTGTTGAATAACATGATATAACATCAAAATTTTATATTATAAAAATGTTATACCTACTAAGAAATTTTGCTTCCGAGTCTACCAAGGTAGCGGAAGCTTTGTTTTCACTTTTCAAGGACGAAAAAAAAAAAGTTCTCCAAAATCAAAATTTTTACTCGCGTTTTGCGATTTAGACCTTCCTGAACAATTTTGGTTCCGTGTCTGTCTGTCTGTGTGTGTGTCTGTCTGTCTGTGTGTCTGTCATGAATTCCTTGTAACGTGCATAACTATACGAAGTTATTGTCCAATTTCTATGAAATTTTCAGGGATTGTGCGGGTTGGTGTGTAGACGGTCCCCTATGAAAATCATCATCCTCGGACTGATAGAAGCGACTGCGCATGCGCAAACGTGAATTCCTTGTAACGGCCATAACTACTACATTTTTCATCCGATTCCGATGAAATTTTCAGGAATGTTACAGATTAGTGTTTAGATGGTCTCCTATGAAAATCACAACGTTCGGACTGATAGTAGCCACTGCGCATGCGCAAACGTGAATTTCCTTATAACGGCCATAATTTCCACATTTTCTACCCGATTTCGATGAAATTTTCAGGGATTATGCAGATTAAGTTGTAGATGGTCCCCAATGAAAATCAAGGCCTTAAAATTTACAGAAGCCTCTGCGCATGCGCATACGTGAAATCCTTGTAACAGCCATAACATTTAAATTTTTCATCGGACTTTGATGACATTTTCTAGGATTGTCCAGATTAGCGTGTAGATGGTCATCTATGAGGGTAGTGAAAGTTACTTAGAGATTGGTGTTTTGAGATTAACTACTATGCATCTGATCATCTACATAATCGGGTTATGGATACGAGGAAGCTATGTGCCACACCCACTTGGCAGACTTTTTTTTAAATTGTGGTTTGTCATTAGAGGCATAAAAAAATGCAGATTTCATATAAATAAATATTTTACCAAAAAACTGTATTTTCAAGTCTTATTTGTTCATTGCTTTAATCGTGTTCATTTATTAATTTTCGTTGATTTTTGAAGGATTTGTTGAGCGTCTTTATTGAACAACAGCGCTTTTTGGGTTATTATTTTCAATAATGAACCATTGGAATCGAGCAACAGAGAAATTATTCCCTCTCGCCCTCAAAATTTCATGGCTTAGGATTCAAGGTAGTGTAGAATCCAATAATCGAATAAACATTTCCGGGCAGAACTAAAATAAACCGTTGTGTAACAATTTGTAGCGTTTTTCATCGTATTTTCATCTCTACAATAAATACGAGCTCAAAAGAGCCAAAAAGAGCCACTGATCCGTCGAAAAGATCCGGATCTTTTGAATGAGCGGAGCGCTCAGAGCCGTTCTTCTTGGTGAACCGTTTTGCCCATCTCTAAAGAGCACTTCCATTCAATAGGATTGAAAATGGCTTCGGAGCCCACTCAGCTGATCAGTGATCTGAGGAGTGAAGAAGATCTCCTCGAATGCTGGAGACGCCTGGAAGAGCACTTCCACTCAATAGGATTGAAAATGGCTTTGGAGCTCACTCAGCTGATCAGTGATCTGAGGAGTGAAGAAGATCTCCTCGAATGCTGTAGACGCCTGGAAGAGCACTTCCATTCAATAGGATTGAAAATGGCTACGGAGCTCACTCAGCTGATCAGTGATCTGAAGAGTGAAGAAGCCTTTGAGCAATGATTTGCAGCGTTTTTTAACCCACCAACATTTTTTTTACCTACCAACTTTTTTTTTACCTACCAGCTAGGTACTACCTACCACACCATACTGGCTTCACACCTTCACAATCAAGTTTATTAGAAAGAACTAAACGCTTCACACTCGATTGGAAGAATAGAAAGCTTCATATGGAAATTTGAATACTGGTTACGCAGAAGGCAAAACTGTATACAAATCGAAGAAATGAACAGCGATCGCATTTTAGTCCGATAAAATTTGAATGGAGATTAGACCTCTTTTGCGATTCACACTCATGATTCTGTTTTATCGAAGGAAAACCTTCAAGTACTCGTAGGGACCGAACGGTTTGTCCTATAGAGCTCCGGGTGGTCTCAAAAATTTTAAAAAATTCAATACTATTTAAAATTGGTGAAAAAACGATACCTTTATTTCGAGAGTTTTCGAGCTAGGGCACTCTTGAAAATTTCAACCCTTAATTTCCACCCCTTAGAAGTGACCTACATCAACCAAAAGCTTCGCGGCACAACTAGACCCCAAATGGAGCCCATATACCAAATTTGAACCAAATTGGAAAGCTCTCGATTTAACGAACATTTTCATGTTTTCCATAACATATTGACTATACGAATAGCGGAGCTATGGGCATAACTGTTCTCATATTTTGTTTACAAACTAATGATCGTGAGTGTGGAAGATAATTAATCCGGAATCGTCTATTTTATTGAAATTAGGTACCTACCTCTTAATATTAATAATTGTGTCAATTTGTAACATAATATATCTACACTCTTTCGTAGTACCTACCTCTTTACATGGTACCTACCTCTCCTATTAACTCTTGGTAGTTGAGATTTGGTAAAAAGCAATATGTAAAGACATGAAAATGTCCCAATGCGTTGCAGACTCGTATGCAAGCGTTTTTAAATAGAAAATCTTATATAGCACCTATGTTTATTTTCAATATGGATTTGTAATAACTGAGGGTTTCAACAATAATTATAGCGGATGAACGGGGATTCATAAAAAAGTTAAAAAGTAGCCACCGAGATACGGAACTGGACTGGTTTTTCCAATCGAGTGTGAAGCGTTTAGTTCTTTCAAATAAACTTGATTGTGAAGGTGTGAAGCCAGTATGGTGTGGTAGGTAGTACCTAGCTGGTAGGTAAAAAACGCTGCAAATCATTGCTCAAAGGTTTAT
Source organism: Apolygus lucorum (assembly GCA_009739505.2). Taxonomy (NCBI): domain Eukaryota; kingdom Metazoa; phylum Arthropoda; class Insecta; order Hemiptera; family Miridae; genus Apolygus; species Apolygus lucorum. The sequence continues at coordinate 65,616,545 of CM019177.2, forward strand.
CATTTTCTTTATAGATCATTCTTCTGTATAGATCACTGGTTCTCCATCAATAGCACCTACCACCATCTGTATTCTCCCTTGACCTTCCCTCTCAAATTTCAGCTCCTGCGTTCAATAGGATTGAAAATGGCTTCGGAGCTCACTCAGCTGATCAGTGATCAGAAGAGTGAAGAAGATCTCCTCGAATGCTGGAGACGCCTGGAAGAGCACTTCCATTCAATAGGATTGAAAATGGCTTTCGAGCTCACTCAGCTGATCAGTGATGTGAGGAGTGAAGAAGTTCTCCTCGAATGCTGGAGACGCCTGGAAGAGCACCTCCATTCAATAGGATTGAAAATGGCTTTGGAGCTCACTCAGCTGATCAGTGATGTGAGGAGTGAAGAAGATATCCGCGAATGCTGGAGACGCCTGGAAGAGCACTTCCATTCAATAGCATTGAAAATGGCTTCGGAGCTCACTCAGCTGATCAGTGATCTGATCAGTGAGCAATGATTTGCAGCGTTTTTTACCTAAAAACATTGTTTTTACCTACCAACTTTTTTTTAACCTACCAACTAGGTACTACCTACCACACCATACTGGCTTCACACCTTCACAATCAAGTTTATTAGAAAGAACTAAACGCTTCACACTCGATTCGAAAAATAGAAAGCTTGATATGGAAATTTGATTACTGGTTACGCAGAAGGCAAAACTGTATACAAATCGAAGAAATGAACAGCGATCGCATTTTAGTCAGATAAAATTTGAACGGCGATTAGACCTCTTTTGCGATTCACACTCATGATTCTGTTTTATCGAAGGAAAACCTTCAAATACTCGTAGGGACCGAACGGTTTGTCCTACAGAGCTCCGGGTGGTCTCAAAAATTTTTAAAAATTCTGTACTATTTTAAATTGGTGAAAAAACGATACCTTTATTTCGAGAGTTTTCGAGCTAGGGCACTCTTGAAAATTTCAACCCTTAATTTTCACCCCTTAGAAGTGACCTACATCAACCAAAAGCTTCGCGGCACAACTAGACCCCAAATGGAGCCCATATACCAAATTTGAACCAAATCGGTCCAGTGTTGCTAAGAAAAGTGCCGCGTACGGCGGACGGACGGAAATTTTTTTATTCGATTTTCGGATTCTACGTACCTTGAAACGTAAAACATCAAATTTTGAGGGGGGGTTAAAATTTTTTTTTCTTGCTCGATTCCAAAGGCTTATTATTGAAAATAATAAACCAAAAAAGTTGGTAGGTAAAAAAATGTTGGTGGGTAAAAAACGCTGCAAATTTTGTGCTATGTGCCAGGGCAAAGACATGAAAATGTCAAAATAGAAAGCTTCATATGGAAATTTGATTACTGGTTACGCAGAAGGCAAAACTGTATACACATCGAAGAAATGAACAGCGATCGTATTTTAGTCCGATAAAATTTGAATGGAGATTAGACCTCTTTTGCGATTCACACTCATGATTCTGTTTTATCGAATCATTCGGTACTCGTAGGGACCGAACGGTTTGTCCTACAGAGCTCCGGGTGGTCTCAAAAATTTTTAAAAATTCAATACTATTTAAAATTGGTGAAAAAACGATACCTTTATTTCGAGAGTTTTCGAGCTAGGGCACTCTTGAAAATTTCAACCCTTAATTTTCACCCCTTAGAAGTGGCCTACATCAACCAAAAGCTTCGCGGCACAACTAGACCCCAAATGGAGCCCATATACCAAATTTGAACCAAATCGGTCCAGTGTTGCTAAGAAAAGTGCCGCGTACGGCGGATGGACGGAAATTTTTTTATTCGATTTTCGTATTCTACGTACCTTGAAACGTAAAACATCAAATTTTGAGGGGGGGTTAAAATTTTTTTTTTCTTGCTCGATTCCAAAGGCTTATTATTGAAAATAATAAACCAAAATGAGGACGTTCGAACGTTCACAATAGTGTGTTTAGGTTGATTAAATCAAACATGTTCGCTTCAGACGGGAGCAAAGGCCGATGTGTACACAAGGCTGGGCTTTCATAGTCAGAGTTGGGTAAATACTGAGGTATGACGAGGGGATTGATTGCCTTTGAAGACGAGGTAGCAGTGTGCACAGCTGAGGGGTTTCCAAGTCAAACATTGTCGTCGGTCAACCCCTGGCCTTCCTCTGCTGGGCACTTTGTGCCGCTGCCGCCTGCAGGATCTGCTTCTGACAGTTGCGATGAGTGGGGCTTGAGCTGAAAGGGGACATAATCCCCACCCTCCTCTTATAATGAACATACAGTCGAACTCACCTACTCCTGGCTCAGATGGATGCAGGGGTGGTATATGACGAGGATAAGCCATTTAGACCTTGTCCAGTGGTTCTGACCAAATTCTAATGGACCTTTTCCACTACAAGGGGTGACTTACTTAAAAATAGAAAGGCCGTTTCACCCATTAAGGATCATTCTGTTTATGTATCGATTAAAGCATAGATCCAACGTGATAGCGTCTTTAAAGTAACCACCCTATTTTGGCATGAAAAAAGTCTGCCAAGTTTGGTGGGCAGTAAAGCTTCCTCATTCGAAAAAACTTTGCAATTTATTACACAAAGATTTATTATTTTCTATGTAGATCACTCGTGTGCCAACCATAGATACTACCTACCTGCCTCATACCTACTGCCATCGCATTTTGGTCAGCTAAAATTTGAACGGAGATTATTTGAACAACGAAAAACCGAGATTGGGTTCAGTGGCGTCAGGTGAGAATATTCGTCAGGCAAACACATTGACCAGTCTTAGAGGAATAACCAATAATGAAAATTCAGCAAATTATTACACAACGGTTTAACTTTTTCTGTATAGATCAAGCACCAGCAAAGAAAACAGCTTGCCATTGTCAGTACCTTCCAACCATGTTTTCGCTGCATAATCGAGTTTATTCAGATGAAATAAACGCTTCACACTTCATTCAAAGAAATAAAGAATTCCTTCATTAAACTTGATTACTGGTTGCTAAGGAAGTGTAACCCATGGCTTAATATCCATGGCTCATCTTCCAATTTTCTCTGCTTTCAAGGCCACGAAACAGCTCCTCGATTGTTTGCCTTTGCTTATGCTGTTATAGTGGGGTATAGGAATATTAGACCCTGCACTGACCCCCTGCCTACCAGCCGATCGTCTTTCCTCATCCAAAACAGTCCCGAAAAATTCATTTTTTGAACTGCTTGCCTTGCATCGCCGGTCCCCGCACTAGATCACAATGTCATATCCTAGGATATGTCATATCCTCAATCGATCGTAGTTACCGATCTCTACAACTCTCTGGTGTGTTGCGGGCTAGTATTCTAGGAAAAATACGTACTCTAACTTCATTATCTAACTTCCTTGATGAAACAGTCCCTAAATTTTATAAAAATTTTCAAAAATCGGCTAAATATTACTTCCAAAAATTGGAAATATAGGAGAATCACAATAAAACTTAATTTGTTAAATTTGCACATTTTTAGCAGGGCAGACAGTGTTTGCTATGTTTGCCTGGAGGAGACGCCACGGATTGGGTTCTCAATACACGAAAATGAGCAAAATTCTAACGAGTCAGATAGTCTTCTTAGCGTTGACTATTTTCTGTTCTTTTTAAAGTCTTTCTAGAATGTATTTCTCGTTCAATTAAAGTTATCCAAGAAACACAGTAGCAAGTACAAAAAATAGTCGACACTAACCGGAGAAATGTTTGCAGATCTTTGGATATTGAGAACCAGTGTTGAAATAATCATCCAATAAACACTAAAGAGCAAGGGATCGCAGTCCTCTTCGGACGTTTTGGTTTATTATTTTCAGTAATGAACCTTTGGAATCGACCAAGAAAAAAATTGTAACCCCACCCCCTCGAAATTTTTTTGGTTTACGTTTCAAGGTACATAAAATCCAAAAATTAAATACACCGTACGCCGTCCGCGTCACTTTTTTTAGTTGCCATGGTCCTATTTTGATACAATTTGGTATATGAAGGGTCACGGGGAAAAAGGATCAGACTCCTCTTTTCCTAATTCCGAGAAAATCGAAAAACAAAGTTTGAAGTCATCCCAGACAGACGCTATGCATAAAAAAAATGAACTGTTTTGGCCACCTGACCAGGAATTTAATTATGTTCAAGTGACAAGAAAGAAAATTGAGTAGGTCGAAGATAATTTCCAGAAATAATTAGAAATTTCAAACAAGGTAAGGACTTTGATCTTTTTTCCCCACAAATATCCGCGTTTCGGTCACCATACCTAAAATTATATCGCCATGCTACCTATTGTTTATTCAAATCTCGTAATTCACTTCAGTAAATTTACTAGGGTTGGTAGGTAGGTACCTTACTGTCACCTACAGAAAAATGTTAGGCAAAAAGTGGCTATATTTTCCAAATTAGGTATAGTTTTGTACAAAACATTAATTGCAAAAAGGCAAAAAAATCAATAAATAAATCATTCATCTAAAGGATCATCGCAATATGAAATGGCATCATCATCTCCTACATTCCCCAACTTGTTGGACAGTGACTCAGAAAATGTTAACACCGGGGTTGACGAGAAACTGACACAAGTGTTTTAAATCCTTTGATTTTGCTGGTTTTGATGGGTATGGGGCCGTTGTGAAGGTTTCCCAATGTTGCAACTGCTTTTGGTACTGAAGTCTTCTTCTTCGAGGTAGAAGGGGTTGTGAAAACTGTCTGGTATCTCCAAAAGTAGGAGCTTTTGTGCTTGATGAATCTGTGGTGTGATGCCGTATAACTCATGCAAAGGCGAGGAAAGGGGTCTTTAAATCGGACTCTGATCTTTCTTCCCTGCGAGCGCACGGAATCTGATCCTTTTTCCCCGGAGCCCCGTATTTGTTTTAGCTTTAAAAAGAATGAATGCGATCTTTCTTCCACAAAGTGAAACAACCCTTCGGTTCTACTCCTCCCAAGCTATAAGATGGCGTGCCTATCTCAATTCGGCCAAAAAGTGGAGTTTGATCCTTTTTCCCCGTGACCCTTCATATGTGCTCGATTTGGGGTTTAGTTGAGCCACGAAGCTTTTGGTTGATGTCAGTCACCTCTAAGAGTTGAAAAATAAGGGCTGAAATGTTCAATACGCCCCAGTACGAAAACTCTCGAAATAAAGGCATTGTTTTTTCACCAATTTGAAATAGTTATGAATTTTTAGAACCGATTGAGAACACTCGGAGCTCTATAGGACAAACCCTTCGCCGCCTACGAGAACTTAATGGCTGGTCTTACGATAAATCAAAAACACTAGTGTGAATTTCCGTTGAAATTTTATCTGACCTAAATTCGATCGCGGTTCGCTTCTTCTAATTTCACTCAGTTTTGCGTCCTTAGCAATCAGTAATTTAAATAAACTTGATTGTGAAGTAGGTAGGTGGTACCTATGGTTGGTAGTACCCATGGTAGAGGCAATGGCAAAACTGTGTTCTTTGCAGACGAGTTATCTGTACAGAAAAAGAAAAAACCTTCGTGTAATAATTTGACATTGCCACCATATTATGGTCCCCAGGTGTATCAGTAGTCCGTTGGAGCTAAAAAAACGCTGCAAATTATTACACAAAGGTTTATTATTTTTTTTATGTACAGATCACTCGTTTGCAAAGAACACAGCTTTTATTTATTATTATCATATTCATATCAATATCAAACTCAAAATGACCAAAAATTGAGATGTTACAGTATTTCACGACGAGTGCGATATTTAAGTGCTTAGGTTCTTTAAAGGTTCCTAGGAGTTAAACTTTTCTATACTTGAAGACCTGAATTTTGAAGACTTGAAACTTCGTAGGAGAACAAAAATTGGTTTTTCCAAAATAATGAATCCTTGTAAAAGTCGCTGATAGATCACTTTCAAGTAGTTACCTAGCAATACCTCAGTTTAGGCGTTAGGCCGCATCTGGGACCTTCCCTTGAATGTTGATGGGGGGTCAAATCATCAAGTCGACCCTTCTATAACTAATGGACTGAATGGACGTTGCTGATTAAATGAGCCCTCTCAGCCTCCTTTGACAGACTGACTTAATCCAATGTAGATGCGAAGGGGCGAAGGTAGGTATGGAGGGGGAAATTGGATTATTCTGTCACCGGACCAGGAACTCCCCCACCTCTTGGCTATCTACTGATTGCACCCCTGATCGATACACCCATACAGACAGGCTTCTATATTATCGACCTCACTCTATACGTTGAACTACATCAGTATCCACAAGCTTTAACAGGTGTACAGGATGGTCCGCTAGTACTATCAAAAATAGAGTAAAATGCCGCCAACCGCAAATTTTCATCTCAATCCGTTCTCAAAATAAGATTTTTAAGAGTTTTTTTTTCCAAAAAACTGTGTTTTATCCTTTTAAACTCATATTTTTCTGCTTTAATTCATTTAATTTTAACTTTTGATTGCATTTTTGACATCTGCGTTAAATTTTGTAACGGTAAGGTGTACTTTGATCCTTGGAAAGTACCATCTAAAGACCATACCAGCAGCTCAAACATAGAAGAATTTGTAAAAGTAAAATTTCTTACAATTTTTCAACTGTACAACCTACACTTTTGTTAAAATTCTGGAAACTGGCAAGTCTCTTGAAAATTTATTTATTTATTAAGCTTCCCAACGGCATGGTTAACTTTGCGATTATCTCATTTCTTTGATGAAAAATTCAAGCTTGAATGCAAGAAAACGTAGTTTGTTTTGTCATCAAAGGGCGTAGTGAACCTGGTCTGAGGTTCAAAATTAACGCTTTACAGTGTAAATTAATGTCGGCGTACCACATAAAACTGCCTACCACATACCTACTTCACAATCAAGTTTATTTGGAAGGTATAAACGCTTCACACTCAATTCGAAGAAACAGGGAGTTGAGGTTGCCCTAATTATTAGGGAATTCGATTAGGTAGGTAGGTTCCTATGGTTACTAAGGACGCAAAACTGAGTACAACTCGAAAAAACGAACAACGATCGCATTTCGGTCAGCTAAATGTGAACGGGGATTAGGCCTTTTTTGCGATTCCCACTAGTGTTTCCGATTTAAATTAAGTCCGATCCGTAAGTTCTCGTGTGGAGCAAACGATAGGTACGTAGGTGAAAAAACAATACCTTTATTTCGAGGGTTTTCGAGTTAGGGCACTATTGAAATTTCAACCCTTAATTTTCACCCCTTATAAGTGATTGACATCAACCAAAAGCTTCGGGGCACAACAAGACTTCAAATGGAGCCCATATACCGAATTTAATCAAAATCGGTCCATGATAACTAAGGAAAGTGCCATTTTTATTCGATTTTCGGATTCTAAGAACCTTGAAACGTAAACCATCAAATTTTGAGGGAGCCTCCCCCCCCCCCCCCCCCCGGAGGGTTTACAATTTTCCTTCTTGGTCGATTCCAATGGTTCATTATTGAAAATAATGAACCAAAAGTACCAAATCCACACCCTTTTGTAACTTTTTGCTCGTGAAAATCATTATACTTTATGCAATGATGAAAAGTTATTAAAGTCTCATGGAACAAAAAAAAAAACACTGAAAACCAGAATTTTGGCTCTCCGGAAAATGTAATCAAGAAGAGGGTATTGCTAAAGGCTATAATTTTTTTAAATAAAAGATGTTAGGTAGGAAGTTACCTTTAACTACCATCGAAAAAGGATTTTAAAAACGTCTGCCAAGAGGGTGTGGCACATAGCTTCCTCGTATCCATAACCCGATTGTATAGATGATCCGATGCATAGTAGTTAATCTCAAAACATCAAAACAAGTTAATCTGTAACATCCCTGAAAATTTGATTGAAATCGGATGGAAAATGTAGAAGTTATGGCCGTTACAAGGAAATTCACGTTTGCGCATGCGCAGTGGCTACTATCAGTCCGAAGGTGATGATTTTCATAGGGGACCATCTAAATACTAATCTGTAACACCCCTGAAAATTTCATTGAAATCGGACAATAACTTCGTATAGTTATGCGCGTTACAAGGAAATCATCACAGACATACAGACACTGAACCAAAATTGTTCAGAAAGGTCTAAAACGCAAAACGCGAGTGAAAATTTTTATTTTGGAGAACTTTTTTTTCGTTCTTGAAAAGTGAAAACAAAGCTTCCGCTACCTAGGTAGACTCGGAAGCAAAATTCATAGATATATTAGCAGATTATGTGTAGATTTCCTACTATTTTGAGGTAGTTATGGGAGATAGCCGCTCACACTCTTATGCTTATACCATCGAAAAAGGATTTTAAAAAATTCATCGATATTTTAGCAGATTATGTGTAGATTTCCTACCATTTTGAAGTAGTTATGGGAGATAGCCGCTCACACTCTTATGCTCTTCTATTGGTTTCTTAAACTTTTTAATTGTTATATTGTGTTTCCGCTATTTTGGATTCTACCAACGAGAAATGTTACTTTCAACTTATTTTACTTCTGTTGGTATTCACCTTTATTTTTGGTAACCTCTTGTAGTGGATTACTGCTGAGTTTGTTCTTCTATTATTACGGCTTTCGTGTGGGATTCTGACTTTCTTTGTCCTTCACCCTCATTCAACTCGAAATTGCCTTTCAACAATAAGGTCTTGACGACACGAAATCTACAATAGCCTAATAACGATAAACCCTGTTAATAACATTAAAAAGGGTTTCAACGCTTCCGTAGACCATTCATAATATTTGAACCTAGTAATAAATAGAATAAGGGAGCTCTCAGAGGGGCGGAAACAAAAGAGAAAGAAGTCATTCCGGCTAAGAAGAAAACCCTGTAAATCAAAGGAGCCGGCGCACCGTGAAGTTTTGCATTGTTCATTCAGGAGGTATATGAGAGAAGGAATAAAATGGCTCTTTGGAGGAGAGTCGGTTTGAAGGAAGGGGGTGAAAATTCTATAGGAGGGGTCGAGGAGCGCAGGAAGGAGGGTCGTTTGCTGGTCTCCCTCAAAGATGTTTGGCAGGAAATGGACTCGAGTGAGTTTCCTATTCAGATTTTACCGTCTGATGTACCGAATGGACGTCATTCATTGGGCCTTTGTGACTTCGACGAGGTATTTTTTGATTGAAAGGTTCCGTTTTGGGAGACCTCAATAGGGGCGGTCGAGGAGCACAAAAGAGGGGATCGTTGGTTGACAGAAACTTAGGTATAGGTATACCTACCTATTGCTTAAGGAATTGCTAGGTATCTACTGCGCATGGATTGCGATCATCCACAGCAGGAAAGTAGTAAATTAAGAATACCTCCAATCTACATGTTCGTTAATATGTGAGTAGAGTTCCATTATAATCTAATTGGCAGAAGAACAACTGTCAGTAGGTTATAAAATGGAATAATTACCTTAACCGGTGACGACAAACCTTGTTTCGAGACGTTTCTCTCTTACCCTTCCTCAATCAATATTGATAATGATATCATATTACAACAACTACTTTAGGTACTTTAAAATGCACATAAGGAAGCTACTTAAGCTCTAATGGAGAGAAACGCGGGAATCGATCAAGAAAAGTGCATACAAATTTTCAAAAACTTTTGCCGAGTATACCTGGAGCAAGCTCCCTCGCATCGTACAACATCGAAATTTTTAGGATTGGTAGGTAAACAAAAATTATATACTTCAATTTCACGATTATGATGAGGTTTTCCTGTGTCAACAAACAGCAACACGAAGTCGCTAGCAATTTTTCACATATATCGACGTCTCTCCTGATCGAAGGATCCATAGGCAAACAACCTTAAATAACCCTATAATTTGATTAAAAAAAACACCAACCATCAGATGTTGGGAAATTGATGCTATCCTGTTGAAGCGAATGATGAAATTCATCAAGGACCGAGCCTCATCCGCGCCAACCATGGAAATTTCATCTAATTTGGACCGATTTCGGGTTGTTCAGGACAAAGGACCGGGAACCAAATTTATTCAGAAAGCTCTGAAACGCAAAATGGGAGGGACGATTTTGATTATGCAGGACCCAAAGTACGTTCCACAACGAAGAAGCAAGGTATTGCAATTTCGTACGCACAGGGACCTAAGAATTTCGCATCAGATATTGTTCTACGTAAAATTGTGATATATCACACAATGAATATATATTCACAATATTGGTGTCAGAAGTCATTAGATCTATGTGACCAAAGTCATCAAGTTCAGTGCATAGCAAAATGGAGGGCGACAAGGATGCCCCTTCCCCCCACAGACAAACCATTATTATTATTATTATTATTATTCTCATTCATTATTTTAAAATAATTTTTGAATGATTTTCATTGTTATATTTATCAGAATTATTTTCAAATTCAAGTGACAAAAACTCTGCAAATTACTTATTACGCAAAGTTTAATTATTTTTCTGTATAGATCACTCGTCTGCAAAGAACACATCTTTGCCATTGCCTCTACCTACCTACTATATATTTTTCTCTTCAAAATGAAGTTTATTTTGAAGAAAGAAACAATTCACTCTCGATTCGAAAAAATAGAGAGTTGTGGGATGGGGAGCATTAGGAAATTTGAATACTGGTTGCTAAGGACGCAAAACAGAGTACAACGCAAAGAAACGAACAGCTATCGCATTTTGGCCTGCTAAAATTAGAACGGAGATTAAACCTCTTGCGATTCACACTCGTGTTTCTGACTTATCGTAAAACCAACCCTTAAGTTCCCATAGGGAGCGAACGGTTGGTCCTACAGAGCTCTGGGTAGTCTCAATCGATTCTAAAAATTTAATACTATTTTAAATTGATGAAAAAAAACTTTATATTGCAAATTTTTCAGGTAGGGCGTTTTGAAAATGTCAGCCCTTATTAAATAAGTTGACAAATTTTGTCAACGCCAAGAAATGACTGTCATCAACCAAAAGCTTCGGGAAACAACTAGACACCAAATACCAAATTTCTTCAAAATCGGTCCTTGGTAACTAAGGAAAGTGCCGCTGACGCCAAAATTTGTATTCGATTTTTGGATTGTAAGTACCTACCATGAAACGTGAACCAACAAATTTTGAGGGGGGGGGGGGATTAAAAAAAAATGATTCTTGGTCGATCTCAAAAGTTCATAATTGGAAATAATAAACCAAATACTGTAAGATATTTCCTACTATTTATACAAAAAAAAAAACGTCTGCCAAGTTGGGTGGGCAGTATAGCTTCCTCACTCATTGTAACATGGACGTAAAGAATCAGTTGGCGAACACTCGGCGCTGCGCGCCTCGGCGGGGGCTTCGCCCCCTGCACCCCCGGATGATTTCCGCTTAGAGCCTAATGGCTAAAATGTGACATACCTTGAAAAGGTTTTTGCTCCCTCTCCCTCTTTATCTTTCTTCCACTGTAATATTTAAGCTCACTCAGCTGATCAGTGACCACTCAGGCACCTTCAGCATTCTCCATTGACCCGCCCTTTCAAATTTCAGGTTCCTGCGTTCAACAGGAGAGGAAATGGCCTTGGAGCTCACTCAGCTGATCAGTGACCACTCAGGCACCTTCAGCATTCTCCATTGACCCTGCCTCTCGAATTTCAGCTTCCTGCGTTCAACAGGAGAGAAAATGACCTTGGAGCTCACTCAGCTGATCAGTGATCACTCAGGCGCCTTCAGCATTCTCCATTGACCCGCCCTCTCAAATTTCAGGTTCCTGCGTTCAACAGGAGAGGAAATGGCCTTGGAGCTCACTCAGCTGATCAGTGACCACTCAGGCACCTTCAGCATTCTCCATTGACCCTGCCTCTCAAATTTCAGCTTTCTGCGTTCAACAGGAGAGAAAATGGCCTTTGGAGCTCACTCAGCTGATCAGTGATCACTCAGGCGCCTTCAGCATTCTCCATTGCATGCGCAGCGGCTATTGCTAGACCAATTTGATTGAAACTTATAGGGAGTCTCTTAGAAGTTAGTCCCTAACTAACCTTCAAATTTGAGCAAAATCGGTTCATTAGAAACCGAGAAACCGAGGTTCCAGGAAATTCACGTTTGCGCATGCGCACTCGCTCCTATTGGTCCGAAGGTGCTGAAATTTATAGGGGACCGTCTAGGACCTAACCCGCACAATCCCTGAAAATTTCATCAAAATCGGACCACAGGTTAGTATAGTTTTGCCCGGGACAAGGATTGACCACAGACAGACCGACAGACCGACAGACAGACAGACAGACAGACAGACAGACACGGAACCAAAATTGTTCGGGAAGCTCTAAAACGCAAAAAGCAAGTGGAAATTTTGATTTTGGAGGACATTTTTTTTTTTTTCACTTCTTTCACGAATACAAAGCTTCCCTACCTTCGGTAGTGAGGAAGCAATAGGTATCTTTAGTAGGTACCTACATTACGAAATAAGGAAGTTAATCGCGTTTTTTTTTAATTTTCCCTAATGACACGCTCTACATGGAGTTGAGAAACCTTGTTTTCTTCGTTCTTGAAGTCGCTGCAAAAGAGCAGGCGATGTCCACTTCGACGATGTCACCAGAACACATCGTTTGACCATACATGGGCATAAATGTTGAGATAACACCACACCGAGATGCAAATTGACGTGACGAACTGAATGACGAAATTTTTTTAACACAATGTGTTTTTGCGATGACCTACCGAAAAAAAATCGTCACGAAAAAGCGACAGAAAAAACCGTTACGCGCCTTTTATAATGATTTTCACGTGCAACCAAGCCGTTGGTAAGGAAATAGAACTCCCGCAGTGTTCATTGCACAGAAATTGTTCACCATTCGTTGGAAAGCTCTCAATTTATATAGTATTTTTCTTGTAGTTACATATTTATTTATATAACATTTATAGGGTTTTAGACCAAATTAAATGTCTAACAATTATTTATTTTATTATTGCCAAAGACTCCACATTTATTATTGTTGTTTTTTATTTAACGGATGACTAGCATCGCAAAAACACATTCTGTGTTCCTATGATTTCATACAGAGTATGGAAAAAGAAATAAACCGGGGGGTGCAGGGGGGCGGAGCCCCCCGCCGAGGCGCAAAGCGCCGATTTTTTTTTTTTGGTTGGAAGCCTTGAAATGGCTCAACACCGACTATCAAAGGTTTGTCGCCTTGGTTTGGTCCTTTGAAGCACCAGTTATGCAACTTGCTTAGCTATATTGGGTTGTGGATACACGGAAACTATGCGCCACACCTACTTGGCAGACATTTATTCATATTTAATTGCATGCAGGAAGTAGAGGCGGTCACCTCCTCAAACTATTGATTTCTCAATAGTAGGTACTTAGGTACTAATTTCGACCTTGGTAGGAACATACTCTACCTCATGATATTGGTGAATGTTCGATGATTCGGCTGTGATCGGGTTGGTCAACCTCCACTCCACGCTAAGCGCTCGATGCTGACGTATCCGAAATTTTCCGTAATTTTCAATCAAAACTCACGAATCGTAGGCGAAATGACCATTAAACCTAACTGCCTGATCGTTTTAGGCCCGAAATAGGGATGGTAAGTACGGCACTTCATTCGGAATGTAACTAAGTACTCAGCAATCGACAAACAAAACACTCAAGATGTAACCAAACGCTGAACTCAGGAGTAAACAATCACAAAAAACTATTATTTGTACTTGTAATCTTGTAGAGTAAAACCTACGGGGATCTAATAACACAATACAAGAGCCAATCTCACAACAACTTAATGAACATGAAGAGAGGCGCGAGGGAATGAATTCAAGTACTTTCATTTACATTAAGAAGAGATGAGGTAGTGATATGATGCAGTGATAAGCGCTGATGAGCATCGTTTGGAAACTATCGATAGCCACCATCGATTGTTCTCTTAGGGAGCGAACGGTTTGTCAGCTCCGTGTAGTCTCAATCGATTCTAAAAATTCAATACTATTTTATATTTGTGAAAAAACAATACCTTTATTTCGAGTTGGTGCGCTTTTGAAAATTACAGCCCCTAATTTTCACTCCTTAGAAGTGACTGACATCAACCAAAAGCTTCGGGAAACAACTATAAGTACCTACCTACCCCAAATCTCATCAAAATCGGTCCATGGAAACAAAAGAAAGTGCCGCGAACAGCGGAAGGACAGATTTTTTAAAATTCGATATTCATATTCTACATAACTCGAAACGTAAACCATCAAATTTTGAAGGGGGGTTAAATTTTTTTCCTTGGTCAATTCCTGTCAAGAAAATACGAATATCACTTCTCCATGGTACATCTGTGCTGTTGTGTTGGCGGAACTGCGGAGCGTCGCGGGTCGAACGTCGGTTGATTCGGTTTCACACTCGAAGCTCTGGATTTATGATTCTACCCGAATTTACTCGTTTTTGTATGATGTACGGATGTTGAACTGTATTTTATTCGTGAAGTTGATTAAATATGAAGCTATGTTCAAGATCTACGTTATTCTCCGTTTTCCACAATTAAGTAAGATAAACTGCTGAGTCATGTAAGTAAGTAATGTAAGTTGCATTTTATGCCGATCGTCCGATATGAATTCATTGCTCTGATTTTGAACGAGAAATCAGTCGGCTATTATGTCCATTGTCCGATTAGAATATGGTGCTTGTCTTCCGCATTTATCTGGTATTTGTGTGAGTCGAATTTCGTAAGAGTTTCACTGGTCTGACCCAATACGGCATGCAAATTATATTGTTGATTTATTACGTTTGAAGATCGTATGAGATTGGTGAATCACGTGTGAAGAGTGGAAAAGGCATTTGCATGTGAAAAGACGTGTGTCGTTAGTGTCCTGTAAAACCATGGTATGGAAAAAGTCCTGAAGTACGTAAATTCGTTTGTACGTCTGTTGAAATCCCTGTGAGTGAAGAATGGTCAGAACCAGTCAATTAATCGTCATCTGCACGATTGTATGTAGAAAGGGATGTGGGGTGAAACTTGGTGTAATGGTGTGTTACACCGAAAGTACGTTGGAATAGTTCGTGTGGTTTATTTCGTGAGTACACCTTTTGATTTTTAGTGATGTGTATTTAGCGAAAAAGGATTTGAGTTTTGCGAATTTCAGTTTGAATTTACCAAATGAGAATTGGAATTTGCGGGATTCGAATTTTGTTTGAATTTAACATAACACCTTTTAATTTTGTGAAGTTACTTTGTGTATAACAAAGCGCGTATGATCGGACAATGGACTTCTTGTTACTAATTTACCATTTATTTCAGATGGTAGGTATTTATTAGCCGATAATAGCAAAGCGGACCCTAAGGGGGGACTGTTTGATGTTCAAGTGCCGAATCGATGCGTATGTGTTTGTGAGGAAGTAATTATAGTCAGTGTGTGTGAGGATATAATTATAGTCAGTGTGTGTGTGTCTGTGCTTCATGTATGAAATACGATTCGGTGCGGCCTTGGTGTAATATGTGGGATTATGTAGGTACCGTCCATTTTTGGCGTAGCTACAGGGAGAGTAAATGGCCCTGCGGTTGTTGTTAGCTGAGCAGCGCAGTTCACTTGGTGCATACTCAGCGGATCAGCTGCAATTCTCGTTTGGTCGCGTCTCCTCACATACCTTACCTTGTAATTGGTTGGTAAAAAGATCCCATCACCTTGGTTAGAACAGTCAACTGGCCCTCTCTGTGGACGATTTAAAAATATGTGTGGGTTGCGTAGGCCGAGTCAATGTTTGTTCTCTGAGAAGTAACTACCAACTTAACTGACTTGATAAAAGGAGCTAAATGAAGTATAATTATTACGATGTTAAGTTGGGAGGGAGTCTGAATGATATATTTTTAACTCGTTAGTGTTAGTATGTCAATGGGATTAATTCGACATGTAAGTGAAAACGATGAACCTATGCAACCTGATTGTTTAGATATTGTTTGTTGCACTATGAAGTTGGTTTTTATGTATTATTTCGTTTGAAGTAAGTCAGAGTATGTAGGGTAAGCAGTGATTATTTTTGAGAGTATATTATTTCGTTTGAAGTAAGTCAGAGTACGTAAGGTAAGCAAGCAGTGATTGGTTTGAGATTATATTATTTCGTTTGGAGTTAGAGTACGTTAGGGTAAGCAGTGATTGATTTGAGAGTATAATATACTCTAATAATAATATTATTATTTCATTTGGAGTTAGTCAGAGTACGTAAAGTAAGCAGTGATTGATTTGAGAGTATATCATTTCGTTTAGAGTTAGTCAGAGTACGTAAGGGTAAGCAGTGATTGGTTTGTGAGTATATTATTTCGTTTGAAGTTAGAGTCAGAATACGATTGCTAAATACGTTTGTGTGAGCAGTGAACGGTTTGTGAGTTTGTTATTTCATTTGAAGACCGTCAGAGTGCGTTAGCAATATGTGTGAATTGTAATTGAGTTTTTCAGTATATCATTTCGTTTCAGCATACAACGTATGCAAAAATATATAGGTGTGGAAAAATCTATTTGTTGTGTGTGATCTATGTAGGTATGTTTTGAAATTACGTGGGAAATTAAATATGTTTGATAATAGTAAATGGGTTGTACAGTGAGAAAAATGAATTACGATAATATTGTGATATATCTGAAAAATGAATTACAATAATATTGTAATATATTTCATCTCATATATTACAAATTACATACATAGATATTTATATATCTGTGAATGAGTTGCCTTTCATCTCACGATAGAATAGTGAGAGAGTGATAATGGCATTACAACCGTGTATTCCTGATCAATGAAAATGATCACCAATGGAGAGATACTCATCACTAAATATAACTTGTTTGAATGGTGTGACGATGTGTTACATCATATCAACTAAACAAGAAAAAAAGTTTAATACATTGGGAAAAGTTTTGTAGGTTGGAAAAAATTTAGTACGTTGGAAAGAGTTGAACACCTACGTTGGAAAAGGTTTAGTACGTCGGAAAAATTTTAATAAGTACGTTGGAAAAAGTTTGGTACGTCGGAAAAAGTGTAGTGAGTACGTTTGAAAAAGTTTGGTACGTCAGAAGAAGTTTAATAAGTACGTTGGAATAAGTTCAGTAGGTACGTTGGAAGAAGTTTAATAAGTTGAAAAAAAACTAAGTACGTTTGAAAAAGTTTAATAAGTTGCAAAAAGTTTAGTAGTTAGGTACGTTGGAAAAGGTAGAGCTTGTTGGAGAAAGTTTAATAAATTTGGGGGGGAAAAAAAATAGTACGTTGGAGGAAGTTTAGTACCTATGTTGGAAGTATGAAAAAGTTTAGTACGTTGGAGAGTCTGAAAAAGTTTACTATGTTAGAAATTTTGAGAAAGTTTAGTACCTAAGTACGTTGAAACATATGAGAAAGTTTAGTACTACTTTGGAAAATCTGAAAAAGTTTATTATGTTAGAAAGTTTGAGAAAGTTTAGTACCTAAGTAGGTACGTTGGAAAATCTGAGAAAGTTTAGTACTACTTTGGAAAATCTGAAAAAATTTATTATGTTAGAAAGTTTGAGAAAGTTTAGTACCTAAGTACGTTGGAAAATCTGAGAAAGTTTAGTACTACTTTGGAAAATCTGAAAAAGTTTATTATGTTAGAAAGTTTGAGAAAGTTTAGTACCTAAGTACGTTGGAAAATCTGAAAAAGTTTAGTATGTTAGAAAGTTCGAGAAAGTTAGTACCTAAGTACGTTGGAAAATCTGAGAAAGTTTAGTGCGACTTTGGAAAATGTGAAAAAGTTTAGTACTTCTGTTAAAAAGTTTTGTACGTTGGAAAGTCTACAAAAATTTAGCACGTTTGAAATTCTGAAAAAGTTTAAAACGTCAGGATGTTTGCTAAAGCATAGTATTTGAAAAGCCTTAGCAAAAAATTAGTACGTTTGAAAGTCTCAAAAAAAAAGAAGAAATTTTTAAGTAATTTTTAAAAAAAAGTAAGTTGGAAAATCCGAAAAAAAGTTAGTACGTTTGAAAGTCTGAAAAAAAAGTATAACGTTTGAGAGTAATTAAAAATTTATTATGGCCGGTTTCACCACTTCTAGTTAAGGTGATGGTTAAGCCTAACCATTAGTTAGGACAGAGAAAAGTCAAAAGTAGCGTTTCACCAAACCAACGATGGCGCTAACTTATAGTTAGTAACTACGTTAACTATAGGATCGGTAACTACCACCTCATCTGGTAGTTACAGGTTAACAACAACTGATAAGGCGTTATTGTCACATCTGATATTGTTGTTGACGACATTTTGTGATAGGTTTTCTTGTAATTCGGTGATCGGTTTTCTGTGATTCGTGTTGAGAAGAAAAAAATCCGTCGATGATGAACGACCAGGAGGAAGAGTTCGACGTGGACCAGGCGATCGCTAGGTTTGTGAGACGACCTCGTATAATACGGCCCAGACTGAATTATTTGAACCTATACGATGACCAAGATTTTATAGCTCGGTTTCGAGTATCCAAAGAAAGATTTGGTTTTGTGTTAGGCCTTATCGAAAGGGAGGTACACCCTCCGTCAGAAAAGAATGACGCAGTTTTTCCGAATTTTAAATTGTTATTGACACTGCGGTATCTCGCCACTGGGTCCTTTTTGATTACCCTAGCGGACTTCGCAGGGGTAAGCAAGTCCTCTGCATGTAGGTTTATTGCACAAGTATGCGGTGCTTTGGCTAGATTGAGCCCTCAGTTCATAAAAATGCCTACAAGTGAAGAAGAAAGGAGAAGAGTCATTGATGATTTCTACAATGTAGCCCGTTTCCCAAGGGTTATAGGGGCGGTAGACTGCACCCACATTAGAATTCAATCCCCAGGTGGCGATGAAGCCGAAATATACAGGAACCGGAAAGGCTACTTTTCCATAAATACCCAGTGCATCTGTGACGCTTCCTTGAAAGTCATGAACGTCGTGGCACGATGGCCTGGATCATCACACGATCAGACAATTTTCGACAATTCCCTCATTCGGTATAACATCGAAAGAGGAAATGTACGAGGAACTTTGCTGGGAGATGGTGGATACGAGGTAAGGCCATACCTCATGACCCCCCTACTGAATCCAAATACTGTAGCAGAACGGCTTTATAATGAAAGCCACATACGCACGAGGCAGACAGTTGAAAGGTGTTTTGAAGAGACGATTTCCAGTGTTGAGCAAAGGGATCACTGTCAATTTAAGAAACGTCCAAGCGATAATAGTTGCTTGCGTTGTCCTGCACAACATGTGCATAGAAGATAGACGCCCTAATGACATGATGGACGACGGCGCCAACGACATGGTAGACGAAGGCGGTGACGTTCTACCTCCCCCCAATGGAAATAACCAAGGACGGCTGTTTAGAGACACCCTAATAATGAACCATTTCAGGCATCTCTTGTGAATTATGCAGATAAACTTTCAAAATACCTATTTAAAATAATGTACTCAGCTACCTATTTAATAAAAAATAGAAACGTGTTTCACATTTTATTTATCATAAATGGGTATAAAAATGACTGTATCACAATGTTATTTATCACCAATTCTTGAATAAAAACAATATTAAAATTAGAAACAGTATAAAGTTATCACCAATTTATTTATTAGGGAACAGTTTCATTGCTAACTATGAACGAAAAACACAAGTACCTATCGTTATAAGTGACTACTAGTAGTATAAATAGGTAGGTACTAGTACTTTATCATAAATAGTAGAGGTGTGTCGGTACAGCTGTACCGGGACTGTGGAACCGAGTATCAGGTTGGAACGGTTCCACGCAGTGACAAAAACTCGACCCTTACCGGTCCAGTTCCACGGACTGATAAGATATCTTAAGATGGCTCTGGACCGGGAAGAGAATCTTTTCCATCGGTCCAGTTCCATCCTCACCAATCAGAATGATCTGATCAATCATCTCATCAATCTGATCATTCTGATTGGTGAGGATGGAACTGGACCGGTAAGGATGTAACCGGACCGATAAGATATCATAGAGAATGGTTCAATGGCTCTGGACTGGTAAGCATGGATCTTGTTCTCAGTTCTGTTCCATGTTGTACCTGGAAGCGCCCTTACTACTTCCATGGACTGAGAATGGTTCATGGAATGGCTCTTGAGCGGGAAGATATTATCTTCTGGACAGGTTAGCATGGAAGTTGTCTCCAGTTTTATTAATTTATTATTGTCATGTTAAGTTCTTAAACTGCAACGTCATAATTCTTTCCTTGAATTGTTTGGTAACTATTATTTATAATAAATTGCCTTTTTTGTAACACTTGTTCAAATTCCTTCCTTTTAGCGAATTGTCATGGAAAATGATGCTATTGTATTGCAAGTTGAGATCATAAGCATGGAAGAAGGACGATAGGGATTTGACTGCCTGCTTCATCCATGCCATGTGAGTGGGATTTGATCGCCTGTATCGGTAATGGAACTGTACCGGTAATTTGGAACGGTTACATATTTGTCACCGTAACCGTTGGAACCGTTCCAGGGAAATACCTGGACCGACACACCCCTAATAAATAGGTATAAAAATGACTATATCACAATGTTATTTATCACAAATACAGACATCATCTGATTGATAACATCTGATAACTCAGCTGTTGCGATTGATGACATTTGATAGCACAGCAGTTTTCCTGTCTAGGTGCAGCTTCATGGCAGCTAATCCTAACTAGAGGAACTAACTTCTAGTTAGACTAACCGTCACATTGGTGAAACACTTTTATCTGTAACTATTAGTTAGTTGGTAACTTTTGGTTTGGGCTAACTGTGAGTTAGCTAGGAATTTGGTGAAACCGGCCCTTAGTAAATTAAAATAGAGTTAATAACTGACACTTGAACTTGTGAAACAAGGTAAATTTGATGGTACCACTGTTGAAAGCAAGTCTGAGGTACAGTTGATTTTACGAAAACGACTCGAAAATGTAAATTTAGAAACAGATTCGAATTAATCAATCTTTGATGAACGATTTTTGAGGAAAGAGTGACTCTGATCTAAATTTAGGAGGGAGGAAAATTGAGGCTTATCAGGCAAAATATGGAAAATCAGTGCTAACGAAATACGTACCTATGTGAGATAATGTGAGGGAGGAAAATTGAGGAGGAAATCCGTATGAGAGATAATGGAGGTCTTAGATGACACT
The DNA here is from genome assembly GCA_009739505.2 of Apolygus lucorum. Classification (NCBI taxonomy): domain Eukaryota; kingdom Metazoa; phylum Arthropoda; class Insecta; order Hemiptera; family Miridae; genus Apolygus; species Apolygus lucorum. Next base: position 65,637,472 of record CM019177.2, read on the forward strand.
TTAGACTGAACCATGCATAAATAAAATTAAATGTTTGGGAACTGATGGAGGAATGGAGTATAAAACGTCATCTGTGAATTATATCCTTATTAGAAAAAATATAGGTCTAACTGTTTGTGAATCTTATATGCCACAGCATAATACTGCTGCAGAATTTGGTCGAATTTGGAGTTAGAGAAGAAGATTTGTGTGAATTTATTATCTTCTTTGCTCAGAGTCATGTTATTCTAGTTATGATGTACTCATTTCATCTGTTAACCTTTGAGCACTGGGCTGAAAGCTGAAGCTGGGAGCCCTAGAAGCGTTCTGATTGGTGGACGTAGTTCTAGATGAGTGCAACAGATCGCATTCATGAAGAGAGTGTGGCCTTCCCCCACCACATCAGTTTCTGTAGTAGTTCCTTAGCTGAGGGTAGATGGCGCAACTGAGGCAGCCTCAGGGGTGCTTGCACGCCATTTTGGCATTTGCTTTCTCCTCTGTTAACTTGTCTCCAGTGCTCTGTGCGTGTGCCAGATTACCGTCAGTAAAACACATGTTGAACATATAGCAAACATGTGTGGAGCTTATAAGTTTGACTTTAGTAAAAACCAAAGTCGCCCCTAGAGTCAACTTAGTATGTTTTTTGCTGGATATAGACATAATATAGACAATTTAGTATGTGTTCTGCTGGAATGAACAGGAACAGTCTATAATATAAACTTAATATTATTATGTTTGTGATGTGTTTCATGCAATAAACAAAAACGTTAGTGAGATCCAAGCAGGTTAGTTTCGTAGGAGACGACCTTATCAGACTACCTATTTGAAAGATTCTAGAGTTTTCTACAGAATAGGAAACTGAGTCAAATACGTGTGAATAAATCAGTAAGGAAGAAGGAGATGAACAGAGTACGTTGGAGTATGTTCTTCACTAAGAAGAGGAACATTTGTGTCACATTTCACCCTATCAACTATAAACACCTCAATTGCAATAAGTTTGATGGAGGCTAATAATCAAGAATTTGTCGCTCCAGAGAAATGTGGACTTGAAATTTCAACAGGTATGAAAATTATTATGATAATTAGTTGGAGTTGTAGGAAGAAAGGAGAAGAAAATAATCAGGTATGTCAAAAGGTTGGATCTCTTGCCTCTCATCTTACAACCGTAACCTACTGATGTTTTAGTGGCTTCCAATTATATCAGAATAATATTGTGAAATTGAAATTATGTTAGAATCTAACATCTGTTACTGCATTTTATATTACAGGTGATACCAGGAAATTCCTTGGTATCGAAATTATCAGGGACCGTTCTATTTGGACAATTAGGTTGCATTATTGGGCACATGAGGATGATTTCATAATAGAAGTTTGATGCTGGTTGTAATAATCTTGTTGCAATTCTTTTCCGCCTTGCCGTTGCTTTCCTTCGTCTCAGTCGTATTGTCCTTGTTCACTTGTTTCGTCGTTTCCCTGCTCGCTTCCTGTGATTCCTCTCGTGGCGTTGTGGTTTCACTTGTTTAGCAACTTTTAGGCTTCTATCTTTCCCAGTTTTCTCGAAGAATTGGATTTGGGTTGATTTCTTTTGAACCGTTGAGATGACAACCTTTGTTTAACTTTGTCCTTATTGGATCTAAGTATAATCTTTTAGATCATCAAGCCACGCAAAAAGTCCAAATTCACACAAATTTTGGTTTACTTGTTATGTAAATGTTATTTGTGTAATGGTTTACTTGTGCTTGTGTTCTTTTGTTCCACAGGACGTTTGTGCTGGTTAATCACAATAAGTCTGTGTTGCAATAATACGTCAGTGGAGCCAACAGTCAGTTCCTACAGATGTCCCCTATTTGATGGATATTCGGGAGGGAGTGTCAAGAAAATACGAATATCACTTCTCCATGGTACATCTGTGCTGTTGTGTTGGCGGAACTGCGGAGCGTCGCGGGTCGAACGTCGGTTGATTCGGTTTCACACTCGAAGCTCTGGATTTATGATTCTACCCGAATTTACTCGTTTTTGTATGATGTACGGATGTTGAACTGTATTTTATTCGTGAAGTTGATTAAATATGAAGCTATGTTCAAGATCTACGTTATTCTCCGTTTTCCACAATTAAGTAAGATAAACTGCTGAGTCATGTAAGTAAGTAATGTAAGTTGCATTTTATGCCGATCGTCCGATAATTCCAAATGTTTATTATTGAAAATAATAAACCATAACAACTCAGAATAGAGGATAGTAAATCAAAATCACAACGAATCAGATTCAATAATCATTTTATATTTACAGCATCACATTTCGTGCACATTCTATAATTTTTGCCTGTGCTACAAAACGACTTATTTTCGATGTGCCCTCGTACAAACTCGTTATTATTTTTTTAAATTAATTTCATTCGCAATGAGGCCGCCTTTTCAAAAAAAGACCCCATTTTCTTCAATTTTTTAAAATATATATTTTTTGTAAAATTAGTTTTTGAAAATTTATTTTTGTTATTGTGAATTAATTAGTGATATGTCCGCAACCGCTTATTGACGGTCTCTTCGTATTAGTTTTTACATTGTGTTTTAACGAAAAAAACAACAATTAGGTAGGTATACTTATCATAATCAAGGACACATACACAACCGAACTATGACATTCAACGATAAACAGTAAACGTACTCAATTATTTTCTAAATTTGTTTTACATAAACGAGATTTTTTTCATGTATAGTAGGTAGGTACATGATGAACAGCCTAAAACGATTACATCCTAAAAAATTAATAATAAATAATTTTTTTGTTTTGTCTAATACATTTAAGTCGCTAGGACCAATTTTATCACCTTAACTACAATCGCTAACTTGACGTTTTACTAAAAACCGTAAAAAAAAAATTAAATGAGAAAGTCAATAAATATGACGGAGTAGGTACACTTATTACCTCCCAAGCCACAATTTGATCTCAATTTGACTGGAAGGGATAAAATCCCAAGATGAAACAAGTAAAATTATTAATTATTAAAAGAATTGATACCTACGAGGTCTATAAATTAATTAGTGACGATTTTTTAAACAAATTTTATTCAAACGGAATTACAATTTTATATGTTCACCCTCAAAATAGCTTCCTTGTGAAGCCGTAGCAGGTTCACCTACTCTTAATAGCAGAGCTGGATGTCTGATACTGGAATGGCCTTCAGCTAGTTGGTTACGGGTTAATTTGTTAAGTTGGTTCTCCAAGGAACACTGTGACAAAATTGCCTTCGCGCCTTTAGTGGAGTAGGGTGCCAAGGGCCGATTTTCCATTGTGATCGTGAAATTACCAGAAGACTGAAACTTGTATTGATGATAACGAAGAATTTTCAAGCTCTTATTCCCTTCCAAACACAGAGTTGTTAATACGGTTTTAATTGTTTTTTAGTTGATTAACACGGTTTTAATTTATAAATCTGACTCCAATATGAAATGGCCAAAATTATTTGTTCGATAAAATATATTTTTAATGCAATTTGAAAACCTACAACTGACAAATTTTGAATCTGGAATGGCAACAAAATTTCTTGAGTTCAAAAAACAGTAACCTAAAAATCCAAAAAGTGTAAAAACACAAAAATAATCTGAAGCAACCGCTACAAAACTACTCGTAATCAACTAACTACGGTTGATGTGGCTCATATTCATCGTTTTTCATCAAATGGGTTTATATCCAAATAAGAAATGGGCGAGTCCCCCTCAAAAAGCAGGCCAAAATTTCGAAATTTGGTCTTACAATCAAAGTTTCATGAACCAACTATTTGGAAAATTTGGGAACCCTAGACCGCTTCCTTCGCCATGAAATTAGTTTCAATTTTCCACAAAACATTCGAAGTGGATATAAGCCCGTTTGAAAGAAAACTCCTCAAATAAGGAAGGAGCTCCAGCACTGTGTAGCTTCAAAAGTACGTTATTTTGAGGGTGAAAATATAGAATTGTAATGAAATCTGAATACAATCTTTTTAAGTCAATTATTATTACTCAGATAACAGACATTGTATTACAGTAACAACAAAACTGCTACCGTAAAATATGATGGCAAAATATGTTATTTCGATTTTTACAGGGTGGAAGCCACATGGATGCTACTTAGCAACGTTTTCTCATTTTAAAAAACCTGTATCAGAAATATAATTATTTCATAATATTTACGTAGGCAAGTACTTGCTTTGAGTACCTAGGTACATACAAATACATGACGCGAGAGTACAGTAATCGTGCATATAAGTGAAACGTATTATATGCCTCTATGTACCGTGTTATCTACTGATTTTCCACCACAATTAAAATGAGCCTCATAGCATCTTTTCATAAATTTAATAGATACTCAAATTTTAATCAACAATAGGTCATCTATGTCGACATTATAGGGTTCAAAACAATACATTTTCAACTTCGGGGCTCAGAGGATGAGTTTGATCATCAAACCAGCGTCGAGGAGATTGATGTGGTTTGGTGTTCAAACTTTAACTTTAACTTTAACCTCTGAGCCCTGAACATGAAAATTATATTTTTCGAAAATTCGGTGAAAGAAAAGATTTTTTGGATTTAAATGAAGTCGATGACGTTTTGGATCAATTGCCATGAATTGCTACTAAAAAGTCGTCTCGCATGGAATGTTAGCGCGAATTTGATTTTTGGGCACGAAAGCTCGGGGAATTTGTAATCCCACATCGAATTCGTATTCGTAGGTTCTGGGAACTATTTAGTGATGAATGAATCGTGCAATGATGGATATAGTCGTGTTTTAAGAAGTAGAGCGGCTACAGAAATGAAAAAAAAAGTAAATCAGACTACAAGTATTGGGATTGACGTTATGATGCCCGAAAATAGTAAATACAGCCAGCTAGAAGTTCTACTAAGTACGAGTACCAATCTAGATCGCAGCACCTACGTAATAGCATACAGGTGGGTACTTAGTGTTAGGTACAGTACATACGGGTTATGAGTAAACAATATTACAGTGACAGATTACAAGTTCAAAATGAATCATTGGGTGATCTCTACGTGATGTAGCAGTTTCTCAACTACGTATTTCTCATAATTTTCACATTTGGCATCTACAATTCAAGCCAAAATTGAGGCACTGATAACTCGTGGAACTCCTAAGTTTTTTTTTTTTTGTAAACTGGGAAGTTCCCACAATATGTACGTTTCTGACGTAACTGGCAACTAGGATGGATCACATGAAGGGGCCCACTTTATTTTCTAACGTCAACTTTACGATTTCCCAAGACAACGTTTTTACTTACTAGAAGATTTAAAAATATATGCACGGCGTTATAAAATTACGTAACAAATGAAATAAATTGGAAAGTACGTTGGTTAAATAAGTCTAAAATTACCTAATAAAAATTACCCAAACGTGGATTTAAAACTGGCACTATCGTATTTTTCAATTATACGTATTTTATATCCCTATTATGAAAACTGGAACTGTTTTGTATTGTTTACTTTCTGTTGAAGAAGTTTGATACGTGATGATTGAAGCGTTCGTGAAATGTGGTGGTCTTGGGTGGTGTTTAGTTTAGGTAACACAGCAAAATATCGGGTTTGTATTGAGAGTAGAAGGTTACAACTAAATTTATTGTCTGAATTTTAATGTCGAAATTCCACGATTGGCTTGAAATGTTCCCTAATCATGGTTTCAGAATTTTATGTTTTTTCGAAACTTATATAATCGTATGAAATGGAATGAGGTGAATGTTGTGAGACACGTAAGTTTCCAATAACTTTGATGGGTTTTTGGTGTGGATATTTTTTTGGGCTGGGGGTCAGTTCAAAATTCGCGAGACCGGTTCTCGTAGATCGGGTCCCACTGGGCTGTTCAAGGGTAACTTGGATCCAGGCCAGGGGGATGGGGTGAGCCGGCAGCAGGACTCACCCTCAGAGACGGCGGCGGATGAGCACTTCAGGTGCCAACGGCGGCGTTTCAAGGCTCAGTCAGGTAATCTACTGCGAGGGGGCAGGTGGCACTCCTGGAGCTGAAGTGGAAGCAAGCGCCTACGGGACTGGAACCCCAAACAAATCCACTGGTCCTCCAGGTTGGGGGTTGGGCGTGGGGCTAACAACCCCATCCCGTAAAACCACCTAAGTTACGAGTACACAACAAGTAAGAAACCGGACTGATTATTTGGCAACGACACGGCGCGGAAAATGCAAAAACTTGACACTAGCAACGTGGAATGTGAGGAGCCTTTTCCAGGCGGGAGCAAGCAGAAATCTTGAGCAGGAACTCATGAGGTATAACGTGGACGTGGTGGCCCTGCAGGAAATCCGATGGCGAGAGACTCCAATGGTTCCTCTCAGGCATTACATAATGATCAATAGCGGCCACGCCCGAAATCAGTATGGAACGGGTTTTATGATCAGAAACACTGTCAAGCACAGCCTGCTGAAGTATGAAACAGTCAACGAGAGGATATGCACGATCAGGCTGAAAGGTAGTTTCTTCAACATATCTATCTTGAGTGTGCACGCGCCTACGGAGGATAGTGAGGAGGAGGACAAGGATGGTTTCTATGGAGTCCTAGAAAGGACCTACGATTCGTTGCCGATGCATGATGTGAAAATGGTCTTGGGCGACTGGAATGCAAAAATCGGCAAAGAACAGATCTATAAGCCCACCATAGGAAACCATAGTAAGCATGATACTACTAATGAGAACGGCTTCCGGCTGATTGATTTTGCAATGGAGAGAAACCTGGTTGTCAGCAGTACCTTTTTCCCACACAAGAGCATACACAAGGAAACTTGGGTGTCGCCAGATGGGCAGACCAAGAACCAGATTGACCACGTGCTCGTTCAGTCTAGACATGCCACTGACATTCAGGATGTCAGAAGCTGCAGAGGAGCAATGTTTGATTCTGACCATTACATGGTGAAGATCAAGTATAGACAAAAACTGGCCCGGAAACCTCGAGATCAGGTGCAGAGGACCAAATGTTTCGACACTGAGAAGCTCGAAAACGAGGAAGTAAAGAGCAGGTATGAGCGACGGGTCAATGAGCTTTTGGAGCAGGGTGCTGTGAACCGGAATGGAACAGTGGAGGATCAGTGGGAAGGAATAAAGAGGGCACTGAAAACGGCAGCATCTGAAGTACTTGGGGACAGAAAGCAGGCTGAGAGAAATGACTGGTACGATGAGGAATGTAAGAGGGCGTTGGTAGAAAGGAATAAAGCTAGAGCCAGAAAGATTCAGAGAGAGACCAGGGCGAATCGACAGGTATATAATGAGAAGAGGCGCAGGTTTAAGGCTGTGAGCAGGAACCGGAAGGGACAGGATGAAAGGAGGCAATTGGAGAGAATACAAGCAGAGTTTGAGCTGGGTGGACGAAGCCGAAAGTTCTACAAAAGAATTGGATATGTGAAGAAGGGGTACTCGCCCAGAGTCGACTGTTGTAAGGACAAAGATGGAGGTCTCCTAATGGGGAGGAATGATGTCATGGAAAGATGGGTTGATCATTTCCAAGAACTATTAAATGAAGCCCCCTGCAACAGTGGACAACAGGCGATCACTTTCATGGATGTTGACTTGGGTACCAACTCAAACCCTGATCCACCGTCTGAGGTGGAGCTACCGCCATCCCGGGAAGAAATCATCAAAATAATAAAGGGGCTAAAGAATCATAAAGCGCCCGGAGTAGATGAAATCCCAGCGGAGTTACTGAAAAATTGCGGAGAAGAGCTCTGGGGTGAGATTCATCGCTTGATCCTAAAGATCTGGACAGAGGAAAGAATGCCTCAGGAGTGGACAACTGCGGCCATCTGCCCCATTTACAAGAAGGGAGACAAACTCCTGTGTTCTAACCATCGTGGAATTGCCCTGGTAACTGTGGCATATAAAGTCCTATCGTCTTCCCTGAACAAGAGACTGTCCAAGTTTATGGAAAAAGAAGTCGGGGAGTACCAATGCGGCTTTAGAAAGGACAGATCCACCATTGACCACATCTTCACTGCCCGCCAAATGCTAGAAAAGACGTGGGAGTTCAACGTTGACACGCATCACCTGTTTGTTGATTTCAAGCAGGCATATGACTCCATTGACAGAGCACAGTTGCTGCGGGATCTTCAGGCTTTGGGAGTACCTGGGAAGCTGGTCAGGCTGGTGAGAATGACACTTGCAGATTCCAAGTGTTGCATCAAACTGCAGGGCACGTTGTCAAGGGGGTTTCCAGTAAGCGCGGGGCTACGGCAGGGTGATCCCGAATCGCCGACCTTGTTCAACCTTGCCATGGAGAAGCCAATTCGTGCTATAAGAACCAACCTAGGAGGTACGATTTATAATAGGCTCACGCAGCATCTGGCATACGCTGATGATGTTGCCTTGACTGCACGAACGATACCGGCCTTATCTGGAGCCCTGGAGGAGTTTGAACGAGCAGCTGGAGAGCGAGGCCTGTGCATAAGTGAGGAAAAGACCGTATACATGCATTCGACCCGATACCCTCAACCCCAGAGAACATCACTGCAGGTTGGGAATCATAATTTCCCGTCCTGCAGTGAATTCAAGTACCTTGGAGCCCTTCTGACAAGGGATAATGACGTTGGGGTTGAGATTAGGGCCAGAATAGCCTCAGCTAATCGTTGTTTCTATGCGCTCCAGAGAATCATGAAGTTCCGAGGTCTTTCGAGGAATGCAAAGAAAGCAGTCTACAAGACCATCATCAGACCTGTCGTTCTCTATGGAGCTGAGACATGGGTTCTGACTGAAGAAAATAAAAGGCTGCTTGCAACCTGGGAAAGGAAGATCCTCCGAAAGATATACGGGCCAGCTTTCAGGGAGGGAAGGTGGCGAATCCGGACAAATGCCGAGCTGCTCCTGCTGTACGAAGAGCCCGACCTTGTCGCCGTCATCAAAAGCTACAGGCTCCGTTGGCTTGGCCACGTTGAGCGTATGCCCGAAACGAGAGCTCCAAGAAGAATGATGTACGGGAAGCCAGGAGGGAGAAGGCAGATCGGAAGACCCCGTTTACGTTGGCTGGATGATGTCGAGAGGGACCTCAGGTCGCTGGGTGTCAGAAGATGGAGGACCGTCGCTGCGGATCGAGATTTATGGAGAAGGACAGTTGTGGAGGCCAGGGTTCCATCGGGACTGTAGCGCCAACGAAAGAAAGAAAGAAAGGTTCTCGTAGATCAAATAATTATTTCGGTTATAATTATTATTCGGTTATAACCGAAGAAAAATATGAGATACGTACTTGAAATTTGGTTATAGTCATTAAGGGGGTCTCAGTGGGTCGCCGTTCGTTCCGAGTCAGTATTTTGCTAAATTGACGGGGCAAAAACTCAAGTTTTACCTGAATTTCAAAATTAGCTACAACTTTGTAAGTTATTGCTCCTTCAATTTCGCGAAATACTGACCCGGAACGAGGAACGAACGGCGACCCACTGAGACCCCCTTAACGGCTTTCGTCTAGGGATGAGCATCAATGTTTTCATTATCGATGGTTTAGATTCTAAACTTTAGAACGCACGTTTCACCCAACTGAAGTAGACCAGTACAGTTTGCCATCATTCGGGCAGCATCGCTTTGCCTAAGCAGAGCGAGGGGAGGAATTCGCTCACTTGGATTGGAGGATGGAGCGGCAACGTCTTCCATAGCAAACCTCTGAAAACAGAAGACACTCATTTTGCGAATTTCACTCTCTTGTTTTCACAGCCTTGTTACCTCGAACCTACAATATGAGAGAGAGAAAACATTCATTGGACATCTTAGTAGAGGAAAAGAAGGGGCAAGGATTCCAGTAGTTTTTAAAATGTAAGGGATTTGCGAAAAGAAAAATTGATTTGCCAAAAGTTCAAATTAATATACCTATGCCAACGTTTTTTTTTTTTTTTTTGCGTGCATATGTGTGGTACTAATCGTCGGAGCCAAATGGTTGCTCCGTCCTCCAGTCCGAGTCCTTGGACATGTTTCCTTTGGGCTCTCAGCCTCATGAACCGTTGGGCGTAGAATTTGGACCATTTGTTGGCCAGGCGTAGGGAGGCATTCTTGGGAAAGGCTTCATACTCATCATGTGATGCTCCCCTCGGATAGCAATACGAGTGGCGTGAAAGACCCTCTCAGGTCTTCGGCTACTCTGTCGTATTTTGCATGTTTGACTTGAGCAGCAAGGCGGGAGATGGAAGGCCAGTCCAAGTGTAAGAGACTGCGTCGGCGTTTATACGCGGGTATCGAAAAACGCAGGTCTCTCACGGTCCCAAACACCATGAACTTTCATGCCTGCCATCAGCACTGTGACGAAGTTTGTTAATTGTTAACATCATGATTACAAACTTAATTAACAATGGGTAATGACAATTTTGTGATTTGAAACAATACGAAGTTTTGGCTGAAAATTCACAGGTAGCCTCTCTGGGACTCCTGAGTACGAATGCCGGACTGAGGTCCTCCCTGATCAGCAGGGCGAGCAAAATTCACTCCTCACGACCCCACGAAGCTGAAATTTCACAGGTAGCCTCTCTGGGACTCCTGAGTAGGAATGCCAGACTGAGGTCCTCCCTGATCAGCAGGGCGAGCAAAATTCACTCCTCACAACCCCACGAAGCTGAAATTTCACAGGTAGCCTCTCTGGGACTCCTGAGTACGAATGCCAGACTGAGGTCCTCCCTGATCAGCAGGGCCAGCAAAATTAACTCCTCACAACCCCACGAAGCTGAAATTTCACAGGTAGCCTCTCTGGGACTCCTGAGTAGGAATGCCAGACTGAGGTCCTCCCTGATCAGCAGGGCCAGCAAAATTAACTCCTCACAACCCCACGAAGCTGAAATTTCACAGGTAGCCTCTCTGGGACTCCTGAGTACGAATGCCAGACTGAGGTCCTCCCTGATCAGCAGGGCCAGCAAAATTAACTCCTCACAACCCCACGAAGCTGAAATTTCACAGGTAGCCTCTCTGGGACTCCTGAGTAGGAATGCCAGACTGAGGTCCTCCCTGATCAGCAGGGCCAGCAAAATTAACTCCTCACAACCCCACGAAGCTGAAATTTCACAGGTAGCCTCTCTGGGACTCCTGAGTACGAATGCCAGACTGAGGTCCTCCCTGATCAGCAGGGCCAGCAAAATTAACTCCTCACAACCCCACGAAGCTGAAATTTCACAGGTAGCCTCTCTGGGACTCCTGAGTACGAATGCCAGACTGAGGTCCTCCCTGATCAGCAGGGCCAGCAAAATTAACTCCTCACAACCCCACGAAGCTGAAATTTCACAGGTAGCCTCTCTGGGACTCCTGAGTACGAATGCCAGACTGAGGTCCTCCCTGATCAGCAGGGCCAGCAAAATTAACTCCTCACAACCCCACGAAGCTGAAATTTCACAGATAGCCTCTCTGGGACTCCTGAGTACGAATGCCAGACTGAGGTCCTCCCTGATCAACAGGGCCAGCAAAATTAACTCCTCACAACCCCACGAAGCTGAAATTTCACAGATAGCCTCTCTGGGACCCCTGAGTATGAATGCCAGACTGAGCTCCTCCCTGATTATCCAGGCGAGCTGAATGCCACAGAATCTTACATACTTAGCCACGTAAAACCCCACGGTAGTCCAAAAACATATCCACATAACGGAAAAATTCAACATTATTTTTTGTTTACTCTTACTTTCAATCCAGTCAAGTCAAAACGCTGGATTGACAGGTAGAAAACATCAACAAATTTCATGGGTATCTAAATAATTGCTGATCGGGCATCACTGGTCAATTAATAAATATAACGTAATTATTATGTACAGCTGGACAACTTAGGATTCATGGTTTGAAAAATGAAATGTCTAATAAACATTGTGAAAAAAATGATATACTATCTACGAAGTCTTTCACTTAAAGGAAATTTGACGTACAGTACTCGTATAATTCAAAATTGAAAATTTTAAGAGTCTCATGGGAATGTGTCACAGTTGATGTCTATGAGCTGTCTATCGTGCGCAAGATAAGATTATTTTTCACAATAGATTTTTCAAGCATCGATTCGTAAAAATCTACTCCCTAGCTACACCAAAAACTACATTGAAACGACGTAGTACAACAAACTATTCATAACCGAAGAATAAGTGCGTGCTCTCTTCTGTCTTGAAACATTGATTTTGCCGAGCTTCTCCTTTCACAACAGTCTAATTTATACAAAACTAACAGGCAAAATTTTATTGTTTTTGCGATACAAAGTTGATCATAAGGCACCGTGCAAAGTGCACTTCTCTGACTCCAGTTTGGTTTATATGAACAGAATTACTAGTAAAAAAAGTATTTTTAGGAAATCAGTGCTGCGCCCTGGGTGGACTTAAGTTGAACTGTGTTGGTTTCGAAAGCTTCGTTTCAGTACCCACTGAAACGAAGCTTTCGAAACCATTGCCATTTTCCATTTGCCATTTTTTTTTTTTTTTTTTTTTTTGCTTGCCATTTTCTCAAATCATGTGGGTACCCACCCACATGATTTGAGAAAATGGCACCTCTAACGTACCCACTATGCATTGCTCCTTGAATGGGGTATTTCAGTCAATTTAAAAAAAAAAAATTTCAAAAGAGTATGGCTCAGGAATAACGGTAATCGGGTCTGTTCGTCGAGAAAATGTTTTTAAAAAATCAGAAGCTAAGGAAAGTTGAGGATTTGAATGGTGTGACGTAGCTAGCCAAAACTGTCTTGAAAAAAGTATCCATGCACAGAGAAGAGATTGGAATGTTCTCACTGGTAGCAGGTTCAAATTGAAGCTCCAGAACGTTGATCTTCCTCTTCTTTACCGTCATATTTAAAACGAAAGAAAGAAAAGAAATCATGGGAGATACACTAGCTGAAAATATATATAAGTCAAAACCACAAACAAAGCGAACAGAAAACAACGGATTACAGACATCAGACGTAGGGAACGCTAACGATTGAACCATAAAGTAACGCTAACTGATGAGAATCTCTTGGATACTACAAAATACTACTCACACGCGCGCGCGCGCGGCGTATTGTGTGTGCGTTCATGGAGGCCCACCTTTTGGTTTATTATTTCTAATAATAAGCCTATGTGGTCGTATCGCAAAAAATTTTTATAACCCCCCCTCAAACTTTGTCACTTTACGTTTCAAGGTGCGTAGAATCCAAATTTGCAATGTCCGTCCGCCATCCGGGCCATAAAAGGCCTTAGAATCGGTCTAAAAAACCCGTTCTTTTGCACATAGACTCCATTTGGGGTCTAGTTGGTCCTAACGTCGAACTATTCCGATCGCTTAATTCGTATAGAAGTTATGGGCAAATAACCGGCCAAAAAAGAGGTTTTTGCTCAAATATGCGTGGGGTGATATTTTCCAAGTATTTTTCTTCATGTTGGATGGTTGGTGGCTTTATAGACGATTATATAGAAAAATAATAAACCATTAAAATAATAATAATGAAATAATAAACCATAAAAATAATAAACATACGATAAATCAGAAACACGAGTGTGAGGCCTAATCTCCGTTCAAATTAAAGCTGACCGAAATGCCATCGATGTTTTTCTTCATGTTGGATGGTTGGTGGCTTTATAGACGATTATATAGAAAAATAATAAACCATTGTGTAACAATTTGCAGCGTTTTTTTCAAACGTGTGATCTCTTTAATTCATTTTTCTACCACACGTTATAGTATCATTGGGCTAAAAGTTGGAGTATATAGGTTTTCAAGGGTGCTGAATCCAAATTTGAGGTCAAAAACCTGAATTTCCGACCCACCGAAATACCCCATTCAAGCTGGTCATTTGTTTGAGAGGGTCCCCCCCCCCCAACAAATAATAGTTGGGTTCTTTCCCGCCTGTTAAGGAAAGCGCTAGTGTCGAGCTTTTTATTATCAACCTTGAAGATTCTGGCTGTTACTTTGCCTAAGATACATACTATGTTTCCACTTCTTTCTTGAAGAATAAAAATCTACGAAATTCTCAGGAATTACGAAGTAATTCAAGTTTTTCCACGGTTCATCCTAATTAGATCGAATTGTTTGACTGCCTGGGAAGTGTGGTAATTAAGGAAGGAGGAACACAGCAGGACATCGAATTAAAAAAATGGGGTGTTTGTTCAACCATTCCCGACAGAGAAGAACAGCAACTTTTTGACAAACAAAGCTGCGACTCTTCAATACCAATGTGAAGTCAATGGTGCTATAAGGCCGCGTGATATGAAAGGTGATGGAATCTGTCACCGGACCTCTTCAATCCTTTACAAACCGCTGCCTGCGACGGATCCTGAGAAAATCACTGGAGAACTATAGACCAGCTCCCTATTTATATTGAAATCAGGAAAAGGAAATGGAAATGAAAAGGTCATACCCTGATAAAACCCGACGACGCGATCCACAAGGGGAGAGAAGTGTTGGACAAAACAAGGCAAAGATCCGAAGGCAAGGAAATAGACTGGGACGGCAAAACGTGGAACGAAATAAGAAGGAATGCAGCTCAGACGACGGACTAGAACATGCTTGTAGACGCCCAGTACTCCTACAGGAGATAGAAGGAATTAAGCCAAAACCAATGCAAAGGTAACAACCATAAGTTTCACTGTTTCCAACCGATTACATCCAAATTACTAGAGATTGGAACTTGTACCTCATGAATTTCATCGGTACGTTTCTTTTGCGTTAATTTTCCAAGTTCTACGCCACACCACGACTCAGCACCAAGTTCTTTTTCTTTTGTGTTCTCTTAACACTACGTCACTTTCACATACAGCAAACAACATGTTTTTAACTGCCAAACACCATTTACCGACTCATCAGAAAGTTTTCACGATGTAAACAAAATGTCTTCCCCTCCTCAATATACATTTAAAGAAATATATAAATATGTTTCTTGTTTTTAAGTACGACCAGTCATCATGATTTGCCTTACGACGTACGAATGAGAAGAAATGTATCATTATAAAAACTCATAAACGAAACGTCATATTCGGAATAAGAAAAGACGTAATTGGACGAAAAAATAAATCAAATCACAGTCACATTATGTATTATCTTAAGATTTTCTTTGTTAAGAATAAACGCCGACTCTCTTGTTTTTCGACTTCCTTCACGAACCAAGTGTTGCATAGCTAATGGCAGCACGCTTCGTTCGTAATAAAAAGTACCTACTTAACAATAATAGTGTAATCTATAATATTTATAATTTTTAATTTAAAAAACAAATTAATGTCTTTATGTACAGCACTTATTTAATAATAAAGAGTCTTTTTTTTTGTCTTTAAGACAATTTGATCTTGGAATTTTACGTCGAATGCGAACAAAATGTTGGAAAAAACGATTTCCGACGCTTTGTTAGTTCATTTTTTCATTTTTGCGATGAAGAAATGAAGAATTGACAGGTTGAGCGTGAAGGTGGCCGGAGGGTGACACGTGGGATTTCACGCGGCGATTTGGGCTGCCTCACCGGTGATACGTGGTTTTCACGTGGCAATTTGGGCTTCAGCCTCGCCGACTTCCATCGGCCGGTCGCCAGAGGTGGTGCTGGACTGCGAGAGGGTCCCTTGCTGCTTTTCCTCGAACACTGTAAACAAATGGGAACGAAATAAGTTGGTTGTAAAAAAGTTAAAACCATAACGTTACACAGCAGGACGAAAGATCTTACACTGTCTTTTAGATTACACTGTCTTTTGATGGACAGTGTTTGGACTTCCTGCCTATAATGGGAGACCAAAGTTAGTTCCTAGTTCCACCGCCAGGCGGCCGAGCCCACTATTAATTTCATTAGCTCCTATCATGCAACCATTAAGTATTCGCATTTAATAATAATGAACCAGCACTAGAACAAAAGGATTAATAATAAGAAATATATCATGTATTGAACCATCAGATCCTTTAGGGCGGTATTCATAGTCATGACTCGAGAAGGACTTGAGTAACTACTCCATTGAGTAATTACTCTCAGGGCATGAGTAGTTACTCGCAACTTGGTATTCAGAGTGTAAGTGGAGTAATTGCTCATCCTTCGAGTAACTACTCGAGATTCTGGAGATGCATCGTGAGGCTCGAGTAGTTCCTCAACCAGCAATTGGTAGCCCTGATTGCTAGTTGAAACTTGCTAGGGAAACTTCCTTTGTTTGACAGGGATTTTCCCCTGCTTAACGGGGAACTTCCCTGTATTGATACATCACTGCAGTGGTAACCCTTCCAGTAGGTTTTGAGAGCGCTGCATGTTTGTTTTTGAGTGGTCGGTTGTTCGTCAGTTTGTGTTGGGTGAAATGGGGAAGGAGATAATAATGTTTGAAGATATTCTTTTCCTGTCCTAACCACTTTTGAACCTGGTGGTGCATCAGCAACGGTACTTTTCAGCCACTGAGCTAGTAATCTGGTAAGGTTGACTTTTATGTGTGAAACAAGCTGCAAGAATGTGGCGATTCAAAAAAGCGGATAGAATGGAATGGAAGACGTAAGAGTATCTTCAGTTGGTTGTCTACTTGGTAATCCTCTCACATTTCAGTCAATACATAATTAATTGTAAATGAATCGAGTAAATTCTAAATTATTTCTATTACGAAAATTATCAAAATCTATAAAATTGAACACTGTGATTGAAGTAGTTCCATTTTCCTCAAAATATATCAATGTTCTCGTGGTTTTGTCGAATTTTCTTCATTTCCCCAAGAAATGTTTTAAAAAAAATCTTTTTGTTTATTCATTTTTGAGAAAACTATATTGGTATATAGTTAACTCATGGGTTAAGGTTTTACTTTGAAGCTGAATGCACTGCCTTAAAAGTCCTCTCACTTTACGTATTTCTAAAACTACATTCTAAAACTACACTATTTCTATCTACTACAGACAATAAATTATTGAAATCATATTTTAGAAGTTATGGATAAAAAACTGACAAAGTTAAAATATTTCATGGTTTTTAGCGCATTATATCAGTAGCAAAGGGTTTTCAAAGTTGCAAATTTGGATAACTTATTAAATTTATTGTTATTGTTATAGATTTTTCCGATTGCAAAGAATCGTAGATACATCCATTTTTGATGAGAACAACACGTTGAGTAACTGCTCAAGTGTCCTGTCTAGGTGCCTCGAGTTTTTGCTAGTTTCGAGTAGAAGCAGGCCTCGACTCAACGCCAAGTTTTGTTTATGAATACCGCACGCAGAGCAGATACTCGAAGTTTGGAGTAACAACTCGAGTAAATACTCGAGATGACGACTGTGAATAGCGTTGAGCATCCGCCGTCACTCCAAGACCCATTCGAATATTTACTCGGCTTCGAGTAATGTCTATGAATACACATGAATACAATGTACAGAATTGTTCTATGCAGCCGCAGCCATTCAAATCGTTGCTCTACTGGCCAACTGGTTCATCTGAGTATGCTCGTCACTTCTTTCTTCCTTGTATCTTCAGATTTGTAAGAAGTGATGAGGAATATAAAGCACTTGTTTGAATTTCAACTGTAACTCAAGTGTTAATGTGTTAAATTAATGTTTCCAACAGTCATGCACAGACCACACGGCTATATTTCTATAACTTTTGTCTGAAATGGAAGCCTTCTCCTGATTTCCGGTCAGCATGTCAGGACTTTTTTTAAAATCCAGTTCACTAGTCTCATTCTCGTATTAATCGAACTCACATTTGTCAAGACTGATGATGGAGCCGGATGTGACAAGATCTGAAATGGTGAGTGGAGGAACAGACTCATCCAGGTGAGTTCTTCGCCGGACCAGCCACCAGTCCACGAGGAACAACGACAGAGCAAGCAGCTTTATTCCAGCACAGAGTCCGACGTACCTGAAAAAACCATATATGATGAGTAATGTGGAATAAGCAGAGGCAAGCAGTGAAGATTAACCGCGACATCTAGTGTTTCAATATCAATTTGTAACAACTCTATGAAAGTCCTACCGAGATCGTTCTGCTTTCTTTGTCTTGAGAATGAACCAGTCTTTTCAAAAATGCCTTCCTTTTAGGGGTGAGAGAGATTCACTGAGTCTACCAATAGAGAGCGCTGGCTACCTTCTTGGCTCGGTTTGCAACAGTGTGAAAAACTCAACATGTGTTCTACCAAGAAACAGATTGTTTAATTGATTGTTTCAATGAATTCAGTTGATGATTTAGACGCTAATGTGGCATTGCAGTTTATTTACTTTCGAATATTCTTGGAAATAATGTCTGCACAATCATTCTACTCCTAAAGGCATCACTTTGGTTACCCCCTGTCTTTCCTGTTACAACCGATTCAATACCTCACAATGAGTCAGAAAAACGCGAAACTGCACATATTCCACCGAACTTCCGTGTTTCAGCTCATGGGTATGTCTACATTGGATCGTCCAGCATTGAACGTGTCGAAAAAAAGGACCCTTTCCTGAAGTTGAGTTCATACTTTGCTACATCGAACTTACTTGTATCTGAACTGCTCAATGTCGTAAAGGAGGCAACGCCCTCCCTTCTCACCGCAAGTGGACTTCCAGAAGAGACAAGTGGAATCGATCAGGTTGCCGAAGAGGATTGGGGCTGGAATGTAACCGAAGAGTCTGAAGATGACGAACTGCATACCCAGAGCAAACGACCGCTCCTCCTCGTTGACAGACCTGACAGGCAAACGAAAAGATATCATAATTAAGAATTACTTGAATTGAAGAGCCTATTCTATGAAATTAAAGAGTTTTGAATGTAGTTTTTTTCAAGTTTTACTGTTCATCACGTAAGTAAGCTAACCCTTCTGCACTAGGAGTATTCTCACAGGCTAGGAGAGTCTTCAAGCAGTTGACCATGTTATGGTAATATAGTCATGTTCCAGGTAGAGTCTATGGACTATTTAGGATGGGCAGAACATGACAAAATATTCCAGTTAAGAATTTTGGTAAAAAATCATACGAATACATTTTTTTCACAAGGTTGAAGATTAGAAAAGTTGGTAGAACTTGATACTTATACA
Source organism: Apolygus lucorum (assembly GCA_009739505.2). NCBI lineage: Eukaryota > Metazoa > Arthropoda > Insecta > Hemiptera > Miridae > Apolygus > Apolygus lucorum. The sequence goes on from CM019177.2 coordinate 65,656,338, forward strand.
TCGATGACATTCAATGAGTGATGAACTTCTACTTTACCCTCCACTCAACTTGATCGCCCTCTCTAGAGGGAAGCAAAGAAGTCCTTAATGGTTCAAGGTCAACGTTAAGTGAATCTCTCTATCAGTAAGCCATAAAAAACTAATTTACAATGTAGTACTGAGGGACAGAAGATTCTCCTAGTTATATACCAATCAACCAAATTTGTAAGAAACAAAATCATAGAAATATGTTGAAAACTGTATTTAGTCGATAGCTCGATCGGCTTGTTAAGACGATGGCAGACTCACTGAATGGATTGTTATCCGTAAAGACTCACCTGAGTACTATCATGAGAAGAGGCATTTGCGTAATGGCTACTATGAACGTCATGAAGAACAGGAGAATCAGGAAAGGAAATATCGTGTGACAGGGCGAGTTGCAAGGACCAGCTGTGGCGACTGGGACGACCGTCACTTCGGCAAACTCCAACTGCGACACGCTGCTGACGTTTCCATGAATACCTGAAATACGTCAAAAATCATGAACATTAGTACAATTTCATATGACCGAATTCATTACCTATTAGAAGAAAAATGTAAGACTTTACTCAGAATTACCTATTAGTTCTACAAGATAGAAGAAATGAGCAAGCGCTAAATAAAGGCAGAGACAGAAACAAGCATTAAACTTGAGCAAATATATGATTTTTTTTATTTTTAATCCTAATGCTGTGTGACAAGAGGACACCATCAAATCCTGGAAAGAGTGGATAGCTGCACAAGGACCTGGGGAATATCTCTGAAAACTACCTGGGCCTGAAGAGGATCAACAGGTCAGTCTACTGTACCAAAACCTTGCTCACACCTAACACCGAACCAAACTACCGTTGTTGCCGGCGCAAACCCGCGACATCCACGAAGTAACATGAATTCGCCACAAAGCTCAGAAGGCAACTAGGTAGGGCGTAAGCTATGTCAAGCATTAGTGTGTACCTTTCTTCCGAATTCATTCCTTTCCAAGCAAATTCGAATGAATTGTAAAATAAAATTCATTCGTCAAATTAAGTCAAATAAGTTTTTAATACATCATTCTCCATTCAAATATTAGACCAATGTACTAAGTATAAATAGACAATCAAGGTAGTCAAAACGTTAGTTCTGGAGGCACAAAGCCCCTGGAGCTGGGTTAACTGAGTTAAGCTAGTTTAGGAAATTTAGACATAGGCCGGTGAACAGGAAGGTCCACAGGGGTGAAAATTCCGTCCTTATTTCATCCCATGAGCAGGTGCCAACTGAGTAAGGCCAGGCTGCCAAAGCCTTAGGAGAAGGCGCAGCCCAACAGACTGTCAATGTTCAAGAAGCTTTTATTTTGTAGTCAATTTTCATAACAAATAATATATGTTCTTGGGGAAAAGAAGCCATCAGTCCTATTGACTGCGCCAACTGTTATGGCCAAGAATAGAAGCTACCCATGCCAGGGGTCGATCGAGGAATGTGATGAAATGATATGGATTGTTTATCACTGACTCACAGAAGCCAGATGAAGAAAGAGCAACAAATCATCTGTATGGAAGTTTTGGGTACTCCAAAACCTGAATCGAAGACACAGTGATCTTTGCATTTTGCAACATTGTGAATGATTTATTTTTTTGGGAATGATGTGCTGAGTCAAAAAGCTTGTCATATTACTGGTGTTCAGATTCAAAGAAGCTTTCATTATTTTTTGTTGATTGTTATAACAATGAGGAATGCTGAGCCATTGGTCCTATTGATTGCGCCGACGGTAATGATTAATAATTAAGGCCTCCTATGCCTGGGAGTCCTCAGTCAACGATTTTTACTAAGGAATGAGATGAAATGAATTGGATTCTCTACCACTGAGCCACAGAAACCAGATGGAGACTGAGGTACATCACTTATATGGAAATTTTGTGTGCTCTAATGCTTGAACGAAAGAGATTGTTTCCAACTTTGTTAATGTTCAATTTTGGTTCGGCTGACTCAAAATCAAACAGTTTGTCCTTTTACCAACGGTCAGGATTCAAAAAGCTTATTTTTTTTGTTGGTTGTCATTGCTGAGCCATAAGTCCAATTGACTGCACCATTGTCAGACGCACACACTGTCAAAGTGTACACGCAAGCAGCTCAGCGGAATGCAGAGCAGATTACTAGGATGCTTTCAGATCGTATAGCACTTGAGACCAGAACCTGATGCACGAACCCGATTTTGGCGGCGCAAAATAGTTTTGTTACACGGCTGAGGGCGTATCCTTAGAATTCTTGGTGGTTCAATGTTAATGGTAATTATCACTGCTATCTTTCCCCCTCTCCTCGCTGATTGGGCGCAGTCTTCTCGTGGGCGTCATTTTTTCGGCTGATTAGCGAAAGCGGGGAATAGATTTCCGCAAACCAAACCGCGGTAAATTTTGCCTTGGAGGACACTCCACGTACAGTGACGTGGGCGTTACCAATTGTTTTCCCTGGGAGCCGTCGATTGCTTCTTCCAGAGTCGAATTGCAAGACTCGGTTTCCCAGGTAGTAATACGAAACTATGTCAGCGCGTGCGTCTGACAACCATCTGTTATGATTAAAAAATTAAGGCTTCCCGTGCACCGCCCTGAGGGATTCCGAATGCACTCTTGCGGGACTGCGAGGAAGTTTTCCTCAACTCAAACTCTTCTAATTTTAATATCTTTGGAGGTGCCATTCCAGACATTCAATGATTACTTTGGTGAAGTAGTGGATGATGTTGCGAAAGTCAAAGTTGATTTATCAACTATGATTGATTATTCTATCACATCGTAAATAATACAGAAGTTATAACTTCTGTATTATTTACGATGTGATAGAAAAATCAATCATAATCTTTTGTGATTTGCGGGAATTACTAGGTGTGAGTAAAGGAATGAGATGTGTGTAAATGTTTAAGGGGTTTGAGAGTGATAGGGGTCGGAATGACAATTGGTAATCCTTAGCAAACTGATATAGCTTTTCCATTACGGTACAATCGAAATTGATTTTGAGATGGCTCAGGATGGTTTCTATCATCTACAAGCAATACTCTCCGTTGTGGGGAATGTTTCGTTCACATCATCTACCCCTTGAATATTGTGGCAGTGATTACAATAAGGTGAATAAATTTTTCCCATGAGGCACCGAAAGAATGGATTATTTCCTAGTCCAATCATTATTTTATCAATGGTAGAGAAAAAAAAGCCCAACTCAAGGTCTCAAATACCGGTCCTAATATTTGATCACGAAGATTCATTCTGGCTCAAATAGATGTCAAAAAGAGAGTAGGTGGAAAGTAACGGCAAAAACGATATAAATATTAATTTCCTTCTTTTCAAAATGTTTTGAAATTTCTGCAAGTTTGTCTAAATTTCTTCTCTGTAACCCCAACGTCTTTTTATTTCCCTCGTTCTAAAATAGATGTAATAGCCTAATTATCACTTCATATTACCGATTCAGATCAATAGAATGTATTCAGAGAGCTCTTCCTAACTGAGCTACTGCTAGAAGAGACCTAATTATTAAAAACAAAAATATCCAATCCACTGTCTCGTATTATAGGATACAAGATAATATAAATATCGACACCAAACCTTATTTGCTCCCGCGCATCAATAACATTATTGCAAAGCGACAGTTAGAAGAATGTAGGAATACGAAAACGAATAATAAAAATACACAAGCAATATAAAAAAAAGTGTCTTTATTTTTAGTGATTTTACTAGGTACCGTAAAACCGTCAAACTTTACCCCACCAGGGGTAACTTTACCCCAAAAAGTGAGAATCTTCAATTGTGACGTAAACGTGGTAGGACTTAGATAAAAGTTAGCTATTGTGTTTTCGTTATTCTCCACATCCCAGAGAATCGATGCGTCTTGCGATGGCGCCTTTATCCATGTTATCAGCTGTTATCAGTCATAGTTTCCTGTTCAGCTGTTTTTGTCCTGTTTCTCGTGCTCCAAAATTTCTTCCATATCAGGCGTTTGGAGTGGATTTACCAGGCAAGCCCTCATCATATCACTTTCAATATCTCATTTTGAACAAAATACACTAATCAAATTCTCAAAAAAGTGTTTTCTTAGTTATGCCTTTGTTAACCAAAAATTTGATGGTAACTTTACTCCAAAAACCGGGTATCTTTACTCCACTATAAAGGTTGGGATAAAGGTCGCCTCACTCATATTTTTCTTATTTAATCTCGAAAAATATTTGAGTTTTATAATTTTCGCAGTGTTGAATGTAAAGTTTCTAGTGTATCTCATGTCAGAAGTTAGAGATGGGGAGAAGAAATGAGAAAAAGCTTGGTACGCGCCCCTACCGAAACTTTACAACTGAACAGCTGCATTATGATATGAACATAAACGTACTTCGGTCTCATAAGTTGTGATTTACAATATTATTTACTCGTGGGTTAACTTTGAAATTTACCATTGCAATTCATTTGAAAGTTATCGAATGTGAAACAGACTTTTTCTGTGATTTTATTAAGTCATTCGTTTATCGTTTATTGTCCTTTAATATTTCTTTACTTGTAGAAAGTTTTGCTCGATTACCTACATAAGTCTATCTATACTGGAAGACTGAAATTGTGATCTCTTAACCAGAAATATTGCATTTCAAGCAAATTCGTTGAAATAAATGATCATTGGAATTTATATTTTTCTAAGGTATAACTTGTATTTTTCAAGCTAAAAAGTTCAATTTTTCAGAATATATTTTATAATAATATTATAAATACTTGATATTATCAAGTATTTCTGGGGTAATGAATTCAATCCCGACTAGTAACATTGCACCACTGCCCGTTTCTGTAGCGATAACCGTGAGTTTTTCAGAGTGGAGTAAAGATAGGCGCACTCGTAGGTAACATTACTCAAACATTTAAACAATTAAATTGGGGGGTTACAATTATCTGATCAATGAGCTCGACCACTCAAAATGTTCAGGAAGCCCTGAAGATCAATTCACTTATTTAAAAAAAATCAATTTAACCCATTTCGAGTGGGAGAAATTGTATTTGGAACTGTTTTGGAGTAAACCTTGGGGTAAAGTTTGACGGTTTTACGGTAGTCTCCAAAGTATAATATCACAAAATTTAAATTAGTTGATTAAAAATTCGATCAATTCAGTAAATTTCGACTGTAGACTCATGATGTAAGAAGGGTGAACATTATCGCACGATTGACTATTTTCTCTTCTATACGGGGTGTTAAACTCACGTAACTTGACACTGAGATTCTACGACTGAAGTTGAGATTCTACGACTCATGCCGAGCTAAAAGTGTCTCTGACATGCCGAGCAATAAGTGACCCTTATTTCACTTGCACAGAACAGCGAGCCAGAAAGAAATCAAAGAACGAGCCGGATGAAATAAAGCAATGGGAAGGCAGAATTATTTGAAACGGGACAACACAAATCAAAAACGGACGACACAACAAAAATTAATAATCAAACAGTTATCACTGTTATCAAAGTCCCGATTCACAAAACTCCCGTCAGAGTGCATTCGGAATCCCTCGGGGCGGTGCACCGAGACGCAAGTCCAAGGATCAGTCACTAGCTACCGATTTCTCATGTGTTGAAATGAAATGGACTCTTCACCACTGAGTGGGAATGAGAACCAAGGTAGACAACACAACCCAACTAAGCACAGTGAATGGGATGAAACGTATCAAACTTCAGCAAGAAATGCCAAAAACTCTTTTCAAACTCGACAATCTTACCTAACGAGAGAATAATGAGCAGTTTCTCTTGCAGTCTTCAGCCAAAATGGTCAAGAAGGCTAATTCAACTTTACTCTACCGCCTAGTACCTATATCATCAGTTATCTTGATAGGTAATTAAAATGTATAAAGAACTTAACTAAGGAGGGATACTTACAAGCACAGTTGGTGTAGTTGGACCGCGATGAGAGAGCGGTACATCCAGCATGACAAGGACTGAAGTATGTGAGACCGTTGTTACCGCAGACAGGCTCCACATCTGACGTCACGCATTCGCACCCGAAATTACAAGCTGCCGTCAAATTCACTTGGAAAGGTTCTCCTCGCGTGCTGAAAGTCAAAATTAAAATTGTTCGTGAGTTATTGCTCAGGAGTAGTCGTAACTTATTGCACTTACCTCGGACTCCCTGTCAGGACTGAAGCGATGGATGGGGAAAAGGTGAGTACTACAGGACATGGATTAGGGAAATTAGAAAAACTGGAAGAAATATTGATGAAGTTATCTTTGGATTGAATCAGCTAGATATTCAAAAGTTCCCATAACTCATTCTTAGGAAAATTGTCATTCCAAGGACCTATCAATCTTATCATCTTCTTTACTACGAGTATAGTTTGAATTGTTTTGCGTATGCGTAGTCCCTTGAGACAGACCTGCACAAGTTTATGTTTAAAGAAATGCATAACAATGAATAGCTGGATTCGTTGGTTGCTCCCGTGAGATTCAACCAATAATAGAAGAAACTGGACGTGAGGTTTGGTGATCTGATCGATACCTAATCCTCTCTATCAGGCACAGTAACACCGCAGCAATCCAAATATCACTCAATCTTCGCTCCTAACCTTGTCAATTTAACAGCAGAAAGCGCTGAAATCCGAAAGGTTTCTCTGATTATAATTGTAATAAAGAAACATAATCATTGTAAGGATAATGATATGAGTTCTGAAGGTACCTACTTGAGGTTCCATTGCTAAGGATAGACGCAAGTACCTTCATCATTAACGAAAATATTCAATGCTTGAAGAGAGTGTTTGATCATCACAATTAAAACTTGAGAATGATAATGCCGGCCTCTGATCGTCTGTTTGAAAGCCTCAATGTTTTGCATGCCCAGGTATGAACGTTTTATCATGGTTCTTGATGGATCTAGCTTTAGTAGGTCTGATCTTACTACAGATTGAGTCCTAGACAATAAAAATCTGTTCTGGGTTGATTTCAATATGAATTGAGAAAGGAAGTCTCATCGACTCCCAGCCAGGGAGAAAGAGCAGAGTCATCGTCGTTATCTTACCTGTTGGTGTAAGGGATGGTGGTGCCGGCCATTTTCACGTTGTCGCAACCCAAGAAGAAGAGAAGAGTGTAGAGAGCGAGGCAGACGGTGTTGGACACCAGGACAAACTGGACGGCTCCTTTGGGTCGAAGCTCCAGTCTCTTGAGGAGACATCCTCCCATGAAGATACCTATGCAGGCTCCCGGTATGGCGATGGACCCTGAAAATTAACGAGTAATACATCAAAAAGATTGTACAAAATTGGACAAAAATACATTCCTTTAAATGAACGATGATTCCTTTTATTCTATGAATCGCATAAAAGTGTTGCCTATTTACGCCTATTTCCTCAAGTAAGAAGTAGTTTTTTTCGGCAGGCAGGTGAGAAAATCTTCAAGATCCATTGGTGGAGTTGGATTTCGTAAGATACCTGAAGGGGTCCGCGTCTTCCGGTTATGTGGGATTCAAACCCACTAAAAAAACACCTCCTTTTCTCCCACGTTGAAGCACAGAAAAAGTAAAGTTAACAAACATTAAATGATGGATTTTGGTTCATATTGTTCAGATGATTTCGCTCATTGCTTAGTACATCACCCCCTTGAGTGGATGGGTGTTCCCGAAAAAATATTAGGACATGAGACGCCAGTTGCCTAGTGCTCACCCTTCCAATTATTTACTTGAATCCTTTGCTCGTCTAACTCCAGTGATTTCACACGAACCGGTTGTAAGTTGAGAATATGACTTGGTGGTATCTATTTTGATTTTGTGTGCTATGAAGTGCCATAACATTTGTGATATAAAGGGTTGGAATGCTGGATATTCAGTGTATGTTTGATCCATAACTTCCATAGACCTGCCAATCCAGCTGAGTTGAAAAATATTAGAGGGAGAAGACTTCTCCCTACTACTTAGTAGTCTCTCAAAGGAGCAGTAGCGTAAGATTACCCATGTTGTAAGTACAAAAGTTAAGCATACTATGAACTTCCAGGCTGAGGAATAATGAGAGATGCTCATGAAGTGACGTCACAATGGCAACAACAGATTGTTGATCCTAACAACATATAAAAATTCGTTAGTACTTAGTAATCAAACAACCATTTCAGGTTGGATTTTCGTCAAACTGCTATTCCTGGCGTTGCGGACGTCATTGGCTGTCTTCCAAAGGGAAAATCAGAATTTGTTCTGATTTTTTCGCTCGTGGCTTCCCATTGCCTCACCACGCTGGGTAGGGACGAGGAGGACGATTAGAGCCCTGGGCGCCGAAAAAAAGCACGCTGCTGGCAATGAGCCTTGAACCCACGACCACCGCAGAAGTCGGTCCAAAGTCCATCGTCAAACAACGACGCCCCAACGACCGTAGCCTAGTACGTTAGTCTCTACCTCTGGGTTTCCAACGTTAGATTTATAAAAAGACTGGGCTACATGGTCGATTCACACAAATAATCAGACACAGTAAATTCAAAAAATGTGTGATGGATTGATGAAAACGAAGACTGAAACCCTGATTGAACCAGATTGAACGTTTTACATTTCAATTGCACTGTCATCAGATTTACTGACATTGTTATTTTAAACAGTCTTTATTATTTGAAACTCGAGAAACACAGTAGTGTCGCCAAAAGCTGCTCGTAAATCCCCTCGTGACAGGTTTTGAAAATATTGAGAGAAGAGGGGGGGCACCTGTTAAGCCCTCCTTTAGTTCTGCCCGAACAGTCATCGTTGTAGCTCGCTTGAGTTTGAACCTTTGAGGTGTCATGTGATCATTTTGATAACAAATTTGTAGTAAATACTGTCCGAGGGGGAGTATCGCTAACTCGAGTTCCGTTTCTGAAATAGTACAGTCTCTTCAGGTAATAAAATTAGTTTACAATTCGGAAGTGTTGTTCCTTTGCAAATACCGTGTCTTCCGACAAAGAGGAAGGTCAGCTTCGGGAGGAGGAGCCCACCATAACAAATGTATGATGAGCCACGAAGTGCACACACCCGCCTCTCTTTAAAGTTTCTAGTAAACCTCACCAGAGTGCTCCTTTGTAGTTGTCCGGAGTTTGGAAACCGAGTTCGAGAAAAAATTCCGAACTCCAAAACCGAGTTCCAAACGAGTCTGGAACAGGGTTGGAAAGTCACTGCGAACAGCAAACTCAAAACCAGAACTCGGAACTCGTGCACTGCGAACGCATAGAGCCCTACTGCGCAAGCCCAGACTATTCTAGAGCACTACGAACAAAGCTAAGATCTCATTTCAAAAACTCAACGCACCTGTGAAAACGCTGGCTTGGCTCTTCCCGAGGCTGAACTGCGTCTCAAGGTATTTGGGCAGGAAAACGACGAACCCTGAGACGATGACCAGCTCCATGCAGGCACCCAGGCACGTCACAACGTAGATAGGATTGCACACCAGCCTCCACATGGACCGAGGGATGTCTGAAATGGCGAAGAGACAACTTAAGCTTCCAGCTAGTTTGTTTGCTACATAAATATTGTTAAAAAAGTGTTTGTGTTCCAACGATATAACAATTTTTAAGCGAAATCTCCTTTCTGTTTATTGTACTGGAAGTTTCTAAATTATCCTAACTACCATTTCCCTTATTTAATATTTATTAATAATGATTATGCATTCTATTTCCAATTTCCACAACAAAGTATGAGTGGAATGGTCAAATGAGAAACTATAATTTCATACATTAAACATATTGTTTAGTAATGCATGCATTCCAGGGGACGTCCCATTGGATAAGCATTAGATCAGTTTAACCAGTTGTTAAGCGATAAAACTGTTTCACTCGATGTAATTTATTTATTACTTTAGGCAAGAAATAGTGACACCCCCCCCCCCCCCCTCACCCTTATCCACCATAACATTTCTAGCGGCATGGGAGCCTCGAATCTGAAGAGCATTTCAAAATCCATGATCTACGATATCCAACATGCGCATTCGAGTTCACCCTCCCCCCCAACCCCAACACCAACAATGGTGCCAGTCTGGCACCAAAGCGGAAATACGTCGTAACATTGAACTTTCATCTGTTAGTTTTGGTAGGCTTCCGTTGAAGTTCACATCCGTATTCAAGGTGAAACACAAAAAAAAAAACAAACAAAAAAAAAAAAAAAACACGAAATGCTGTTTAAATCCAGCGGTTTATGGCATCATGGCACCATGTCCTGGCACCATGGAGGCACCACTATTAGTTCCAAACCCGGAGGTATAATGAGAATTTTTCCTCAATTTCAAAGCTTGGGTACAATTAGTAAGCAGTAAAGGAACCAAAATATTGAAAAATCGGATATTTTGTGAATATTATCCCCCCACTCACCCCCCCCCCCCCTTGCGAATTTTGGTACTCTGGTAAAATCATGTACAACTCGGAAGTTATTTGAGTCAAACAAAAAAAGAAACACGCAAACCGGTTGGAAATTGAGGCATGAGCAGAGTTTACAAGATTATACACGCAAACGCACGTTTTTTCAGCATTAACCCCCCCCCCCCCTTTCCCCCTCTTAAAAAGCAAAATCCAAAATTCCGGCGCCGTAGTGCACAACTAGATAGTATTCCGCGTCAGACGAAAAAAGAACCACGAAAATCGTTTGAGAACTAAGGCCTGTGCAGAGTACACAAGATTATGCCCAAAAACGCACGTTTTTCGAGCATTAACTCCCCCTTTCCTCCCCTTAAAAGGCAAAATTCGAAATTCCGGCGACGTAGTGCACAACTAGATAGTTTTCCGCGACGAACAAAAAAGGAACCAGGAAAATCGGTTGAGAACTAAGGCCTGTGCAGAGTACACAAGATTTTGTTACACACACACACACACACACAGACATACACCTATGGTTTTTTTCGCGGATTTGGATTCAGAATGGTCTAAAACGGATTACTGTGTGGTTATTTTTTTTTCTGTTGAGTGTTGTCCAACTTTACCCCAGATCGATCGCATAAGGACGCCCAAGTCTTACTGTGGGACGTCCTAAAAAAAAGGGGGGAGAAATGAAAATGAAAACGAGGACAACAGAGCTACCCACCTAATTCCAATCAGCCAAACAAGGAACAACTGATTGAAGGAACTCTTCGACGGTATAAAATTAAGCGTTTATGAGAAATAGCTTCAACTCTGACTTTATTTTTCTAATTGGGCAGTTGAGAACACTGTCTCCAACGTGTTTCAGAATCTTGATTATGTAGTAGCTGGCATAACGTTGGAAGAACTTCACTCAGAGACAATTTACATACCAGGTATACTGTAACAATATATTTTATGAGTTTATTGTATGAGAATTATATAATATGAGTGAAGTATATTATACTTGCTACAACGATGTATTGTTTAAAAATATATGTAAAAAACTAGTTTTGATAACAAATTTAATCTTATAACGTTTTATTTTGGTTCGAATCCATTTTGGACTGCTTATTATGAATAGTCAGTTTCCCTGTGCGTTGCTCAGAGATGGCTATCTCATTTCAAATGCTCGCTCCATCGGATGGGGTTTCCATGGAAGAGTTTATTCATACAGCATTGCTCAAGACAGCCTCGTTGTTCGATGAAAGAAGGGAGCCAATGTAATAATCTGCAAAACCCATCCCTGGACTTGCTGATCACAATGGTGCTATTCCCATCAAAATCCTATACTGGGTAACTACGTCCAGTCAGACGAACGAAAATTAATTTTTGTACACAATAGGTTACAACAACACGGAGTTTGACATCTTATTTAAAAATAAAAATATGCCCGCTGCCGCAGGTGTTCCTATCGGAACAATAGTTTTACTAACTCAGGAACCTATGCAGTCATGCCTCTATTTCCCTAAGTTTCATTGGAATCGGATAACCGGTTTGGGAAGGTATAAAAAACAATAATTTTTATTAATACAGAAGATAATAAATGATGTCCAAAATAAAACAATCATACCTTTGACATCTTTGCCATACGCTGAATCTTTCTTTTCAACCACGACTACCGGAGGCTGAGAATCGCCGACGGGTTTGGTCGCGGCAGCAGCTGCAGACTTCTCCATCAGTCTGATCTTCTCCTTTTCTCTCTGAAAGTCGAAAAAATACTATAAAATAAATACCTGCCCAGTGAAAATTCTTCTTATTGAAGCAAGAGTCACAGGTAGAAGTAATTAATATCAAGGAAGTGCGTTTCTCCCCAATTTTCGGACAGGAAGTATTTAAATTCAATCTTCTTCAAGTCAAGTAGAATGGAGAAACTGGCCTCATTATGAACGCCTCCACATCAATATCCAATATAATTAATTAGGGGTTGATTTATGGCATCAAAACATTTATTCAACATTTATTGTCAGTTTTTCGTAGTAACAGGACTTACAATTTTAAATAAACCTACGTATTATTGCACTGCACACATATATATACTCACCGTTAGCGTTTTTGGAAAGGAGAAGAATGGTATGGCTACGATGATAAGGAGGAGGCCGCAGATGAGGAAACCACCCCACCACATGCCCACCCAGTTTCTGTCACCTGGATCTACAAGGAGAAAACAAAACCAAATTTTAAATCGTCAGGTCAAAACAACCTTAGTTAATTAGTACCAAAAAATTAAAGTCATAAGCAAATAGCGGAATTTAACTGGCAACGTACCGATATCAATCTGCGAAGTCGATAGGGCGTCCATGTGGAATGAGAGTAAATAGGCACCCAGCAGGAATCCAAGTACAGGGCCAAAGGCAGCCATACTGTACATACAACCTGAAACAATAAAATATAAACAATCGATACTTGTTTGGAATATTATGTGAGCCGGGTGGGTTCCCTACACGTAAAGACGATACATCTGGTGATAGCAGCACCAAGTGAAGCTTTGTTCACATGAAGCGGAATGTTACCGCCAAAAAAACGTTCCACAGGAACAGAATGTTAGGCTGTTTTGATTTGAGTAATATTATGTGAGCCGGCTGGGTTCCCTATGTTGAGTCATCAAAAATTACCGCTGAGCAATAAATGGACAGACATCCAATGATCTGTCCCTGATCACAACACCTACAAGTGAAGACGGGATCATCTGGTGATAGTGGCACCAAGCACACACATGAAGCGGAATGTTACCGCCAAAGAAAAACGTTCCACGGGAACAGAATGTTAGGCTCTTTTGAACAGCATGTTTAATGGGAGATTGTAACAATGGATTCTCAAGTTCAAGACAATGCTAATTCCAACAATGTGAGGGGAAAATGCCTCGAGGCCTTTTCCAACACTTGAAGATCAAAACTGGGTGGAGAGTTTAAAACGAGGCTTTTAAGATTTTACCCGAATGTTCCAAGTCCTTACTTGTAGTAACAGTAATATGTTGTGAATAACATGTTCAGAAAGTCATAGTTCCAACAGGGGGGTGAGGTACGATTTTCTTCGACTGTATGAATGAGTATTTAGTCAACAGAAGAAGGAAGCACTGTTTAGTCTATCTTCTAGGTGATTTCCAAAGAATGGGATTTAATAATAGATTAATTGTTTGGAGTAAAATAGGCACTGCTATTAGGTATCAATTTTGACAATTCCACCTATCCAGATCGAGTTTGGCAATGTTGCAACCAAAGGTGGGGGGGGGGGGGGTGAAAAATCATATTAGTGTCCATTTATTGTGTGGAATCTATTTCACTCTTTTCTAATTATCATCCAGGAGATGGAGATTCCATGTAATCGGGAATCCCCTGAAAACTCCCCTTCCCATTAAAAAGATGGAGGATAAGAGAGGTTTGCTTAGTAGGTGGTTATCGCTTGCCTGGAAAATAACGAAAAAATAGACGTGGCCACCAATTTTTGCGAGAGGAGTTGTGTGAGATCAGTTTAGAATCCCGTGAAAAATCTCTGCTGGTAATGTGGTTAACCAATTGTTGTGATCAATTACCTCTTCGCATTTCTGTCCATTAACTTCCTTAGCTCAAGTGGTAGGAGCTCCGACTCAGAAGTGTAAATATAGTTTAGTCGGAACGATAGGACGATTCTACACAATTACCAGCCAAGGACACGAAAGTATCGAAGAGGCATTTCTTTGTGAGTATAATCGCTGACTACCAAGAGACTAATCAAAACCGCCAGTCCCCAAAAGAGCAGTTCGCCCTAGCCTGCAAGAGGCCACTGAAAGATCATAATCCAGAATAATCTTGAAGCATCTTCTGGCTGATATCAAGGTGGCAGAAGTGGAGTTGAGTAGAATGTTGTCTATTTCCACGAAAATAATGAGTTACAAGTTAAATCGATTTCGACGGTTAGGTCATCATCAGTAACAAACAATAACTGAAGGTACATCACAAAGAGCATAGCTTATATAGGTACAAGTGAAAGGGAGCTTGAATCCCATTGGTCGGAAATTTTGTCAGAAATCTTTTGTCAGAAATAGCCGCAAGCAATGGATATGGAGGATGTCTCATTGATTCCATATGGAACAAGGTTCTTAGGAAAAAGTGTAGAGACGGGGTTTCTAATTTGGCTAGAGAAGTGGATTTAGAAGAGAAAAAAGTGGATAAGTATACCTTATTATGGAAAGATTTCTGACAAAATTGGCAAAATGTTATCATCTAGAGGTTTCAAAGTAGGGTTTAAAAATAAAAATAATCTTAAAGCTTCGTTGGGTTCTGTTAAAGATAAAATTAGCGTTCAAGATAAAAGTGGGGTTTATAAGCTGAAATGTTCTTGTGGGCTTGAGTATTGTGGTCAAACTGGTAGGAAATTTAAGGAAAGAATAAAAGAGCATGAGAAGGATTTCAGGGATAGCAAAGGTGATTCTGCTTTTGCGAATCACCTGAGAGAATCCAATCATAACTTTAGTTTTGATCTAACAAACGGACAGTACATAGAATTTCCTCATTTTTGCCCGAAGGGAGGTATGTTGGATGTGCTTGAAAAGTTCGAGATTCTTAAGAGTGATAGGTCTGGTAAATGTCTGAATGAGGTGGTCCCTCAACATGTTTCACCATTGATAGGTTCCTTCTTGCAATAGCTTGGTCTCCCCTTCACAATGTAACCCTCACCAATGTTTGAGCCCCCTTTCACTTTGTCTGCCTTGATTGGCATTTGATGATCCTCCCAGGTCCCTTCACTTCTCTGAGCCAATAGGATTCTCCTTTCACTTATCTGATTGGGTATGACTTTCACTTTCTCGACCAATGGGATTCAAGCTCCCTTTCACTTGTACCTATATAAGCTATGCTCTTTGTGATGTACCTTCAGTTATTGTTTGTTACTGATGATGACCTAACCGTCGAAATCGATTTAACTTGTAACTCATTATTTTCGTGGAAATAGACAACATTCTACTCAACTCCGTTTTTATTAAAATGGTTTTCCACAATCTCATCGCGAGTGATTTTATTCGTGGCAGAAGTGATTAATATCTCTTACCGATATACATAGAGGCGTTTTCAGATTTGACATGGTCGTCGATGTAGGTGGTGCCGAGGGTGAAGAGCGGAGATCCCCCGCAGCCCAGAAGTAGCTGCGCCACGAGGAAGAGCATCACCGGGCCAGCTGTCGACGGATTGCCTTCGATACAGTTGTCCCTCAGGTTATTGTGGGGACCAACAAGCGATGGTGCCGAAAGACCTTAAAACATTAACAATAACAACAATTTCAATTAAATTTGCTTACATCAAGGGAGGTGCCGTATGATATGGGGACGTCTGGATGGGGACTGATGAAGAGTGGAGCACATTGTTCAAAAGAAAAACAACTTCTTGTACACGGATATAATTTCTATCATTATCAACATTCAATTTGGGTAACGCACAGCAGATAAATTGTTACGAAGAACACCTCTTCAAAACGATTGCAAATAATTCTCAGTAACGAACCTTCGGAATCGACCACGATTCAGTCAGGGACTCATCTGTGGATAGGAAGAGAACGGATTCAAATGTTGATGGTTTACTTTTTGAGATATAGAATCCAAAAATGGAATACTAATTTTTCCGCCCGTGCACTTTCCTTAGTTACCATGGACCGATTTTGATGAAATTTGGTATATGGGCTCCATTTAGGATCTAGAAGTACCCCAAAGCTTTCGGTTATTGTCAGTCACTACTAAGGGGAGCAAAAAGTAGCTGACATTTTCAAAACGACCTACCTCGAAAACTCTCGAAACAAAGGTATTGTTTTTCATCAATTTAAAATAGTACTGAATTTTAGAATCGAATGAGACTACCCAGAGCTCTGTAGAGCCAACCGTTTGCTCCCTATCAGAAATGGAGAATTTGCCTCACAATTTTTAAATTTTTTGTCGAAAGTGGGTTCACTGATATGGAAAAAAACCATGGTTTGCTGCTCAAAAATGCATCCAAAAAATTTAAGATAATTTCAGGATGATGGACATTTTAGCAGCTATCTGTTCATGGGGGTTGCAACGTGACGGGTTTTCTAACCAATCTGACTTCATACGAGGATCTGGGCCCCTTACAACAGTAGCGCTACCTCTGATAGCGCACATGAAACAACTAGCTTACTTGATAGAACACTCGAGTGCACTGCGAACTGACAAAAAGAACCCAGACACGAAAGTGACGAAAAGAAGCAATTTTACTCACTCTTTGTTACAATACGATTCTTCCTGTTAGTTTATCAAGTATTATTATTCTTCTCCTTCTCTTATTTAGTTTCAATATTACTCTATTTTTGATATTTGAATCACGTTATTTGGATGGATAGTTTCATGTGGTCACGAGGGCGCCTACGACTCTACTTGTTGACATTCTCTGACACTATTTGCCGAAACTCCTTTTACGCTTCGCCAGAGCACAGTTTTGCGACAGGAACCCCGGGGAGTGATGTCATCAGTTTTACTTGATCTTCGCGGAGTTTTTAGGCAGATGCTTCACTTGTTTAGGCATTTTCTTCTACGGTAATTTTTTCCCCATGCGTATTCCTCGTGTTATTCTAGGGCCCTATTATAGGATTTGACTTGAAATTCCAGAATCTAAAACTGAGGCAAATTCCCCATTAAGGGTTGGACTTACAATAAATCAAAAACAAAAAAAGATTGTTCACTGACAGAAATTGGCCTAATCTCCGTTCAAAAATCATATGATAAAATTCAATCTTTTTTCTCTCTTCGATTATAGTTTCATGTCACTGAGTTGTGCTTCTTCAGCAACCATTGATGAAATACAAGGTAATTTAAGAGGTAAACTGACCTGACGACAGTCTCCCAAGGCCCATATCTTGCTCTCTGACTGAAACCGTCTTGCAGATGTTTTCGTGGGACTTGTTGACTGCGTGGGCGCTGGAGTGCGGCTCAGCCGTGAAATGCGGGATCATGAAGATAAGGGAACCGATCCCCATGATTACAGCACCTGAAAATCATCAAAATAATTAATATAATTTAATTATGATAGAAAAATAAGTAAAATTACAATACTCTTTTGACGGACTGAGAGGTGGAAATATGACCGGGTCACAAGGGGAATATAAGAAAAAACTCCTCCTCCTTCATTTCTATTAATTTTGGTGACAGAACTTGAAAATTAGAATTTTTGCGACATTTACAAGGTCTTTTCTTTAAAGAATGATATGAATCAAAATATTGCATAGATCAATGCAGGTAACCACTCAGTAGGTAAAATAAATATGTCATTACAACTGTATACTTACAGGGAGTCCCAGCTAGAGCTCAAGTGTGGTACATGATTAAAGATTATTTTTCAACGCTGAATAGGATACCGTAAGGCGGCCTAAAGACGGACACGCATCTTTATCTCCTAGAGGCTGTTGGCTCCCTCAGCTTCAGGAAACGGTCTATTTGGCATCGCTCCTTCAATAAAGAATAGTTGCTCCGCCTTTTCAAGCGATTTTCATATACTCCAGTGGAAACACTAATTCGACAAAAATCTCCAAGTGACATGATATCTTCCCGGCAACTGTTATCATCCTGATAAGTGTCCCCTACCCAGTTCTCCAATGATTTCTGAACAGGATAAAACAATTCGGTGATCTCAGCAGAAAATTTACTGACTTCAATATGGGGCTATCAGAGGTAGAAACACTTTTCCAATGTGAAACAGCATAGTTCTAGGGGACCTGGATAGTCGGATCAATTAATGAGAATAATTAAATCGGCGCTGTATTTAACCCTAGTAAACTATAAGCTTCGTTTGGTGGAGATCAACCTAGGACTAGGAATGATGAATAACAGATACAAATTGGATTAGGAAAGATAAATAGTTATACTATCCTATAATCAATGAGGTTTGTACTTGTGAGGAGGGGGAAGTATCAATAGAGTTAAACTATTTGATCTTCGAATTTGAACCACGAGGGTACGGGAAATGATCGTGCATGAAAGTAAGTACTGGAAATAGACTGGGGAGCTATCCCTGAGTTGTGATTCGAGAGCGGAAGAAATCGTTCCATCGAATCACGAATCAGGTGTCAAGAGTAACAGCTGCTCTGTCACAAGTCTGCCCCCAGGCAGTGAGTGATTTCTGATCAGGTAAAATTTGTCTTCGGACATTCAATACATTGTGAGTACAGGGTACTGGAGGCAAGTACCCTGTGCAATCTTGTAATTTCTATTCGTTCATTCATTCCCAAAACATAAGTCGGAGGGAGTTTTGTGAAACTAGTGAGACCGAGAATTCTTTTCAAATATGTTATTTGGGCAACCAAATTCAAATATCTGGAGCTAGGCATGTTTAAATCTTCTCTGTTGATAACAGTTTTTATCATTAGGTACAGTTCTTGATCTCCAGCCGTCCTCGTCTTTCATTTGTTTTTCCCTTCCTAAATCAAGTAAATATCGAAAGGGAATCTCCTAAAAGCTATCCGAGAGTAACTTGACGTCAAAATTTCACTCAAGACCTTGAAGAGTAATTTCATGTGCCAAATTAGACCATTTGGCAACATGATAGGTAAAGGAAAAGACGCACTTTCTTACGTAGTTCCGACAAATTTTTTCTATCGAAGAAGAACAATCTCTAGTTTCAACTTTTTTATCGAATGCTGACTGGGAATTTTCTCTGAATACTTCAGATATGTTGCTTTGTTATTGTGTCGTGATTACTTGAACAAAAAATCCCGATTTGTCACGAAATTTAAAAACAAAACTGGAAGCGAATGGGTTCGTAACTCAAGAGCAGAGAATTCGGTGAAGTATATAAGACGAAACAAGGACAACGGACTGAACAGCGCAGATACTAACCCGCAATACACGCCTAACTTAGATAGGCGGAGCAATCTGACTGCACCAGAATGTTCACTTTCGTAACGCAATCCTGAACTTACGCTAAGTTTTGCGGAGAAAATAAAACGAACCGGAGGAGCTGTTTATTGAGACATCATCAAGTCTTACTTTTACAACTTGGAAAGAGTGTTAGAGGGGGTGCCTCCTGAAAAAGGATTCCTATGATGTACATGATGAGGTGCTGGCTTGCATTTGGAAACGGGACGCCACCACGATGGGTGGGTCCGATCGGGGTTCCCCCGGCGTGTGTACATTTGAGACGAGCTGCCTCCTACTTTACCTACTATTTTGTACAAAAATACTTGGAGGCATTATTGTCCCATAAAAGAACTATGAATACAGAATATACAATTATTACTAAGCTGCACCTACCAATGCCTATCCATACAGGGATGTGCCTCCTGGAGCCGAGGTAGGAGACGAAGATGACGGTGATGACGTTGCCGATCTCGTAGGACGAGGCTACGAGGCCTGAGAGGGAACTGGGGATCTCGAAACGCTTTTCGATGGTTGTGATGACCGAGTTGATGTAGCCAGAGCTCAGAGCCTGCTGCAGCGTCACCAGGAATGATAGTAGTAAAACGAAAACCTGTAGACAGGATAATGAAAATGTAGTCAACTTTATTAGCGAACATGATTTTGAGAGTTACCTATTAAATGTATTTTCATAGTTTTCTAAACCTTCTATTGCTTCCGAGTCTACCAAGGTAACGGAAGCGTTGTTTTTACTTTACAAGGTTGAAAAAAGTCCTCCAAATTCGAAATTACCACTCGCGTTTAACGTTTCAGATCTTTCTGAACAATTTTGGTTCCGTTTCTGTCTGTCTGTCATGAAATCCTTGCCACAGCCATAACTTCTACATTTCTCATCCGATTTCGACGACTTTCGGAGATTTTGCGGGTTAGCGTGTAGATGGTCCCCTATGAAAATCATCGCCCCCGGACTGATAGTAGTCGCTGCGTATGCGCAAACGCGAATTCCTTGTAACAGCCATAACTTCCACATCTCTTATCCGATTTCGATGAAATTGTCAGGAAATATGCGAATTCGGTTGTAGATGTAGAGATTCATGTTTTGAGATTAACTACTATGCATCGGATCATCTATACAATCGGGTTATGGATAAGAGGAAGCTATGTGCCACACCCACTTGGCAGACGTTTTTTAAAATGTCCCTATCTGCAACCAAAATTATGAACAATGATTGAAAGGTAAATTATCAGCTTCCGGGATGTAGCATAAAAACGTCTTAAAGATCTATATTTTTTTTTAATTCTCAATTTTAAACAATTTTTTTTAATGGTCTTCAAGTTTTGGAAATAATTAGGTAATCGACCGATAAGATAATCGACAACGTGAAGAAAAAAACTCTCAGAATCATAGATTTTAGAATCTCAAAAGCAAGTAAGAAACTACTTTTCATCTTATGCAGTAATTAAAGGAAAAACTCACGGTTACTAATAAAAATAAAACTGTGCCTTGACTCAATCTGATCTAAAGGGGGCAAAAAATCCTTATCTTGAAATGGAAAACCTTGAATTCTATAAGAAAACCCGTTAATTACACTAGAAAAACCTTGAAATTGACTCGGAAAAGGTTCATAATGACCTGTAACTTTAAAAAAATAATTTTCTTGCCGAGTACATTACAAAAAAGTTTTTCTTTTATTTATTTTTATTATTGAAAATTAATTTGAGCAGAACCAAGTTACATCCACGAGTTGCTCAAAGTACACACTGTGGTTGTAGGAAGAATTGCTATTCAATCACAGGAGATAACAAAACAAATTAAATGTTTTTGTTGAATGATTCAGATCAAAAACTTTCATTTCGGTTGTGTTTTTTGGTTTAATATTTTCAATAATAAGCCTTTGGAATCGAGCAAGAAAAAAAAAATGTTAACCCTCCTCAAAATTTGATGTTTTACGTTTCAAGGTATGTACGTAGAATACGAAAATCGAATAAAAAAATTTCCGTCCGTCCGCCGTACGCGGCACTTTTCTTAGCAACACTGGACCGATTTGGTTCAAATTTGGTATATGGGCTCCATTTAGGGTCTAGTTGTGCCGCGAAGCTTTTGGTTGTTGTAGGTCACTTCTAAGGGGTGAAAATTAAGGGTTGAAATTTTCAAGAGTGCCCTAGCTCGAAAACTCTCGAAATAAAGGTACCTATCGTTTTTTCACCAATTTTAAATAGTATTGAATTTTTAACAATTTTTGAGACCACCCGGAGCTCTGTAGGACAAACCGTTCGGTCCCTACGAGTACTTGAAGGTTTTCCTTCGATAAAACAGAATCATGAGAGTGAATCGCAAAAGAGGTCTAAACTCCATTCAAATTTTATCGGACTAAAATGCGATCGCTGTTCATTTCTTCGATTTGTATACAGTTTTGCCTTCTGCGTAACCAGTAATCAAATTTCCATATGAAGCTTTCTATTTTTCCAATCGAGTGTGAAGCGTTCAGTTCTTTCTAATAAACTTGATTGTGAAGGTGTGAAGCCAATATGGTGTGGTAGGTAGTACCTAGCTGGTAGGTAAAAAAAAGTTGGTAGGTAAAAAAAATGTTGGTGGGTAAAAAACGCTGCAAATCATTGCTCGAAGGCTTCTTCACTCTTCAGATCACTGATCAGCTGAGTGAGCTCCAAAGCCATTTTCAATCCTATTGAATGGAAGTGCTCTTCCAGGCGTCTCCAGCATTCGAGGAGATCTTCTTCACTCCTTAGATCACTGATCAGCTGAGTGAGCTCCAAAGCCATTTTCAATCCTATTGAACGCATGAAACTGAAATTTGAGAGGGAAGGTCAAGGGAGAATACAGATGATGGTAGGTGCTATTGATGGAGAACCAGTGATCTATACAGATGGGTGATCTATACAGAAAATAATAAACCTTTGAGAAATGATTTGCAGCGTTTTTTTCTTTCGTCTGATCATTTATCAAATAGTAGGAAATTGGGTAAGAACATGAATTTCGAAAATCGCACAGGATTATCTCCTCGACTTTGCTCGTCGGTTCGATTTCAAAGGTTACTCGATGTGAGGTGAAACTTACTTTAATGTTGGCACAACTTTGCATAAGGAAAGGTCGACATGCGAGGATGCCGCAGTCCCGCACGTCTTGAGGGAGACTCGCCGCAACTTCCGCGAAGGTCGCGTGCGCTCGCTCTTTCGCTTCTGTCTTCAACCGTTCGTTGCTGCAATACAAAAATTCAAATTACTAGTGAGGTCATGTTATAAAGTGATAGTTTGATTGTGAAGAATAAGTGGGTTGTTGCGGGCTACAAATGGGAAACACGTAGTGAAGGTAGAGGGAAGAAAATCTTAAAGTTACCAACTCAAAATAACCAACTAATTTGCACTTCCTGTTGAAGTATGCAGTATACTCAAAATCGTCGGAGACAAAAACTAGCCTAGATTCTAACAAAAACATACAAGGACAATTTTATTCCTGACACATCGTGAGGGGAGACAGGTATTCTCGATCCCCCAATTTTGAAAGCCTACAGGATGCATACAGGACAGAATCTACACCTAAAAATGAACGCCAATGAAAGAACAAGATAAAGAGGAATTAGGCATGGGATAATTCAAAGGAGGATTTTTGATGTCCTAGAGTTGTCGTTGGGGATGCTGATTTTGAAAGGAACATTTGGAACAAATTGTTGGTTTAACGATTTTCTAGGGGTTCGAAACGTCGTACAACTCTCCTGAAGGGCTGGGTTTTCTCATGGAAATATCGTACAACTATAATCCTACAACTGTTCTGAAGGGCTGAAGTTTCTCATGGAAATATCGCACAATTCTTCTGAAGGGCTGGATTTTCTCATGGAAATATCGTACAACTTTAATCGTACAAATCTCCTGAAGGGCTGGATTTTCTCATAGAAATATCGTACAACTCTAATCGTACATATATCCTGAAGGGCTGGGTTTTCTCATAGAAATATCGTACAACTCTAATCGTACATATCTCCTGAAGGGCTGGATTTTCCCATAGAAATATCGTACAACTCTAATCGTACATATCTACTGAAGGGCTGGGTTTTCTCATAGAAATATTGTACAACTCTAATCGTACATATCTCCTGAAGGGCTGGATTTTCTCATAGAAATATCCTACAACTCTAATCGTACATATCTCCTGAAGGGCTGGATTTTCTCATAGAAATATCGTACAACTCTAATCGTACATATCTCCTGAAGGGCTGGGTTTTCTCATAGAAATATCGTACAACTCTAATCGTACATATCTCCTGAAGGGCTGGGTTTTCTCATAGAAATATCGTACAACTCTAATCGTACATATCTCCTGAAGGGCTGGATTTTCTCATAGAAATATCGTACAACTCTAATCGTACATATCTCCTGAAGGGCTGGGTTTTCTCATAGAAATATCGTACAACTCGGTTGTTCTAACTTCAGCCCATCTCCACGTAAGTGAACTCCATTGAATTCGCCGTTTCTCTTGATACCCTAAAATCCATCTTCATTTCATTTTGAACCTACATCGGATTAAAGACTTGATTATAAAAACGTAACTACAAACTCGATTTGATAACGAACTATAAATAATTCATATCTATCATATCATATTTCGTTTAATACCGCTTTCAATATCCTGGTGGAAATTTTCACTTTTGCCTTATTAAGGCAAAAGTGAGGATTTCGACCAGGACTTCAACCTATTGAAGTCATATTTTGCGGTAGGTAATTTATCCTACAGTTTTCAACTCCATCATATGTTTTGTAACATTAAATGTTATAAAACATATGATGGAGTTGAAAACTACTAAGTTTGTAGAGATTGGGAAAAGTTTCTTGAATAAGAAGTGATCCGCGTTTTTCCTCGTGAAATTCTCTCTTTTCTCTTTTAGAGATCAAGTATCACTAAATGATACTTATTTTATAACTTTATCGCATCCATGCCGTAAATCACGATACAAAGTTTGCTCCCTGGTGATAGAGGAAGATGTGTTCAAGTCTACCAACAACCCGAACACATACAAATGCTAAGAGTCAGCAGAGTGCCAAACACCCATGTTTGTATATGAGCTACTCTGCAAGAACTGCCCAGCATTCTACGGCGGGAAGGCCACAGCTGAACCTCAGGATCAACAACCACCGATCATCAGTGGTGAGAAGAGTGGACGATCTTCCTGTAAGCCGCCATGCCATGTCACACGATGCCACATTTGACGATTGTTACATCAAAATTATGAGAAAAATGAAAAAAGAAGAACACTTCTCCAGTCTGGCAAAGCACATTACAACGTTCTAGGCGCCTTCACTTCTCCAGGACTTAACATCAAAAGATAAAATAAGCAACCTTTCAACACCCGAAATTATCAACACGTCGACATTCCTACTTTTCACTTTTGCCTTATAGATTTTGAATAATTTTGAAATATTAAAAAATAAATAGTCTCTTCTTTGTAATTTCTGTTGATATTTTCTCGTCTACGTTTTTTCGTGGAGCCAATCAACTTTGGTTAGTAAAATGACCTTAAATTATATTTTGCATAATTATGTAGAAATTCGAGCTGATTTTTCCTTTGGAATCTTTCCAACTCTATTTGAAACTATCTGAAATGATATAGGTGGCCCAAAGTACAACCATCCTCAAGGTACAGTACTGTACCCAAGAGGGAGTACAGATGAGACCTATGTACAGGGTGGGGCAACATAACCCCCCGATTTTGTAACGCAATAAATAAAAAAGTATTAGAGATATTCGTTTACTTTTTTAAATTATGTGTAGGAAATATCTTAAAGTTTTTTTTCGCATAGTTTTGAAAATCATATCGGCCAAGTGACGCCCTCCATTATCGATGCACTGAACGAACCGATTTCGCGTGTTTCGCATCACCCTCTCCAACATGTCGACCGGTATGTTCGCCACTTCCTCGCGGATGTTGGTCATCAAGAGTCCGTGGACGGTTATTGGAGACCCGGGACTTGAGGTAACCCCACAAAAAGAAGTCGCACGGGGTTAAATCAGGCGATTAAATCAGGCGAGGAGTTCGATGGCTTTGTTGAGGGAGCACTTCCCTGGACGCCTCATCTCTCTCAGAGGCGATTTGGAGTGGCCACCACGATCGCCTGATTTAACCCCGTGCGACTTCTTTTTGTGGGGTTACCTCAAATCCCGGGTCTTCAATAACCGTCCACGGACTCTTGATGACCAACATCCGCGAGGAAGTGGCGAACATACCGGTCGACATGTTGGGGAGGGTGATGCGAAACACGCGAAATCGGTTCGTTCAGTGCATCGATAATGGAGGGCGTCACTTGGCCGATATGATTTTCAAAACTATGTGAAAAAAAAACTTTAAGATATTTCCTACACATAATTTAAAAAAGTAAACAAATATCTCCAATACTTTTTTATTTATTGCGTTACAAAATCGGGGGGTTATGTTGCCCCACCCTGTACTAGGAGGGAAGGCACTCACTTGTCAACGATGCCGGACGAAGGGTTGCGGGAATGGCACTTAACGTGAGCGGTGGGTGGGAGCTCGGTGGCCGAGGGCCCGGGTCCGCTCTCCTCGGCGCCGTCCTCTGGGGGGTGCTCGCTGTAGAGACCCGTCATGGCGTACATGCTCTCTTGTCGCCGATGCCCCTTGTGGGGGGCGGGCGGGTGCGCCCCATCGGCGCCCGTCGTCATTATTTGGGCGTTTAGGCGACTATCCGGAGTTGATCATGATCTGTAAAAAATAGAATTGATTAATTAAAAATAACAAAATGAAGTATCGTAGAAAATTATACGTCTATCGAAAGATTACATCACTAATACTGCAACAAAGCAAATCATTTCAGACAAATGTCGAAAAGAGCCAAAAAACTGATGTTTGAAATAAGTGCAGGCCAAAACAATCATAGAAAATCAAAAAGCCTATTGAATTGACTGAGAAGAGCACTATTTCAGAGCAATTTTAAGATGAGCAAGGTTAAGATTATTTTGTAAAAGTTGATAAACATTCAAATACTCGCACATACGGGCTAATGCAAAAAAAAAAAAAAAAAACAGTCGTCAAACACAAGTTTACATGCTAACCCGCACGACCTATCGGTCTTGCGTTTCGTTGCCTATCACTCAGCTCCACTCGGTTTTCCCCACCACCAATCTACGTGCTATTGGCCACCATCAAAATATTCAATCTTTTAGAAGATTATATTATGTTTAGCCGACAGATTCGCTATATATTATGATCAGATCAATTATAGGTATCTGAATTATTTAGAGTGAAACTTGAACTTCACGATCAAATTGCTGGTTTCCTACATTTAGAACAAACAATCCGTTTTCCGTATAGTTTTGCCCTGAACATTGAATCCTATGTTTTTCTACCGATCCAAATGCAATGCAATTGATAGGTGCCACAACACATAGAGAAAAATTTTGAACAGTTATGGGTTATTAGGAACTAAGAAATGGTACCTAGTTCAAAGGAATCACGTTTTTGCATGCACATACTCTACCGTTAGTCTACTGAATCTTCCAAAATCGTACCTACTGAAAATTCCACCAAAATCGTACAACATTTTCGAATAGTTTCGAAATGACAGACTTGGAACCAAAATTGTTCAAAACGATTCCCATTGTGGAAAACGAGAGTACAAATTTTGGTTTTGGAGAAATAGTTAAAATAAGAAAGATAGATTAAGGAAGACTGATGAAGATATTTCACCAGTTTCTAAAAATAATAACAACTGTATTATTGATTAAATTATCACTGTTGTTGTATGCAACTTGTACTTGATATTTTATACTTAGAAATGGAATTGTACTGAAACTTCTTAGTCAGCGGAAGACTCGGCACCATTTTCAGTCTCAATACAAAAGATCTCCTCGTTTTATTTAGTTAATCCTGCACAGAGATTTGGGTCAGCTGAGAGCTTCCCGGAGGCGAGAATGATGAGTCACTCTGTTTTGGGATCCAGGCCATCTCCCGAGGGCTATATTTCTTCACGGACCTTTTACCTCCTTCTCTGGTTAGAAGAATCTCGTTTTTATAGTTTTTTCATTCTTTTTTTCCAACGTTTTATTTCTTGGCGAAGCGAGAATACGAATAATACGTAAATGTTGACCCATTCTGGGGTCAGTCCCCGCGGTGCTCTGAAGTTCTTCGAACGGAGGTCTGGTGGGACTCTGAATGCAGGGTTATATATCTGCTCGGGTAGTATATCCGATCAGGGTTGTATATCGGATTCAACGTACACAAAAGCGAACTATTTGGAATGGTCGCAAATCTTTGGATCTTCGCTTGCTCGGAGAATCCATTCAAACCAGAAGATCTGGATCGGTATGAAATTTGCTTTTGGAATATATTGTTGCGAATAATATAATAACGATCACAATGAAACTAACCCGAGTCCTCCCCTCACCCAATCTATCGAATGTGAGTTTATTTCCTGAGGTTTCATACTGAGCACAAATACGTACATTTTCGAGTCTTTCAGGTTCTACTGGACAACATCACTTTATCAATATTTGTACAATATCTTGTGGTTATGGACTTTTTCTTTTTCCAAATAAATGGGGTTTTTTTGACAATGAAAGTCCTTTTTATTGACCAGTCATCTGCAGTAGTGCCTACTTGTGCTCTTTACAGAAAACTCATCCTCTTGCTGATGGATTGAAAATGACAACCAGAGGGTTGTTGAAAGCTCTCCAGCAATAAAGTGATTGGAAACCGAAAAAAGAACTTCCATTGTCAAAAAAACTCCACAATATTTGTACATCAATTCACAAAGGATATGTTACGAGAAATCCTAGAAAACCATTCTGTGGTTTTCCTAAATCTCTGATTTCTTTGTTGTTGATTTTTCTGAAATTTCTGATCTTTGTTGTTTAAAAGTAAAGTAAAGTAAGTTCTTTATTGTTTATATTTGTTATTAAAAATTACTGTACTGAGGTTACAAAACGCTTTGAAACAAACGTTTTAGTGAACTAAATTTTGTGTCATACCAACTAAGATTTTCGTGTGCATTAGATTTTTGAATGATGATGCGAAGTTTAATAGATTTGTGATCAGCGTGAAATTTTCTACAAGACTCCAAATTGTTTTAATATGTCACAAAGATGAAGAAAAGAGAGGAAATATAACGAACACGTTTCGAAATGGAACGCCTAAACAAACTGTTATATCCATGCACTTACTTCCATGTACCATCAAGATAATCAGGTAATGATACCTGATAAAAACCAGTTCAGTTCTGTATCTCGCCAAGGTGGCCCGCTTTCTATATTTTTATGAATCCCCGTTCTCTCGCTATATTAATTTCTAAACCCCTCAGTTATCACAAGTGGCGACGAGGAAAAACGTTATAATTTTATTTTTAAAAAGTGCTGTGCACATTTTTTTTCCATCATTTTGGACTTTTTTGCCAACTTGAAGAAGCACCATGCCGGACCCCCCTGGACCAGCTCATGCTTCTGAGCTTGAATTACTGATGAAGTGTGTTGCAAGAGGATCAGCAGTTGGAGCTTTGCCAACTTTCGACGCAGGAAACAAATTTACCAGTTATATTGATCAACTGGATCAATATTTTGTGGCAAACTTCGTGCAAGATTCGAGGAAGGTATCCCTGTTACTAACCTCTTAGAGTCCAGCAGTATGTGAAGTACTAAACCTATCCAGCTAAACCCAAGGACAAATCTTTTGCTGAATTAACTTATTGGAAACGCAGTTTGCTCCATGCAAATCAGTACGGCGCAGCCGTTGTGAATTTGCACAACTTCGCCAGTGGACAGAGTGTCGGATTTTTTACTGATGGTCAAAAAGACAGCTATTGATTGTGAATTTGGTCCAACTCTCGGCGAATTCGTGAAGAACAAGTTCGTGACTGGTCTGACAAACTCCCGAATACTTGATCGTCTATGTGAAGAGGAACACACTTGTGGAGAGATCTTGAGCATTACGTTGAACTGGCGTTCAAGAGGGAGTCCGCCACACAACAGGAATCGAAACTGCTCAACGCCCTGACGTCCTCTACCGCATCCAGGAGGAAACCTGGAAAGAAGTTTGGCGCTGTAAAGGCTGATGGACAGCCACCCGCCTACTCCAAGACCAAGGGATTCTCCACAGGCAAAGTAACCTATTGTTACGCTTGCAAGAAGCCTAATCACGATTTTAGTGACTGTAAGTACAAAACTTACAAATGTAAAATTTACAAAGTTGTAGGGCATATTGCACTTGCTTGTAAAGCTTATAAGACAAAGCAGTCTGAGATCAAGTATTTGTCAATAGACTCAGACGATGATTGTCATCAAAGCTCAAGTCAACATTTATATAACTTGGTTGAAATAGGTAGTTTGTCAAGGGCAAATGATCCGTTTATGATTTATGTTCTTGTTAATAATATTTTATTCGATTTTGAGATTGACACAAGTTCGACTTTGTCAATTCCGCCCAAATTTTTGTATGACAAACATTTTCAAAACATAGAAACGCTACCTACTTCAACAAAGTTCGTATAATGGAACCATAATTGAACCGATAGGAGGTATCAATGTTGTTATAACTTATAACAAGGTAGAAAAACAATCAACACTATTGGTAGTCCCAGGCGGACTAAGACTATTATTTGGACGAGATTTGTTGAACAAATTTGGAATTATGAGTAATTTAGGTATACCTCAGCTACCTAGTGTGAATATCCTAGGTGTAGCTAAAGGGGAGAATTTAAAAACATTAATTCACGGTAAATTTAATGATCTTTTTTCTGATGAACTAGGGGAATACCTATAAATTCAATACAGTATCATTGACTGTTTTGCAATGATGCAAAACCAATATTTTGCAAACCGAGACCCGTTCCTTATGCTTTCAAGGAGAAAGTAGAATCAGAACTGGTCAAACTTGAAAAACTTGGTTGTAAAGTAAAGGGGGGTTGTAAAGCCCCCTTCTGTAACCAACCAACTTAAAACTTGAATAATTAAACAAATAACTTGAATTAATATAAAATAGCTATTCATTTCAAGGATTTTTGACACCACTTCGTGAGACCAAAAGGCTAATGAGGTTAATTAATTATTTAATCAGTAGGTGATTAAATCACCATCAGTTTGATCAGGAATGTCTTGTAAATTATAAATTGACCGAAAAAGTGGGTGAATAATTAATTAATGGGTTTTCATCATTTTAGAATAGTGTTAAAGTTTTAGAAACGAATGAGACCATCCAGAGCTCCGAACGACGAACCATGGTTAAATGTGAGATTGATTGTGAAATTAGGCCAGCGAAGTTTCCTATATTATGGCTACCTAAATGTTTGGTAAGCTGTATCGGGTAATAGTATATTTAAGGTATTTTAGGATTATCATTATCGGGACCTGCCTTTCAACTTGGAATCAAAGCATTTTCCGCTGAATATCCCTTCAACGGCGTTATCTCCTACGAAACAGCCTTTAAAATCCTCGCCTCGCCCGAAGACGGATAGACGTGCCGTCACTCAACTACCCCTTTCAAAGACGTCAATCTTCCCTCGACCTATTTCAGACGAGGCGGAATACCCGTCATCCCTCCGCCGTCCGGAATTCTTCGGGAGGATCCCTCTTTGGCAGATTAGCCTCCAGAAACACCACCTGAGTGCCAGGAAGAGGAGGTTGACTGAGGACAACCCTTTTCCCACTAGGGATATTAATAATTCCGGGGACACCTCGATGGCTTATTCAATAAGGTTGAGAGTGAAGGGTTGCTGAAGGAGCACAACGAAGGGGGTTTTGACGAACATCAACAGACGAGGGAATCCCAAACTTGGCTGATCAATAGCAATCACTGGTTCTTATCCTACATCCTTTTCTTCTTATTGCTTCCGAAGCAATAATTTCATTTCTTAAAGGAAAACTACTCGCTTTCCACGTTTTAGACGTTGCGTGTATATTTGTGTCCGAAAATTTTTGTAAGGTGCAATACTATAAAAAAAATCTAACTGAATAAAGGGTTCATCCCACTTTTTGCCGACTATTATTGTTCGATTTTGATGATTCCAGCGGCAATCTTTTAGGTAGTTCTTCAATTTCCTTGGTAGATGCACTAATTTCGAAAATCCTTCAAAAATTTAAATTTAGGTACCTACAATTTTTAAACTTTGAGCGCCGGTTCTTGAGAGAAATACAAACCCGGAACGAGGAACGAACGGCGACCGACTGAGACCATCCTTAGAATGATATCATTTTGATTAGGTCCAGTTCGGTCACTCTAAAGTTTCGTGAAACGTACAGTTTGAAGAAACGCAAACATAATAAGAGTTAACCCATCTTAAATTAAGGGTAGAAAGAAAGTACCAACGTCAGCAAATCGATTTTTTCATCATACACTATTAGATGAAATTGAGCCTTTCAGACATTTGACCAACTTTCTTCTCGTTTTGGACATAACTACTTCCATAGATACACTTTAGAGGATTGACCAACAAAATTACTCAGCTCTCCAAGATCTCCAGAAACTTTCAATACTGAAACATTTGACAAGTGTGAGATTTGTTTGTGTCCAGCTTCTGTTGCCTGAGTTTGCTCACTGTATTTTATAATTTCAGGCCCTGATGAAGGAAAAATATTTTCCGTAAGCAAGGCGATAACAGCGTTTTTTCTGGATGATCCCAGTCCCGATATTTGACAATTTAAAAAATTTATTTTGTGTTCGATAGCTGAAATGTTTGGAGCCTTCATCATTGAACATTAAAACCAGAAAAAATTATCTACTTATATTTCACTTCAGGACCAATTGAAAAAAAAACCTATAAAAGAAGACCCATTGAAGGAATTTATGGGTGAAAATAGCTATAAATCAGTTAAGTAAAAATGCCAGAAAAGGTTTAATTAAAAACTAGAGCTGCATAAGGCACGAATAACATTTTTGTTCGTCTTCCCCTATGAATGAGGAATTTCACCATGTCGGAATTTCCCATTTTTGACCCCAAAATCGGATTCAGCACCTCGAAAAACCTACGGCGAACTTTCAGCCCGTACTTCCTAATTTACGAACTAACAAAACAGTGTAGAAAATATGAACGTTTAAAAAAACCGGGAGCATGACGTCAACCTGGACCGCTTGAAGAACTGAGATCTTGAAATCTATAGTCCTTAGATGCAATATTTCACAAAACCAGTAAAGTTCGAAATCGAAAAACTGAAGGAAGAAATAGAAAAAAAAAGATGGGAGAAATTAGGTTTTCCCTGGGTTTTTTTTATAACTTTCCTCTTAGATAACACGATTTCGCTGTTCCATTGGGCAACACTGGGAGGAGACGGCGATCCAAACAGCCAATCAGCAAGCGTTCCCGCTTCACGTTGAAGAGGTCCGTTTTCCCGGTTATTTTTTGTAATCATAAATTTTGATTATCTCCCAAAAATAACAGGAGACTTATTTTCCAAAATCAACCCGATTTTCATCAATCCCACACCATTAACTATTCAGGAAAAATGCAAACAGAATTCGGTGAAATTCCTCATTCATCGTTCCAGTTAAACTTTACAAATCAGATTGCAGAAAAGGTAAGATGGGCATCTTTCTTTCAAAGGATGTTCAGTATTTTTTGTTACTCCAATTTCGCAAACCTCATTTTTCAGTTAGTTGGAGCTCATTTTGGATTTCAAGTCAAATTCGAGGGGTAGACTTTACACGGGTGATTTCAATACTAGATACCGGCCAGTTATCTACACATTTTGAATATCAAAATGATATGTCAATAAGTAATTACTATATCATTCTAGTTTCCTTTCATCCTCAATGAGGGTGGTAATGTAAAGCTACTAAACAGAGAAAAAACCGCGTATTTCATCGAACACTCACAGCACTCCATCAATCTTCCGAGACGGTTTTGACCATCCAGAACGGACAAGAAATAAAGAAGCTCGAAAAAAGAGTTGAAGAGAAAAAGTAAAACCTGGAAGGCTCCCTGGAGGTTTTACCTCGAAGAAAAGCGGGGTAATCAATCTTGAAGCCGCCATAGCCAGCTGGGGCTGTTTTGAGGCAGCCTCGCACAAGTTTTGATTACATTGTGCAGGTATTGAACTGAGGTGAATGGGAATTCGACTCTTTGTCTTGTTCGTGGTTTATAATATTCAAATAGTTACCAACCAAATGAAAGTTTACAATCCATTATGATAAATCGGGGGACGCTGCTAGTGATGAGAAGAGCGACACTCCAAATGAGTTGTCTCAGAAACTCAGTCACAGAACAGAGTCGCTCCTCTCTTACTCATTCACAAATCGACTGAAGGATCCACTTATTCACCAAACAGCCCGAGACTAAACTAAAGAAACACAGTATACAGTGCTTCCAGAAAGTTTAGGGACACCCCTCATTTGACGCTCTCATTCCAGTATCCCTAAACTTTCTGCTACCTACCTTGGTAAACATTTTTCCTTAGTAGAGTATGGAAAACGAAACATTTTCGAGAAAAAATTCTCCGTAAGTGTTTTCTTCAAGTTTTTGTGAGAAAAAACAGTTTTTAGACTAGCGGCAAATTTTCGATGTTTTTTGGGACAAAAATTCTACAATTTGGAAAGTAATTGAGATATTGCAAATATTTTTTTTGTGTTGCTCCTGATTTAGTGAACTTTTACGTGGGTACAGAACTTTTCACTCTCTGGTATTTCGTTGACAACTTTTGTGGGTTATAGGCTTTTGCATTCGTGATCCAAAAAGTGTGGCCATGAAGTCACTTGTTCAAGGTTGTGAAAACTTCACCAGCCCCTCTTATCAATCTTATCAGTTGAAATAACAATGTCAACTGCAGAGGGTTATGTTTGAGTGATAAGATTGATAAGAGGGACTCCATGGTCAACTGAAAAACTCGAAAAAACAAATTACGAAAATGTTTCGTTTTCCATGCTCTACCAGGGAAAATTCCCGGGAGAATTCCATGCTTTACCAAGGTAGGTAAACAAAGTTTAGGGACACTGGAATGAGAGTGTCAAATGCGGGGTGTCCCTAAACTTTCTTGAAGCACTGTAGTTCTTCCTATCACTAAGGCTCTCAACTCCCTTCTTTCTCTGAAATACCTTCTGTTCAACAATTTCAACTGTGGAAATTTTGTGAGGTGTTTGCATCCATGATTCACTCGATAGTCAAACCATTTGAAGTTAAAATGTCCATCAATATAGGAAACCTGATTTTGAGTTTCAACAATTCTTATCCTACATTAGGTACAACGTTTTTTACAATTAGTTCGGACCCAGTCAACACAGAATAGGAAAAAAGTTACTTCATATGGATGAAATCAACAAGTTTTTCATGTAACTTCTGACTGGGAAACTCCAATAATATTGAGGACTCGACAGAAATCAGGGTGTCTACAAAGTTCATTTTCAGACAGACGGTTCCTTTCTCTCCCAGATTAGGCTCCTATCTTTAAAATAAGTTTATTGTGTCAACAGTTTTCCTGGTCGATCATTTCAGATTCGAACTATCTTGAACAGTAACTCGCGTATTTCATTCGACACTTCGAATTTTACGTTATTCCTTGTCATAGATTTATTTTGATATTGGTACTAATCCAACTAACTATTGTCATTTTGTTAAAAATGCCTGTTCACGGGAGCTTCCACTCGTCTGATAGCCTCGTATCTTTTTTATCATTGTGTACCTTTTATAGCAGAGGCCTACCTAGTCACCTGCCTACTATTGTAATTTCGAATGTTGGCAGTACACTAATTTTTAACATTCAATGCGAACTGAGATAATTTTTTCATTTTTAGTAAAAAATTGGGCATAATTTGTTGTTTTGGCGCACCAATACGGGACCTCATAGTGTACAACTTAACTGATCTGATCAGCCAGGCAAACGGTGACGTCACATCGTTTCCTCGAAGTGGAACCATGCTTCCTGGAATTCTCAATCTCGCCGGTTCCCTGCCTACCTCGACCTACTCCTTTAATTTCAACTTGGAACATGTTATTGCCCTAGAGTAACTACCCAAAAAACGTTATGCGGAAGGGGGACGCGCGACGATCACGCGCCTTTTCCGACACTCCGGCGAAGCGCTGAGTTTCTCTAGGCGCGAAATACCGAGTTTTTCTTAATGCATTTTAGATAATATGTTGCTAGGGATAATGTAAATGTAACTTTTTTATCATACCTACCTGCGACTAAAGGTTCTGCACTAAATTTGGCTAAAAATTGTTCCATGTTTTCAAATCAACACCATAGGCATTAAGTAGATAGCATCAGGGGGAGGGGGCTTTTCCCCCTGGCGAGACGCGATGCGCCGAGTTTTCTAAATTCATCACAAGCCCCCTTGGACTCTCCAGATGCTATCTACTTAAAGCCTACGGCGTAAATGATAAAAACATGGAACATATTAGCCAAATTTAGTGCAGATAGTTATACTTATCACCTAGTATAAGTTATACTATCCCTAGCAACATATCTAAAATACATTAAGAAAAACTCGGCCCTTTGTGCCTCGAAAACCGTCGCGTGTCCCCCTTCCGCGTAGTTTTCGGGTAATTACCCTAGGGCAATAACAAAATTTGGCAATGACGAAAAGGGCCATGTTAAAATTTAGTCGTCTCACGCCACCCTAGCCCTTGTGACCAGTTGGGGATCGCGCCTACCACGCCAGAAGCAGCTGAAAATTGGTTTCTCAACGGAATCCAGGTACCTACCATCCTAACTTCATTTTGGTTTATTATTTTCAATAATTAACCTTTGGAATCGACCAAGAAAAAAAAATTTCAACACCCCCTCAAAATTTGATGGTTTACGTTTCAAGGTACGTAGAATCCAAAAATCGAATAAAAATTTGGCCGTCCGTCCGCCGTACGCCGTACACGGCACTTTTGCCACTTAGCATTGAGCGATTTTGATGAAATTTGGTATGTAGGCTCCATTTGGGGTCTAGTTGTGCCCCGAAGCTTTTGGTTGATGTAGGTCCCTTCTAAGGGTTCCAAAATCAATTTTGAAATTTTGAAAACGCCCTAACTCAAAAAATTTTGATATAAAGGTATTGTTTTTCCTTCAATTTAAGATTCTATAGCATTTTTAGAATTTTTTGGGACCACGCGGAGCTCTGCAGAACAAACCGTTCGCTCCCTACGAAAATTTAAGGGTTCATATTGAAATATATATATAAATAAATCAAAACACGAGTGTGAATCGCAAAAGAGGCCTAATCTCCGTTCAAATTAGAGCTGACCGAAATGCGATCGATGGTTGGTGATTTTGATTTTTTTTTTTTCTTCCCTTCATATTGGATGGTTGGTGATTTTGTAGACGAGTGATCTATATAGAAAAATAATAAACCATTGTGTAATAATTTGCAGCGTTTTTATGCCCAATTTTGTGGGGCGCAATTAGCTGACAAAGCAACTAAAACTCACAGCCCACTTCTCCCCAAGTTCCAGGATAGGTATTCCTCCCCCACTTACCACTGAGCCCAGCGTTTGGGATTCCAACATGTATTTCCCCTACACCTGGTGTCTTGAACTTTCATACGAGTTCTTGTCAAGGGGCTAATGTATAAGAGCCAACGTGACTCGAGTTGAGAAAGAAAAATTGGATCTGGGTCCGAAGACGAGGGAGGGGGATATTGTGCAGCGGCTGAGATTTATTGCTATGGGAATTCAATTCCTCGAGGGGACGCAGGAAGGAAACTTTGACCTTACTGGACGTAAACAAACGATTCTCAACTCCAGTAAGGAAAATACGATGAAAGATTAGAGCTCGTGTTTTCAGCATTATTTCCCGTTCAGCTGTGATGGATGAATTTA